>OX456985.1:20224521-20584521 GCA_949752695.1 Melanostoma scalare | reverse complement strand
AAACAAACTTCATAAGAGACAAACTCATATAATAATATTCGGACTCATGGCCATTTTCTAGAAAGTCACAATGTTTGTTTGTAGTGATTTTGATTACATAGCTGAGTGTCAGGCTCTTCAGCTAAAGCAGTTAATACCCTAGATTAAGATCTTTGACAACAAGATTTACTTGAGTAGAAGTTGGCTGAAAGCTGGCATGTTTCTGCAACACATCTTTCCAACAAGTTAAGAACTGGCAATAAGTACAAATGAGCTTTCCTTAGTTCCAAATAGCCACTGGACAATTTCATACGCTTTGACTCAAAAGTTCTTGAAGTAAAGGAAGCAACTGGTTGAGTACCGTTTCAATCTCTGTCGAAACAGAAAAAAAAGTCTATAAACTAGAAATCGAACCTTTTGTAGTGTCCTTTTGTTTTCTTCTTAATTACGTACTTATACTTCCTTACTCTTTTTTTTTACTGAAATTGACAGGTTGGAAGTGATTACGGCTGTAGGAGTTAAATTGCCGGATAGCTTCTTTTATTTATTAACGTTTAACACGAACTTAAAAATTCACTTGAGTTTAATTATGTGAAAGAAAATTCATCAGCTACGAGCTGCTTTCTTGAACTGATAAAAATCAAATATAAACAACTTTGTCAAGCAGTCCGATAAAAGAATTTGTTTATGAGTTGTCTACCTCATCACTCCAAATAAAAAAAGAAGTTATGAAATCGTTTCCAAACTTCACTTCACATTTACAATTGGAAAACGGTTTGATGTGAATTGGAGACGTGATAAGCCTCCAATTCACTCTGAGAATTACTTTTGGAAAACGACATTTATTTTAAAAATTTATATCAAGTTGATCAGGTTGACTTGAAGTACTTTGTTGCGGGAGAGTTGGTTATGAAAATTGTATAATTACAATAACTTTGATGAAAATTTCATATTATTATTCTATTTCTTAAATATTTTGTGCCAAAAACGACACCTTTTTGCAGTGATACATGTAAACTCATAAAATTTTATCGTAATCGTAAGAATAGTTTCTTAAAAAGCGGTTTTTTACTTTCCACCTTTTTAAAAACAAGTTGTTTTCATCGCTTTTTGCTTCCAACTAGCAGACAAATTATACCAAATGTACGCGTCTATGATAGCACCTATACTCTCAGGAAATCAACTTTCAAACTCAGTGGCGGATCCAGGATTTGGGCATGGGGGGGGGGTCTATTACTCAAAATTTAATTTATATATACGAGGTTTAGCAGATTCAATCAGAAATTATTTACATGATGTTGGCGTCGATTGCTCATATGTATGGCCAAGGATTCGACGGAACTTCGGCAATGAGTGTCCAATTCATTGGTGCACAGGCTCATCTGAGATCGTATTTCCCCTGGCAATTCATGCACATTGCACTGCACATAGCTTTAGTTTGGCAGCATGCGAAGTGTCAGGAATCAAAAATGCGTTAGGAACTATCGGAGCGATTGAAGCATTTTTTCACTGGCCTAAAAGACAAGACGTTCTACACCAAGAAATTTCAAAAATGACAAACAAAAGTGAAAAAAAAAAAAACAAAAGTTGAAGTCTGTTTGTCCTACCAGGTGGGCTTAGTCTCATGAAGCAGTTGGAACGTACGTTGAATTGCAACCGGCTGTTATTGAATCTGGAATCTGGAAGAAATAAAAACGTGGAAAGATCGAGATACTTCGCAAAATGCATTGCATCTTTTGACAGCGATTTCGACGGTTGAATTCCAAATCGCCTGTCACATTATGGAATCAGTTAATTCGATTGTTTTGCCTTTGAGTTGGGAATTGCAATCTAAAAACCAAGATCTGGGTGAGGCTACTAAGCTGGCAGATGAAGCTTTGAATGAATTTACGTACAAACTGCGAAAACGCAGATTCTACTTTCCATGTATTTATGAGCATGTTGCTAGAATTTGTTCTGAATACGAAATCACAATGAAATTGCCACGCCGCCGCCGCCGCCGTTGCAATCAACAAAAAAATCGTTGCAACGCTCAAGAACAAAGTATTGAAGACTACTACAGAATTTCTTTCTACATTCCGTTTCTTCATACGTTCATTTCTCAACTCAAAAGTCGGTTCTCGGAACACAATTTCACTTACCAAAGTTTCGGGCAACTGTTTCTTAAACAAGAATTTAACGAAAAGAAAAACGCTGACCTCTACACATTTTACGAAGATATATCGGATTATTCGAAAGAAAATTTTCTGTCAGAAGTCAAGATGTGGAGACAACGAATCCAGGGCCAGAACATCCAAAATGCTCTTGATGCTTTACTGGTTAGTATCTTTCGATCAAAAATTTACTTGTTAAAAAATATTATATGTGACGCGATCCGAGAAAAGGCACCTTTTAGGTAAAAATTAAAGCTTACACAGCACGCTCTGAAAGGCGCTGATGTACCATTCAAACCCATCTAAAGAATCGTTTCTCTGAATTTATAATTTGCGAAATAATAGCGATGTTACAATTTCTGATTGCGCTTCATAAATATTCAGTAAAAGAACTTGTGTTATCAGCCATGATCCAACAACCGATTTTTTGCCTAGTAAGTCCCTTTTATCAGATCGAGTCACATATGTATGCAAACATCAATCTGACGATATTTTTCAGGTTATCAATAGCAAGTCGTTCAAGAATGTCGATTATATTTTTATAATCAATAATGTCCTTGAATTTTTAAAATAATAATATTACTTCTCCTTTACTTATTTGTCTTGCTCATGTTATATTTTTACGTCCCCTAACGAAATTTGAACATTAGGAGCCGATAAATGTTACAAATAACATCTTTTATTTTCCCGATTGGGGGGGGGGGGGGGGGGGGGGTTCGGACCCGAAATCCCCCCCCTCCGTGGATCAGCCTATGTTCAAACTATTTCAAACTAAACAAGTTTATTCGCTACAGTAATATCTCATAAAATTAACATTCAAATGAACAGGCACCCGAAAGTAAATCTCAAGAGTTTTCTAGCGATAGAACTCCCAAACCGACAAGCGACAAGCACCTTTAACTTGTACACCATTATGATGACGTGACATTTTCGGCGCATAATCATAAGTAAAAAATTTCTTCGTTAAGTTGGGCAGTTAAGGAAAGTTGGAGATAACTTAACTGTTGATGTAAGTAAGTGCGTTTTTATCGCAACAAAGCAAACGTAACATCAGCTCAGCAATACATTTTACCATTGAACGCAAAAACAAATCAAACTAAGCTAAAACTGTTAACTTGTTTTGGTGTTCAGTGGTAAAATCCACTGCTGAACTGATTATAAGATTTTTGAGTTGTGACAAAAACACAACTTACCATACCTTCTCCTCTTAAATTAGAGATTTTTCATATTCAGCTGCTTTGAGCCGCTCCTCTATTCACTTCATTGAATCCTTGTGAGTCGAACTATGTCCTGTTCTCATTAGATCCATAATACAAACATGACTCGCAGAATACTAAGCCTGGATTATCGAATAAACGAGCTTTAATTTCCTTTTTCTGTAAAAATATATTTTTGATGAGTAACAGCGATTATCGGGATACATTTTCTTACTTTTTGTGAAATCACAGGATTTGTTTTGCAATAAAATCTCAAGTTAAATTGTTAGCTTCCCAAAAGTCTAGATCTGTATTTAGTTTTGCCGTTGATTGAAAGCCTAATTTTGATATGTTGACAGTCTTTAGGTGTCAGTTCTACTGAACATGACTGATCTCACTCATTGCGATGCATGGTACAAAATCTTCACCTCAATTGGAATTGAACCTTGTTCATATTGATTTTCCGTTTTAATACATATTTGTCTTTTAACCTCTGAAATCGAGTAAGTGTCTTCTAAAATCTACCGCCCCCTAGGACGCTGCAGCCCGCGTTCCTAGTCCGGGACCTTCTTGACAAATTCAAGACTGCTCGAATGCTTGGCTTTGAGCCTAAGCGGAGTATGTTCGAGTCTCAGAAATGGTTAATGAAAAGATATTTACAAAAAAAAATATAATCGATGAGCATTAACAACCCCTAACATAGGAATCTAATGACAAGCTTGACCACCTTGAAATAGCTATAATTTCAGCCATTAAGTGTCTGTGTTGTATGAAAGACTCTATTATGACCAAATGTGTTAAATTTTTTTGTTAGGTGTGTTCTTCTATATCAACCTACCAAAATTCAAAATCCACAAAGCTTTCGCATAGATTTAAAAACGAGACAAATATTTGAAAAAAAAAAACACTTCATACAAACAAAATGAATAATCGTCACTCAATCGGATTCAATGAAAAACCTTATCATTATCTGCTCAACGAGAATCTATTAATTGCATTAAAACGGGAATAAATCATTGGAAAGGATTGACTCTCATAAGTTTAAAAGGAGCATAATATTTTTAACCAGATCCACAGTCGAGAGGTACACCATAGCAAAAAAGCACAGTAAGTATCAATCAAAACAACAACAAGAAGAAAAAAAGTAGACTTAAGCCAAAGATTTGACATGGATCAGTAATCTAATACCAGATTACGATTCCAAGAAGGGTGGTTTTTCTTACGCTCTCCCCCATTTTGTGTGCCTTAAACCCTATATAAGACTATAGGTGGGTGGCATCAATCCATCCATCCATCCATCCAGTGTGCCTTTGCCAAAGGTGGTAGGTATAGGTATAGTATTCTGTAATATTCCATTCATGACGACGCACATAGGTACTGTAAAGGATCTGGTGTATATTTAGTGGGTCGTGTCGTGGAGCAACATCACCAGCCGTAGCTCCTTGTCTGTTGTTGTACGTGTGGATAAATCCCAACGAGGACATCGAGGGTGCCGTTCATTGTTGCAGAAAATAAGAATTTTCGCTTGATGAGTATCTACTGCTGCTCTGGAGCTCCTGGAGCACCATGACATGCGCCCTCTTTTACTTATATTCTGTTTTTTTGTTTTATATTCCGCCTTTGCTTTCACATTTTTTTTTTTTTTTTCTTTTTGCCCACTTTTGGTTTCGTCCTTATCTGTGCGCTGTCGTATGTGTCTCTAGGCTGTCGTTTTTATTTCTGCCAGAATATGTACCTTATACATTTTCTTTTTTTTTTTTTGGCTATGATATTTCTGTTCTGTTCTGCACCAAGTCGTAAGGTTGACATCACCAAGGGTCAGATGAATAATCACAAACTCAGGGCGGGCGAACTCGCATTCTGGGAAAAGGTAAGCCATCAAAAAAGAAAAAAAAAACAACGACAAACCGAAGGGATTATTACCAACTTTTTACGAGGGTGGATGGTGGCTGGGTGAATGATTTTGGTGTGAGGCTGTTGGTATTGAAAGGTGATACTCCTGCGGCGTACTTATGGCATCTTTTTAAATGATAATTTATTCAGCTCGAAGGAAAGATCTGTACGAAAGATTGTGCGTTTTGTGTTGGTCGTTTTGTTTTCAGTGATAAAAGGCGTAGGTAGTAGGTAAACGAAGGGCATATACCGAAGATAAACATAACGACAAGTAAAATGAAATGGCATTGGAAAGGACATTATCATTTGAAGAGATGGCATTGCGAGAGATTTTGGCATTTGACTTTTAAGTTTGTGAAGTCTGGTAGTTTGCATCTTGTTTTTTATTTAGTTTTTTTGGCAAGTTATTTCACATAATATTCTTTTAAGCTTGTGGTGCGAGTATAATTTCTTTTTTGTGGGTTGAAAACTTACTTAGGTTAATTTTTTGCTCTAAATAAAAGTTGTTTTGTTAGCAATGCCCTTCACTTTTATGTTTGACATTCTCGAAAAGTCCCAACTAAATGTAGGCGGATACGGGATTGCTGTTGAGGCAGTAATTGCATAGAAAAATCGAAATTTCTTAAACATTTGTAGCCGTATTCATGTAGAGTAAGTGTTAGTTAACTCAGACTCTAAAATTTCTTTATAAATACGGCAGTTGAACCGTCGGACGCTTTGAACAAAAAATTTTGAGTGAACAACTACTAACTAGAAGGTGTATCAGTATTTTTTTATTTTGCCAGCCGCTGGCGCTGCTAGCAGCCAAAAGTTGAACATGTTCAACTTTGCCAGCCGCTGCTAATTACTCGCCAGCTGCCAGCGAGTGTGGTGAATTTCATGGTCACACAAAGCTGATCAGCGGCTGGCAGTAGCGGCTACTCGACTCGCCGCTGGCAACCAGCCGTGTGTGACCCGTGCTTAAGACAATTTTCTCACAAAATGTTCTATAAAATCTACATTTCATCTAAAATCTACAATTTTTTTAACTAATAGCTCTTTAAAGTTTTGTTTATCGATACGTAACCACCAAAAGTTAATTAACAAATACTAAGCAGTTTTGATTTAAAATTTTATGTAACAGCCCCTATTTTCCAGTAGCCGGCCCTTTTGCTTCCCAAATCCAGCCACCGATGCTCCAATTTCGGCCACCCTATTGGAAAGAACTGTAAATTTGATTACCTCTTCAAAACATATTTATTTTAATAAAAACAAAAACAATTCATAACACTTCAACAAAAGGCTTATTTCTTAAGATTGTTGGCACAGAAAAAAATCAACTTTATTTGGAAGCACTTAATACATACTAACAAAAAAAAATTAAATTTATCTAAAATATTAACATAAACTAATTATCATTTAATGGACAGACGAATTCTCTCACTAGATAAATCGTTGGACGACAAGTGAGACAAAGAGGTACACTTTAAGTGATACCATACTCTGCACACTTACCACACCCTCTAATTGTCATGCCCTCGTCTTCCACGTCTGTAACGACGTCTTTCTAACACGTTTGACATTTCGGGTTTTTTTTCGTTTTTGTATTCCAATTTTTCTTTTTGTCTCTTTTGCTAAGGCGCTCAAGCTTTCTTCGTTAAAGTTCTTCAGCTTTCTCCTGTTTAGCCTCCTCTTTGCTTTTTTTAAATGTCTTCCAGGCTGAAGAGGATATTGCCGATGGTGGCCTTTCGACAATTTCAGCTCTTTTCCTTTCTTTGGAATTGGCCTTGGACAGACGAGGTGTTTTTCCAAAGATGCCGCTTTCGATGTTAAATCCTTGCAAGAATAGTCAGGCTCTTAAAGAAAAATTTCAAGAAAACATTTTAGCTACCACAAACAAAAACTTTAAACAGAAACCTACCATTTAAGATTAATTTACTATAACATTTTGAAGATCAGTCAAAACAGTCAAAACAGGAAAAACTCTTTAAGAGACCACCTGAATGGACAGCTTCATCCACGCCTGGATCTGTTCCAAAATCACTTATATCACTGCCAACAAGGTTTCAAACAAGATCCCCGCCGAAAACCACCAAATCCAATGCCAGAACTGCCTTCAACATTACATCGGTCATTTTCCCTTTCCAAAGCATTTTTGACATAGTACTTGGTGTAAACAATAGCATCCGAATTGAAAGGGAAAAGACCAAATTTACGGAAACCGTTTTGAATAATGATAGTTCTGTCTTTGCACTCTAGTACCTAACCTAGAACATCGCAAAATGTCTCTTTATTGATGGTAAAATCATCATTTCGCTTCTGCCATTTTTTTAATATGTGCTTATATCCTGATTTCAGGCTTTAAAGCACCTACGTCCGCTGGCTGCATTATTTGCGTTGTATTTGTTGAGAGAGCATAAAGAATTGTATTGTATGCGCTGCAGAAATAACTTAGTTCCAAAGACTTATTTGACGCGTGTCCGTCCACATAAAACAGAACTGGCCTTTTGACTTGACTTTCTAAAAGCCAGGTGTGAAAACCTTCCTCAAAGTATTGCAGAAATGTCTCACTCCTCATAAACCCTTTTTCTGTCTTTCCAAAAACACACTCAGGCTCAATTTTTCGATAGTCTTAAGCCAACCAGGGCATCTTTTATATGGCAAAACGGCCATAGGAGGAAGCATTTTTCCACTGGCTAAAAACGTCAACAACACAGTTGGGAAATCTTTTTGTTTTGATTTGGTAAAGGTTCTTATAACCTTTTGCCGGTATTTCATTTCCAGTTTTTGGCGACATGCTAAATCCCGTCTCGTCCGCATTGAAAATGCTTGAGGAATCTTCCAGAGGATCTTAAAACATTCTGGGTCTTTTGGATAAGATCCTCCTGCTTTTGCGGAAATCCGCACTAAGCCAAAGTAGTACGCCAGTTAACCAGCCTAGCTTACTCTTCTGACAGGTGCAAGGCCCTTTCTTTTCTGCTTCGTCCAAGGACCTTCCATGATGGACTCGCTCCTGAAGAGTTGTTCTCGGGATGGAAATTTGGGCGAGGCTTCCCCAATAGCCATTTTATTAGTCCTTATTTCATACAGATAAAGCTGATGCCAAATCAGCATCGGTGTAAGCAACGACACGTTGATTGCTGGGAGTCCGTTTTGCTTAAAACACTTTTAAATAATAATTGGTTTAGGTTTTTTTAATGTTAATTATGTTTATATACTCGTACATAAATAACTATTTTATTTTTCAAAAATATCGGAAGAGGCCGAATTTAGGAAACATGTGTCCTTTATTCGGCCGCCTGATTTCGGTTACAAAAAGAGCGGCCGAATACTGGATGCAAGTATTTAAAATCACCTATTCTTTCTTTGAGACATTTGTTAAGGTCCTATCATTCATTTTTTGCATTTTTCTCAAACAAAAAAAAACAAAACTTGTTTCCTATTTCCGGCCGAAAATAGGCGACATCGTAAAAAAGTGTGTCCTTTTTCCGGCTCCCTCAATAAAAACAACAATTTTTTGTTTTGTTGAAATACAAAACATTTTATATAAAAACCTCAAAAATTACAATTTCCACTCAGAATTATTACTTTAAATCTGCGTAGTCACCGTCCTCCACGCGCCAAAACTGAGTCAATAACTTGAAAATTGTTGTGCAGCTGCGCACACAATTTTTGTGGATGTAAAGAAAAGGACGACAAATCGTTTGAAAACAAATTAAGAAGGAGTAAAGAGTGTAGTTTCCTTAACATAGGCGATTTTCTTTCAACTGACCGGCTACTGGCTCAGGTCGGAATCAGGAAACACTACCTTGTGCGGGAATGTAGGGAACCTAGAATTTTCAGCCGGCTCCGAACGGCTAATCGAAAAAGCACTTTTCATGGCAATGAATTTACTATGGGTCCGTTAGAGAAGATTTTTGGCAAGTCCTCCGTTAGTAACGGAGGACTTACCAATTCTTCTCGAATGTGAAACCCGTGGAAAAACATTTTCGGTTTCTGTTAGGATTGGAAGCATGAACCTCCCGCGTAACAGGCAGACCTGCGAACCATTACAATACGGTTATGAAATTGTCCTCGCATGGCGTTATATGAGAGTATGCTCACACTGACGCAATGACAACTACGCCGTGTATACATTGGACTTAGCTTAAGCTCTCTTCTTCGGTTCACAACAGTGATACAAGGTGGATACAAGTGAAATAAACGTCGTCTCCTAGTTACAAAGGTTGAATTCGAAATGTCTTCATGATCTACGAAAAGATATGTGACACTTGTCAGATGTAATCAATTTGAAAGGTCCAACAGGCAATCGTTCTGCTCTTTCAAAGTCTTAATACGTCGATTCCCGCAACGCCGCACCCGCCACCGGAGCTTAAGCCCACAATTGAAGTGACGCGTGGTCTTTAATGTATGGAAATTAAGTTGTTGTTAAAATAACAAATCACTATGCTGCTTATGATGATCAGGATGCCTTACTTCCGAGACCACCAGTGCGACTAGTTTCAGCACCCCTCAAGCACTGTGCATCCGTGAAATCAGAGCTAGAAAGTGATGTGTATGACATCCTAATCTGTGTTTTTCACCGATAGAGAAGCACGTGCTGACACGTGACTGTATTGCACGTGTTGCAATACTGTGAATAACAGGATGATAAGCTCGTAACACACCCCTTCCTTTGATAGTCAATGGGCACTTTCACCCCCAAACGATGGTCCTTTTGGTACCGCACACCTCTAAGCAGATAATCGAAATGTTTATGCATCACTTAAATATCTTTCGAGATGCAGGTATCAATAGGTTAATAATACCTTACTTTTGGGTTTATGATAGGTATGTATCATCTATACGTACAATTTGGAATACAAAAATTACCATCATCAGGACATTAATCATTTCAAACATACTCATTATCACTTTTCAATTTTCATTTGCTCACAGATACCTTTTTAGTCACAACGTTCCAGTCAAGTCACAACTTTGCACTAAATACAACGTTATGACTGGCTGTAACTTTTGGCTTTTGGGCAGTATTGGGATGTATGTTCATGAAATGTAAAGTTAGTGGTGCTATTTCTAAATTCGTCTTTCCTATATTGTATGATAGTGTTTTTTTTCGAAGAAGAGCCCCATTTTTAACAACTTAATTTAACACTACTTATCAAAAATCATTATTCTCTATACTGCTTGGTTAATGAAAGTTGAAGATTTTTTTTTTTCAACACTACACTTATGCACTCAATCCTAACATTGAAATGCTCATTTTTATCCACATAATAACCAAATTTTGCACCGAAGATTTTCGTTTCCTTCCCTAAAGCAGCTTCACTAAAAGCCGGAATTTCCTTATTTTCGTATATATTTATGTAGGTATATCTGAGGTAAATTTATAAGTTCCTTAAGTTATGTATTTTTGTTTTTGAGTTGTTTTTTTTTTTAAAACAATTCACATTTGTATCCAAAGTGTTCTGAATGCATTTCGTGCCATTTATTCTTTTTTTTGCAATCTAAAGTGAAAAAATTGGTATCTGTTGATCCGAAGGTATCACCTACGCTCAGCTATCCGGTATTCGAAATTATTCAAAATTTCTAGAACACCTGTTTTATTACACACGATCTAACTGTAATCCGTTTACAAATGTAAATATATATAATACGCAGTAAAGATTCTTTTGTGACTCAAGCAAATGCAAATTAGGCTATATAAGACATTGTAATAGTTATAGACACTAGATTTGTTCGTTGAAGCCCTGGGGTTGCCCTAGGGTCGCCACAAAGCGTTTTTTGAGCAACCTAAATTCGCCCTGAATGTCAAATTGAGTGTTTTTTGAGCCATAGATTTTCCCCCAATCTCGCCCTAGCTTTTTGCTGTGGCGATTTGAGGGCTGTCAAATGGCATGTATTTTTTTTTTAATGACAGGGATGTGTGGTGATTTGTGGTTTAGCGTTTTTTGAGGACTGGAATACCCAGGTTTTTTTGACAACTCAAAGGGTTGTCAAGAAAACCTGTGTCAGCCCTGGGGAAAGTTCAACGAACAGACCTATTGAGTTACTTGTACGTTTATTACAATTAGAAATAGAATCCTATTTACTCCATAAATATGGGTTGGTTGTTGGTTCGGTAATCGAATGGAATCTAATAGATCGAAATGAAATTTCAACTAAGTATTCTTTATACTATACCAGCTGACCCGTACGGCGCGGCGTAGCTCTAAGTTTACATTCCGGTGGGAATGGGGATGAAATTTATGGCACTTTCCATTGGACGAAAAGAACCGTCCAGGAGCGTTCAGAAGCATTCTCAAACCGTTCCATTGGTGCAAAAAGATCGCTTCTCATGATTCTGAGGAGTGACAGCCGCTTCTCGATTTGAAATGAGAATCGACTCAAGAAGCACTAACACATGTTACTCAAATGTCAAAAAGAAAATTTTCTTCAAGGAATATTTTTTAAGAGCCATAGGTGTTTCACTCACACAAAGGCAATTACGTTAAACTGAACAGAAATTATTTTGGGTGTTCCATTGGTTTTTAAAATGAGTGCTTCCCCGAGTGAAACCAATGGAAAATGCCATTAGTTTTTGTTACTCAGTTACAATAAAGCACTCGAGTGTTGAAAGAATATTTGGAATCGGTCCAGTATTTTCCAAATTTCTGTTTATGTTTGAGTTCCCGTTCCCGAGGGAATATGGAAAGGAAATATCTATAGCCTATGTCAATTTTCAGGCTCTAGACCATTTTTGTTCCAAATTTCATATAAATGGGCTCAGTGCCTTTGGAGCCCTTTCAATACTAACCCATAATTCCTGTTAACGTTCCCGTGGGAATATGGGAAGGAATAGAATTCTAACGGTGAAAGAATTTTAAAATTGGTCAAGCAGTTCCCATTATATGTTCGTGTGTATGCTCCCGTTCCTGTTCCCGTGGGAATATTGGGATGAAATATATATAAGCCTTTCTCTTGGATGTTTCTATTTATTAAAAAAAAAAAAACAATTACAAAATCTATTGAGTAATTTTAAAGGCACTCACAGACAGTCAGCGGAAAACGACGTTGTTTTATTCTATGTCCGCACCTGAGACTTAAACTTGTTTAACTCAAAACACTTCCAAAAAAATGAAACCTTTTTAGTCACTGGGTTTCATCTTATGCTATGTCCCCTATTACATGATGTCTCACGAGCCCAGTCTCACATGAGTGCGAAAAAGAAAGGAGATGTGAGGAAATGAGATGCACAAAAAAATTCCCGATGAGTACCGTGTCGATTTTTAGCAGTCTCATATTGACGTTTCTCTTTTCCCATATTCGTTTTTGCTATGTTGCTTTATGCTATGTCCGCACCTGAGAGTTAAACTTGTTTAACTCAAAACAATCCCAAACCAACATGATAACCAAGTGGTTTGCCATACAAAATGAAACCTTTTTAGTCACTGGGTTTCGAGATAACCTACTCGAAACCAAAGGCGCTGAATGCACTATTTCCAATATTCCATTGAATTTGACATTTAAGAGAATGGAAGTGAGTGGAGAGAGAATGAATTCTCTCATACGTCGTTGACGTTCTGCTCACACTTGTATGTCTGTCTCTTTTTAACTTAAGACAAAAAGATAAACTCAAAACTTTTCTGCATATGCGGACACTACTTGGTTAACTCAAACCATCCTGGAACGAAACCCAGGTTATCTTTAGGTGCGGACATAGCATTAATGTATTTTTTGTGTTGGTCAAATGAGCGTCAACTGAATGCTTTTTCATTTTCGTTGTGGTCTTGTTTTTTATTTTTCAAATCAAAAGTTGTAAAACCAATTTGTTATTTTTGTAATTTTATCAAGCAACTTACTTTGTTTCGAGAAAAATAAAACTTTGAAATTTATAAATTGACAACAAGAAAAGGATTGAAAGAGAAATGAAGAATTGTCAAATTTGAGACGTGAGCCTTCAAAATTGAACATGTAATAGTGATTGTCTCACGGGATGGAAATTTAAAAGGAACGTCAAAAATGAGACATGTCTCGTGAGACATCGTATAATAGGGGACTATGTCCGCACCTGAAGTTGACCTGGGTTTCGTTCCAGGATGGTTTGAGTTAACCAAGTAGTGTCCGCATATGCAAAAAAGTTTTCAGTTTATCTTCTTGTCTTAAGTTAAAAAGAGACAGACATAAAGTGTGAGCAGAACGTCAACGACGTATGAGAGAATTCATTCTCTCTCCACTCACATCCATTCTCTTTAATGTCAAATTCAATGGAATATTGGAAATAGTGCATTCAGCGCACTTGGTTTGTGAAGTGGAGTGAAAAAGTAAAATACTTTCGGAAAACGACAAAAGTGTTAGCCCTCTTTGTAAAAATCTATTACAATATTTGTCAGTCCTTAACTGTCATTCCCATCTGTCATTACACTGTTTGTGTTTTCACATGTGCGTTGTTTTGAAAGAAAATTTACTTGGTTCTTATTTTTCTTGAAATAATTAAAAGTTAACGCTTAAAAATGTCTTCTTGGAAAAAGGCATCTAAAAGTAACCAAAAAACTCACCGGGAACGTCACCAGCCAGAGTCCAGGCAACATCTAGGGATTCTCGAGAAGAAGAAAGACTACAAGGCCCGTGCTAACAATGTTCACAAAAAAGAAAAAACTTTGAAATTCCTTCACAAACGAGCCTTGAATAAAAACCCTGATGAATTCTACCACCACATGATAAATTCCAAACTCCAAAACGATGAACATCATGAATTTGACAAACCCGATGAACACAGCAAGGATCAATTGGCTCTTATGGAGACCCAAGATCTAAAGTATATCGCAATGAAACGTACTATGGAAACAAAAAAAATTAAAAGATTGCAATCACAGTTGCACATGATAGATTTTGCCAACGAAGTTCAAAATAAGCACATATTCTTTGTGGATGGAGAAGAAGCAAATCTTAAGGAGTATGATGTGGCAAAGAGACTTGACACTCATCCTAGCCTGTTGGGGCGAAAAACTAATCGACCAAGACTGCAGGACCTGGCAAAAATGAAAGTACCCGATGTTAGCGAAGAGGTAAGTTGCAAATGAGTCTTAAGTAAACGAGTAATGGATAAACTGTCTTTGATATTTCAGGAAATTAAACTACTGAATGCTCGAAAAGAACAAGCATACATGGAATTAGGGAAGCGAATAGAACGAGAAAAGGAACTGAGTGTTGTCCAACAAAAGCTTGAAATGAAGCGTGTGCTCCAGCAGAAGAGGCAAGTTAAACCTAAAAAAATAAAGGCTGCAACAAAAGACAGCGCACCGACATACAGATTCAAATATGAAAGAAAAAAGTGACTTTTATTTTAATTGAAAATAAAGCTAAAAATAAGAATATATCCTTTTGTTGAACTTCTTACTTAGACAAGGTCAGAGTTTAGTATTTTTGTCGTAATCGAAGCCAAGAGTTTTTATTCCGCTCACAACACAAAAGAAGAAGTGAATCACTAGCTGAACTCTGAATGATGTACACCTCTAGTAACGCAAACAATTCTTGAAAGAGGTTGGTTTAGACGACTATAATTTAAATTTTAAGTACTACTAAAAAACGTGTTTAAAACTATGAAAAAATAACCAAAATTTGTATGACGATAGTAAATACCTTTCCACCAACCGCACCAACAATTGAAAGCAAAGTTATATGAGATAATATTTTGGAGAAACAATCTACGGTAGGCGATTGAACAATAAATCGTCTAAAAAGCTACAGAGTATGGGCCCTTCCTTACGACAGAATAGAAAAGGCAAGGACTGCTGAAGTTAAAGATTCTTTCATTCTTATTTAGGAAGGAGATAACTTTTTTTTCTGTTGGAGATTTTTAAAATACCAGCTGCAACATAACTTCATTTGCTTTAACTGTAGGGTTCTAGAGGCAACAATTGTTTAATACGATCATCCATTTATCGCTTCCAGAACCGTGGGGGTTTCATTGAAACGACTACCGGTTATGGTGATTGGCTTGGGTTCCTAAGTAATGTAAGTTCATTGATCCTATAATTTACACGTTGTAAATTGTTTAATTAGACCAATACATCTTTAAGCAGTATCTATATGTATTAATTTTCTAAACCTACGAATAATCGTACTGACGTAAAATTGCATTCCTCCTCTGAAACAATTTAACCACAACATTCGCCTCGCAAGGAATGCTCATCAGCTTTACCTTGAGCCCAACTTCTGTCATACAGCCAAGTACAGAGATTCATTTTTAGTCGTACCACCCGCATATGGAATGCTCTACCTGACTCTGTTTTTCCCCTACATTACGATTCACTAAGGTTTAAAAGCAATGTGCATCGGTGTCTCCTTTTAAATCTTCTCCTATTTTCCTAAATACTCGCACTGTGTTTTATAACACTACAAGGATATTCATAATCCCTTATATAATTATAAAAAAAAAATCAAATAGGTCTGAAAATTACGAAACAAAAAAGACAAATCAAAAAACAATGTTGTAAGGAGTTTGGCAGCACTCTCTGCAATATACAAAAAATGACAGCCGCAAAACGTCAACTGCTACTCGCTTGGCAAAAAAAACTCTTCACTTCACACGTGCGGTGCAAGTAGAAGTATTTGGTTGAAAACAAATTTCTTCCAAACCAAATTTTATATAAAAATACCACCGATTTGTATTTTTTTAATTAAGAAAATAACTTTTTAAAATGGTGAAAAAGAAGATTGACAATCGCATCCGTGTTATGATCGAAAATGGTGTTAAACTTGGTCATCGTACAATGTTTATTATCATCGGCGACAAAGCGAGGGATCAGGTAAAGACATCAATTTCAAGTACAACTTTTTTATTCTTGACCAATTACTCTATTCAAGGTTCCAATTTTGTACGATATTCTTACAAAATCAACTGTTAAAACCCGCCCGACAGTGCTTTGGTGCTATAAAAACAAAGATGAAGCTATTTCCAAGTATGTTTTCAAATAAAGTCCAGCTCAGTAATACCTTGTTACATATTTTATATTTTAGTCATGGCAAGAAACGAGCCAAGAAAATAGCCGCCGGTAAAATCGATGTGAACGATGCTGATCTATTCGACACCTTCAGGGTTTCTACCACAATCCATGGACGGTACTACAATGAAACGCATGCAATTCTTGGTCGGACATATGGAGTTTGTGTGCTTCAAGTGTGTATTTTAGATCTTATACCAGGCACTATTAATAATGATTTGTTAATAATTTAGGACTTTGAAGCATTAACTCCGAATCTACTCGCTCGTACTGTGGAAACAGTCGAAGGAGGTGGTTTAGTTATTTTGCTCTTGAAATCCCTGAGCTCGCTGAAGCAACTCTACACGATGAGTATGGATGTGCATAAAAGATATAGAACGGAAGCCCATCAGACAGTGACGTGCAGGTTTAATGAACGTTTGATTCTGTCGCTGGCCGATTGTAAACGTTGTTTGGTTGTTAATGACGATCTTACAGTGTTGCCTCTTAGCTCAAAGACTATCAATGTAGAACCAGTAAATGTAAGTTAATTGCTGCAAAAAATGACACATCTATCGTAGATAATTTGTTTCCTTTTCACAGCCAGGAGCTATTGTTAAGTCAGAAAATGATGAAATGCTCTCTGATCTGAAGGAAAGCCTAAAGGACACCCCACCTGCAGGACCTTTAGTCAATCTTTGCAAAACCTACGACCAAGCTAAGGCTGTGGCTCAGTTTATTGAGGCTCTGGCAGAGAAGCAACTCAAGTAAGTCGGCAATGATCTATAATCTCTTGGTAATACGTACCTTTGTACCTTTTCAGACCTCCAACATCGTTGACAGCCGCTCGTGGTCGTGGTAAATCCGCAGCAATGGGTCTCGCAGTCGCTGCTGCTATTTCATTTGGATACGTTAACGTTTATGTCACTTCACCGCATCCAGAAAATTTGATCACATTATTTGAGTTTGTCCTTAAGGGATTCGATGCCCTCGAATATCAGGAACACTCTGACTACACCATTATTCGGTCTACAAATGAAGACTACAAGAAGGCAATAATTCGAATCAACATTAATCGTCAAAACAGACAGACTATTCAGTACATATCTCCTAACGATACTCACCTACTGAACGCTGCTGATTTGCTATTGATCGATGAAGCTGCTGCTATTCCTTTGCCCCTGGTTAAGAAAATGATTGGGCCATATCTCATATTTATGGCATCGACTATCAACGGCTATGAAGGCACTGGAAGGTCTCTCAGTCTTAAATTGATTTCGCAATTGCAGAAAGAAAGCAATGCTCCGCCACCAGTGAGTTGTTAAGACAAAGTTAACGTTTGGACTTCTTTTATTTCTTTTATTTCAGATCAAACTCGAAGAATCAATCCGGTATCGGGAAGGTGATGACATCGAAAGCTGGTTAATCAATCTACTCTGCCTCGATGCTACCACAGTTCCGAACATAAGCTCGGGTTGTCCGACTCCTGATGTCTGTGAATTGTATTACATCGATCGTGATGCACTGTTTTCATATCACAAAGCTGCCGAATCCTTTCTCCATCGGTTGATATCTATTTACGTTGCATCGCATTACAAAAACAGTCCGAATGATTTGCAGATGATAAGCGATGCACCCGCTCATCATATCTTCTGTTTGCTTGGACCAATTCAAAGGAAAGATCAATTGCCTGAGATCTTGGTTGTCGTACAGGTGGCTTTGGAAGGAGAAATCTCGTCTCAAACCATCACTAGTTCCCTGGGACGGGGCAAAAAAGCTAGTGGAGACTTGATTCCCTGGAATATCTCGGAACAGTTTGGTGACCACGAGTTCCCAAAGTTGTCAGGACTTCGAATAGTTCGCATCGCCACACATCCTAACTACCAAAGAGTAATGTTCTACATAAATTCTTATTCAAATGAAAAGTTAAATATTTGCTTTACAGATGGGATATGGCAAGCGAGCTATTAGGCTTCTGAAAGACTACTATGATCTTAGATTTACTAATCTTAACGAGGATGCCGATGGTGATGAAAATGGTAAGAAGATTTTCGTGTTGAAGATGTTTATGGTTGCTGTGCTAGCTTGTCTACCTGCTACGTGAGAGTTCGAGGTTCAAATTCCAGAAATATCTTTTCCACAAAGAAATTGGCAAGCCCTTTAAGAGTACTAAGCTGGAAAACTTAGAACCACCCAGTGTAGCAACCAGAGATTAAAATGAACTAAGTCTGCTTCTGAACTATGAGTATTTACTTAAAAAAAAACGAGTTTGAACAAACTGAGTCAACCCACAAGCAAGTAAATTTGAACAATCTTATTTGTGAACCAAGCAACTCTGAACAACCCCTATTTTCAAACGAACCAAACAAGTAGGCTTGCTTGCAAGTCAAAATGAGTTTGAATAACATTGAGTTAAACTGCTTGTGAGCAAAGTGCTTGTGAATAAAAGTGATCACAAGCAATTTGATCGTAAGCAAGCAATAAGTTCATGAGCAAGCAGTGTGCTTGTGAATAAGCAGTGTGTTTGTGAATAAGCAGTGTGTTCATAAAGCAAGCAATGTGATCATACCAAAAAGGGTAGTTGGATGGCGTGATCGTTTTAAGTAAAATAAAAATCTAGGTAGTACGTTTATTTAATAGCTTGGTTTTTCTTCTTTTCTTTTATATGAAGAAAATGGTTATTATACAGTAGATATGGAAACAATTTATTGTATTCATTAAAGTAGATGATAGTACAGGCTTGTAAGTATGTATATAGAAACAAAAAAAAGAAAACTCAACTAGAAGTTAAAAAAAGCAAAACATTAAAAAAAATATGCAACTATAAAAATAGGTATTTATACCTACATGTTTATAACTCTTCCTAATTCATTGATGACCTTTAATTTTTGTACCTACCTAAGCTTAAACCCAAACATTTGCATGCCATAAAACGAAAGGATAAGCAGTCACTTGTAATAAAAAAAATGATAAGCAAAATCCATTTCCGCAATAAAGGCATATAAATTTATTATACTGTAAAAATTATTATTATATTAAAAAGGGAAATTTTGGAATCAGAAATTAAAATATTTTATCATCCAGCAATGCAACCAATCCGTTCTTTCTCATATCCAAAGCCAACCATTTGTATGCCTTTCTTTGTTTTTCAATAGAATTATAGTTAGGTATAAATGTTCAGCGCATTGCTTTCCGATGGACACACTGCCTGCTTATAAACACACTGCTTGCTTGTAAGCACGCTACCTGCTTGTGAACACACTGCCTGCTTGTGAACACACTACCTGCTTGTGAACATTTTGCGTGCTCATGAGTATTTGAATATATTCAAGTAAGTTCAAACAAGTCAATCTGCTTGCAAGCCATTTGCTTATGAGTTCAATACAGAAAAAATGACTTGTGAGCATCCTTACTGATTTAGTTTGTTCAGTAGAATTTTTGCTTGTGAGTAAATATACTTGCGAGCTATTTGCTTGTGAATAGGGGTGGAATATGATCAAGTCTGAGCGATCGTTGAGAAATTTTTGATGTGTTTGAACAGATTTGAACATACTCATTTTGATCTCTGGTAGCAACCTTCTTTTTTTTATAAAGCAGTAGATGGGTGGCGTCCGGATAAATTTCTAAGGGTTAAAAGACTTGTACCCAGTCGTCAAGCCCGTAAACACTCTAACAGTGTACCAATGCCGACCTTAACCTGCATGTACTTCTGAGTAGTGTCCATTGAGTAACAAAACTAATCTCACTTTGTTTCTTGGATAAGAAAGACTCCAAGCTTAGACACAAACTGACAAAAAGGGAACAATAAAAAATTACTCTAGTCTGGAACTACTCTGGCTTCCCTTTCAAATTATCTTTTAGCAAAAGTCTTTGAAGGATATTTTTGAAAAAATCTAACGAACTACTTACGTTCTACAAAAGCCGTTGCTTTTTCAAACTGAGTAAAGCTCATTATCGCCAGCATCGTCAGACTAAAGGCTTTCCTTAAGCTCCGACCATCTCCTTTTAAAGCTCTATTGCTTCTGCACGAACATGATCTTTTTTTTAAGGGACTTAGTCTGTTTGCTATCGAATTGCAAGAATTTCATCAATAATATACGTTCATCTGTTTTAGGAATCGAGGAAGTCGAAGGTGAAGACGTTGGGCTTCTCAAGGAAGCTATAGCTCCTCGACGAAAGATTCCAACACTGTTGAAACGTCTCAATGAGCGCACACCAGAAAATATTGACTATATTGGAACATCGTACGGCTTGACAAAGGACCTACTCAAATTTTGGAAGAATCAAGGCTTTGTTCCAGTTTATGTGAGGTGAGTTTTTTGTTGATATTTTCAAAATCAAAAAAGTGATGTATCAAACCTTTTGCTTAGCCAAAAACCAAATGATCTGACCGGAGAACACTCGTGCATCATGTTACATCCGCTCCACAAAGAAGGCATCAAAGAAAAAGTCACCTCAGAGTGGTTGTCATTGTATTTTAATGATTTTCGACGCAGAATTCTGAAGCTATTGGGAAAAATATTCAAAGACTTTTCAACTAGCCTAGCGCTTTCAATATTGGACAACAAATCAGTCAAATTGGAAAACAAAGGTGAGTTTTCTTTGTCTTTGTTAAAGAGAATTGATAAACAGAAGCGGATTTTGCAGAGTTGGACAAAGCGACGTTGGACGTTTATTTCCTTCCACACGACATTCAAAGGCTAGAAGCGTACTCAAGGAATCAAGTAGAATTCAGATTGATTCTAGATTTGGTTACCGATGTCAGTTCCTTGTTCTTCCAGGGGCGAATTCAAGGCTTCCAAGCAGACTCCTTGCAAAAGGTAAATAGTGACTAATTTCTTTTTTGTTTTATATATTCAACGTTCTGAAATGCAGGCAATTTTATTGGCTATGGGTGTCCAAGGAAAATCTGTAGATGCTATTGCGGCTGAGCTCAATATGCCTTCTGGACAAATTCTCGCGAAATTCTACGACGTCATGAAGAAGACGACAAAATATTTTGCAAATGTGATAGAAGGCCACATTGAGAGTACGATGGTAAGTGACAAACATCTCAATCACGGCGACGATTTTGTTCCCATCACTCTCTCACTGGATGACGAATTGGAAGAAACTGCAAAGGTAGAATTAACCAAAAGCATAAAAACAGAAACTAATTGTGTGTTCCTCAGATTCTCTCGAAACAGCAAAAAGAAGAATTGAAAAAACTAAAAAAAGAGAGCCTTCAAGACTTTGTGATTAAAGGCACAGACGAGGATTGGTCAAAGGCGCTATCAACAACCGACAAACCCAAGCTGATTTCAGTCAAAAGGTAAATCGTCGACAAACAAAATCAAAATCTAAGTCAAGATACATTTTACTATTTCATTTTAGCGGAATAAAGCGGTTAGACGAACCAGTAAACCCTGTGGAAGACCAACCTTCAAAGAAAAAAATAAAATTCGGGAAAAAGAAAAAACATGCTGGGAAGTCTATCATTTGAACCCAATGGACCGCAGGCTCGTATAGTTTTTCGATTACACATTGTAAAAATAGTTAGGACTTTGCAATAAAGACGTTTTATTTTCACTAAACATGGCTTTGGTTTTTGGTTCACAGAGAAAAAAGAACTGCGACAAATGTAATTTTTCAGAATCCCATTGTTTAATAATTAAACTAAAAATTGATAGCACTTCTCTTTATTCTTTCTTAGCCGGCCAACTGTTGTCTATGTTCGATGCGTTTCTGACGCTCCATTAATCGACGCTCACGTTCATATTCCTTCATTCGCAGAACATAATCTTCGTACTGGCAGGTCAGATATTCATGCTTCTCATGGTGGCATTTATACACGAATGGAAATACATCGGACCGGCAATTACGATACTTGATTAGTTTGTGTGCACAATAGTCACGGTCTGCAAGATCTAGTTTAGCCGATTGCATTTCTTCTTCTGTAGCAATCATAACACGTTCTTTGCGATCATAGGAGAAGCCCATATTCGGATCGAATTGAGCCTCCTTCCTTGGATCTGGTGTTACTTCAGGCCTGGCATAGAGGGCATATGCGTTACCCATGGCTAGCTCTGTTGGAATTTGGTTTAATAAATTGTATTAGTTGTAACGTAAATTATAAAATAAGCTTACAAACAGGAAAAAGTCTGAAATTACGTAAAGATGAGAACTGTGATGGTGTTACAGCAGGTAAGATTTTGACATTGACAGTTCAATAAAATGACATTAATTGTAATAGAACGTTATAACCAATTTTGACGGAGGATAATCAAAAGAAAACACATTCCAATAAAGGTCTGGCTCTACTAAGCATTCCACAATATTTAGCCCCGGGGCTAATATTATGGCAAGCCATTTATGTTGGATTTACATGCATCATCATCCATAACTAGAAAGTTCGTTCCCTCTCTATCAGACAAGTATGAATTTTACATCTTAAGTCTTTTTCCGATTTTCATCTGCACTTGCAGATGCATGTAAGTCCACCATTATGTTGGATTTACATGCATCTGCAACTGCAGAAGTGCAGAAAAGTAAAGCGAGACGAAAGAAGATTATAAAACACAAAAGTTAAAAAGAGAGACGAATAGGATTATGGCTACGGATGAGGGATTATGGGTGCAGATGAACATGTTCATCTCCACCCATAATTTTTCATCTGCAGCCTTAACTAAGGAAGTGTAGATGGAGCGTTCCCTCTCTATCAGTCAAGTATGAATTTTACATCTTGTGTCTTTTTCCGTTTTTCATCTGCACTTGCAGATGAATGTAAATCCACCAATATGCTGGGCTTACATGCATCTGCAACTGCAGAAGTGCAGAAAAGTAAAGCGGGACGGATGAAGATTATAAAGTACAAAAGTTAAAAAGAGAGACGAATAGAATTTTGGTTGCAAATGAAAAATTATGGTTGCAGATGAACATGTTCATCTGCACCCATAATTTATCATCTGCAACCATAACTAAGGAAGTGCAGATGGTGTGTTCCCTCTCTATCAGACAAGTATGAATTTTACATCTTGTGTCTTTTTCCGATTTTCATCTGCACTTGCAGATGCATGTAAATCCACCATAAAGACTGCTGACGATAATAGCAGTCTATTATACGGTGCAATTTGTTGCACGAAACTGTTCGAACACCATGAGTGCAAAAGAGAACGAAAGTTCGAAAAACAGAGATTGACAATGTGCTACCGTGTGTCGCATGGGTTATGGTTTCGTGAAACAGCTTTGACGTTTCTCTTTGGGTGGGTTCGAGAACCTTTCGGATAGCCTATCTCGGATAGCCGTATCTTGGATACCTTTTTGAACGATCCAGATATCTTTTTCCAGATTGCTGCAGACAACAGTTGTGAAATATTAAAATTCGACTTTTGAAAATAGAAAAACATTTAAAATATCATTGCTAGACGATTATAACTTATTTTTTTCAATTTCCCATGCGTTTTAAAAGACTCTTATGCTGAAATAAATGCACACCAAAACAAAAAATCAACACGAAAAGAAATAAAAATAAATTTTCTATCAGCTGATCACTTGATTAGAAAGGTATACCAAAAATACTCGGATACCTTTAGATAGCTTTTTGGTTGAAATGGGTGTGACTCTGTTAAAAGTTTAACACGTTAACAACAACAACAAGCTATCCGGATACGATTCTCGAACGCCCCCTTTGTCTTTGTTCGTGTTTCTGTTTATTCTGTTTCATTTGGTTCAATAATAAGTAATAATACTAATAATAATGACTTTTTTGTTTTTCAACTGCCAATAAAAGAGGGTTTGAAGCAACCAGGCACTACTAGATAACTATTTTTCCCCAAAAATAAAAACACCGAATGAAAGATAAAGAGAAATGTGAAACTAGTTTCATGAAACTGGATTTCATCATGTAATAACACTTGCGACACGGGATGACAGAACAAAGAAGAATTCGAAGTAGTTTCGTGCAACAAATTTCACCGTATAATAGCAGTCAAAGAAACACACCTATTGTGTCCGTAACAGCAAAGCTGGTAACACCAACAAAATAAATCCAATCTGTCAGAAACGAGAAACGACACAAGCTTTTCTGCTGTTTTGCTTAACTTTGCTTACTTTTTAAAATAATAAGTTATTTGCCGAAAACAGCAGTATTAATATTAGTCAACACATAAAACTAAATTTTATTCGGTTGAATTTATTATATTTTTTGAGTAAGATGCAAGTAACATCAACCAAAGAGTCCTTATCTCAAGCTCTCCAGAGCAAAATTATACCCAACCAGGAATATTTACTACAAGGATCTATTTTAGACTCAGCTGTTGATCATTTACTTCACAGGTAAAATTTGTATTTTCACAACCAACAATATTTCTATACTAATTGTGTTCAACGTTACCTTTTAAGGTTGAAAGGTCTTTGCGATAATGTGGATGCCGGGCCAGAACAATTTCATGATTTGGAAGTTTGTCTCAGTCTTAGAACACCAAACCAAATGCAGCCACTATTACTTAGAGTTCGACGTGCCTTAGATATGGAGAAAAATAACCCTTTCCAGCTTCGGTACATTGGCCAACCTGAGCTAGACCGTGTTCGACCAACACTGGTCCGCTCTAGCATTGATATGGGCTGTACTTCTACTGTTCTGGAATTCCTTACTGAATTGGGATGTCGTATTGATTTTGAATATGTTAGTCGAGGTTGGTAACTACATCAAACAAAATTATGGCTACTTACATTAGTTTTGTTGAAAACAGGTTACATGTTTAGAAGAGGTAGAATGAAGATTACTGTTGCAAAAATTATCAAAATTACTCCTGGAAAACAAGACATGAACGAACCAATATCGCAGAGCTATTTAGTGGAACTGTCAGTCCTAGCGCCCAATGGACAGGATGCCATTGGAGATGAAATGCGATCGTTTGCTGAACAACTTAAGCCTCTTGTGCAATTAGAGAAGATAGATTACAAACGCTTGGGCACGATACCCTGAATGAATTATGACTGAAAAATAAACTGGTATTTGCAAAACGAGCTTAATTTTTATAAATTTGAATTCATAAGAAATTGATTTTATAGAGTAATCCCACAAAAAAAGTTTTGTGTATATATTTTATGGTATCATCAATGAAAGTTTAGTTTGAAATAATTTTTCATATGTACAGGGTTTTTCTGCGACTCAATTCAGACGGAGTTTGTAATCCGCAGGAATGTTTCATTCAGAATTTCTCAATTTTTTTTAATCTAAATTACTTTCAATCAAATGTGTTACCGATTGCTTTTATTCGTTTTTTTTATACAAACGTTCACATAACAAATGAGTCCTTAAATTTTTTTTTACATTTTCATCTTATTTATATTTATATACATTATATGATATCACTTATAGCGTTTTTCATTGAAATTCGATAGAGTTACTCTTAAATCGAGAACTACTCCTTTCAATGGAACATGTTTTTTGGTTTTTTGCTGGTATCTATTGGAGGTTAAATTGATGTTCACATTATAGGAATTCATATTTTCATGTTTTGTAATTTATTTTATCCTGCAAATTACTGAATTCTAACTTGTTTACTCGTTTCCTCATAATTTATAGCAATTTTTTCAACCCAACGCTGGCACAACAAATTTCAGGAAGAAAATTTGAACACCACTTGAAATTGAAAATCTGGCAACCCTAAACCTATGGAAACTAAACTTAAATACAGTGTTAAAGATTGTTATTTCTACAAAAAATTAAGTCTAAGATTAGGTCTCTATCATTAGTATTGACAGAGATATCGAATTTAACATAGGTCAGGGTACACCAAAGTTAGCCTTTTTTTAAATTGTAAAAAAGTGATGTCAAAGTTGAGAATCGAGCTTTTCTGTAGAACAATTTTTTTCTTAGAATATGACCAAGAATCATACCCCAAAGGATAATACACGAAGTACGGGACACCCTGTATAACGTGATGAGCGCTTGGCAGATAACAGGCTTACGAGATAAGCCATTTCTAAAAAAAGGACACGACTGGTTCGCACGGATTGCGTGCTAAGTACAATATCAAAATCTTCAGGCTGAGTAAAACGTTTTTGTATTCGCTCTAAACATATTTGGTGGTATGTACAGGGTTGCCAACTACACATTGATTATGAAAATTGAATTAAATCACGCAAAATATTGAAAAAAATTAAATTAAATATTCCGTAACCTAACTAGTCTTGTTGTTGGGTCCTTAACATTAAAAACACCAATCAGGGGGCGATGATCTGTATAGATAGTAAAATTACGACCAAGGAGGTATGCTCGGAAATGCTTGCAGGCCCAAACTATGGCAAGCAATTCTTTTTCTATGGTTGAGTAATTTTTTTCGGCGTTATTTAAAGATCGACTAGCAAAGGCTATAGGTTTATCTTCACCAACTTTGCCCTGAGACAAAACGGCTCCCAAAGCTTCGTTACTCGCATCAGTTGTCAAGATATACGGCTTCGAAAAATCTGAATATATCAGAATAGGTGGTGAAGAAATAGCTTTTTTAAGAAACCTAAATGATTTTTCGCAATCTGAGGACCATTCGAACACCTCCCCCTTTCTCAATCATGCTTATTTTGACATTCTATTCGAATGAAAGTTTAGTCGAATTCGAAAGAATTGCACTTTGAGACTCGAATGATTCGAAATTTTACATGTTTAACATTCGAATCATTCCAGTCTCAAAGTGCACTTCTTTCGAATTCGACTAAACTTTCATTCGAATAGAATGTCAAAATAAGCATGAAATGAATAGCTTCGTGATTGGGGCGGATATTTGAAAGAAATTAGGTATGAACTTTCTATAGTAGTTCGCAAGCCCCAAAAATGATTGTACTGCTTTACTGTCTTTGGGATGGGAAAATTGGAGACACATTGAATTTTTGATGGGTCTGGAGTAGCTCCGTTTTCAGAGCACACGTGCCCTAAATACGTTACTTCACGGCGAAGAAAATAACATTTTTCAATATTTAACTTCAGGTTGTGTTGCCTTAACTTAGCCAAAACCTTTGCAAGCCTTTCGTTGTGTTGTTCAAGATTTTTGCCATATACGACTATATCATCCAAATAAACAAAACAATCAATTCCATGCAAACCAGTCAGGATGTGATTCATGATCCTTTGAAAGGTTGCTGGGGCACCGGTTAGCCCAAACGGCATTCTATTGAATTCGTAATGCCCTTTGCTAGTGCTAAACGCGTTTGTCAGCCGGATCGATCATTACCTGGTGGTAGCCACTTGCCAAGTCCAATGTGGTAATAGACCAAGAGCTGGAAGCAAATTTTTGGAGTGGAGTGATAACCAAAAATAATGCGCATGTATGTGTAGATACACGCACCATTATATCAGATTCAACCGTCTGGCAGGTTTCTTTTTCAGCCGGGGGCGGGGGTGGGCGTTCGAAAATGGTAATTTTTCAGATTTTGAGGTCGAAGTGATAAGCACATAAATGATACATCAAAAAATCAGAAAAATTCCCCTGATTACAAAAAACTCGGTCCCAGACGATTTTGTTTCAGCCTACTGCTTGCCACACGCATTTCAACACTTTTCAAGTGCATTTTTCAGCTTAACGCACTAATAACATTTTTCCTATTACATATAACCAAGAAAGTGGTTCGCCAAAAAATAAGAATATTTACCCTAATTTCAAAAAAGTGTGTTCCAGACGATTTAGTTCCAGCCTACTGCTTGCCAGACGCACTTTAACATTTTTTTAAACTCATTTTTCAACTTTAAGTATTGATAACTTTTTTCTTATCACATGTAACCAAGAAAATGGTACGCCAAAAAATCACAAAAGTTCCCCCGACTACAAAAAAGTGTGTACAAAAGGATTTTGTTTCAGCCTTCTGCTTGCCAGACGCATTTCAACATTTTTCAAATGCATTTTTCAATTTAGCTGATAACTTTTTTCTTATAACATTTAACAAAGAAAATGGTACGCCAAAACATCAGGAAAATTCCCCTAATTACAAAAAAGTTTGTCCAAGACGATTTGGTTTCAGCCTTCTGCGTGCCAGACGCATTTTAACATTTTCAAGTGCATTTTCAGATGAAAGCACTAATAACTTTTTTTCTATTACATATAACCAAGAAAGTGGTACGCCAAAAAATAAGAAAAGTTACCCTGATTTCAAAAAAGTGTGTCCCAGACGATTTGGTCTCAGTGTACTGCTTGCCAGACGCTCTTTAACATTTTAGTAAAATGCATTTTTATACTTAAAGTGCTGATAACTTTTTTCCTATCACTAATAACCAAGAAATGTGGTATGCCAAAACATCAGAAAAGTTTCGCTGATTACAAAAAAGTTGGTCCAAAACGATTTGGTTTCAGCCTTCTGCTTGCCAGACGCATTTTAGCTTAAGCATGTTTATCAAATTTAAGTTAAGTTATTAGTGCTTTAAGCTGAAAAATGCACTTGAAAAGTGTTAAAATGCGTCTGGCAAGCAGTAGGCTGAAACAAAATCGTCTGGGACCGAGTTTTTTGTAATCAGGGGAATTTTTCTGATTTTTTGATATCATTTATGTGGTTATCACTTCGACCTCAAAATCTGAAAAATTACCATTTTCGAACGCCCACCCCCGCCCCCGGCTGAAAAAGAAACCTGCCAGACGGTTGAATCTGATATAATAGCAAAGGTTGAATCTGATATATCAGCAAAACCTGAACGCTCAAAATGCTTTTTTTTTTTTTTAGAACACTACGCGAGCGCACTCTACGTGCTCGAAATTATATGACGAGGCATCTAGAGCAAGAGTCTGAGTGTAAGAGTCTGAGTGCAAGAGTCTGAGTGCAAGAGTCTGAACACGCTCAGTTCAGAACACGTTCACGCTGTTCGTTCTCAGTTCAGTACACTGTTCCGAACCAAAAAAGAAAAACCCCTTTGTAAAGAATTGGCAGTGTCCCAATTGGTCAAGAATTTCTTCGATTCTTGGTTAGGGAAAAGCATCTTTTATCGTGATTTTGTTTAGTTTTCTGAAATCCACAACGACCCTCCTTTTCTGACCTTCAATGGATTTCTCAGGTACAATAAGAATTCCATGGAGATTTACTTTCCGAAATTATATTTTGATTAAGCATCTCCTGTACTTGTCTTTCGATTTCTTTTTTATGAATCTCCGGAGTTCGATATTTCTTAGTGTTAATCGGTCCTTTGTCAGATTTAGTGGGTATACTGTGTGCTAAGACAGGTGTGAAGCTTAAGTTATCCCCCTTTAGTAAGAAAACGTCATTAAATTTGGAGCATAACTTTTCTACTGACTCCTTCTCTTCCCTTTTTTAGACTTTTTCCAAAATTGTTTCTTACATCATAAGAAAGAGAAACTAAAATGAATCCTTCACACAAAATTTTATGGAAATCTTTGGAGCCGTTTTCGAGAGAAATAAGTATTATCATATCGGTTGTATGCCAGGTACCGTTATTTCAAGACCTAGAAACCCAATTCCGAAAACGCCTTTGTAGGCTGCCCCACAGACCCTAACTAAGCAAATTTTTAAGAAAATCGGTCGAGCAGTTCAGGCTGTAGATTCATTTACAGACATACGGACATACAAACAGACAAACAGACAGACAGAGTTGTAGGACCCACTTTTTTCGTATTCTCTATCATCGTAATGTCATGTTTAATGTCATCTCAAATTCTGAACGATTTCAAAACTTGCCTTATAGTACCTATAATCGTAAGTAACAATAAAAAAAAGGAGGGGGTTATGGCTGCCGTTAAGGAATTTTAAATGCGGTGTCTATTGCTGTTTATATGTGAGCGCGATCATTTTAATACGAAAGAATCAACAACTCTGTTTAAAGTAATTTATCGCGATACGATGGTTTAGTTGGTCAAATGCGTGTAAGAAATCAAAGGAACCTACATCAGTTTGTTGGCAATTTTCAAATCCAGTTGAAATTATTTCTATTTCTTCTCCATTATTCGATGTTACGAGCATAGTGATCTCGAAGGAATTACAGCTCTCCCACGTATCCGCTTCACACTAGTGATCCGCCCGTGGGGTGCTTCTTGTAGTAATGAAGGATCGTCACTTTATAATGGCTCCATCGTCAGCAAAGAATTTTTGATTGACATTGGTGTTTTTGTCAGGAACGCTGTTGACATGAGTTCTGTCGCCGTGACAACCGCAAATGTATGATAACGTGTCGTCATTCTTGACGCTTCATTATATAGCGCTATGCAAATATAATTTGACTGCTGATTTTGTCGCCGACGCAACTGGAGAATCACTTTGGTTTGAGTCAACCTTTTTCAAGCTGCTCTTTTGAAAAAATTTCCGCTTGTTCAGGTCGCTTTGTCGTATTTCCTAAATTGTTTGGTTTGCATCAGCACTCAGCAGTCGCGAAAGAAACTTGTTCTTGTGTTGAGACCTCGCTTCGGTGGTAGCAGGCAAAATATGATCATAATCCGCCATTTTGAAAAGAAAAAATTTTTTTGTACTCTAGAATTGAATAAACTCCTACCTACCTCCTATTTTTTCTTGCTTATCATTGCCTTATCTTTATCATTCCACCTCCTTGTTTCTTCTTTGGGTTGTGGCTAGTGTTCCTTTGAATTCCCTAGCAATGATTTGGCTCTCTTTAAGGAAGTTTTGTGCAGGCAATCCCACATACTGTGTTCTCTGCATTTCAGAATCAGTTTATGGTGTTACACAGATAATTCTGCTTATTCAAAATAAATTGTTCGTCTTTTGCATTGCGATCGCAACGGAATCACAGCTCTGCCGACTGTCTGCCTTACCGTGGGGTACGCCATTTTAAATAAATTTTCAATAACAACATTATTAAAAATTTACCAATTTTTTAAACACATCCATAAGTACATATAAGACCATTTCCTGCTTATTCAAAACTTAAAAAACTCCACACCAGCTAATTCACCTATTTTACACTCCTGTAATTTCTTCTTCGACTTCGAATGGCTCTTCTTGGGGTCTGTAATATTTAGAGGAATTTTTTAAGTGGTTCTGTTTTAAATCTTCTTCAGTCATGACTATTTTGTGTTCCCTCTTCATATGGCGAAACAAGCTGTTATCAAAGAATAAAATTAATTTATAAAACAACCAAACAAGGAAGTAGCTTACCCTCTTTTTCTTTCGTATCCCATTTCACAATGATCACAAATATACGGGTAGCCAATGTGTTGGAAGGTATGAACACGTAGTTTTGCAATGGAGCTGAATTCTTGTGGACAACGAGTGCATTTGTATAGCACTCCTTCGTGCTTTTTCAAATGATAAGTCAGCCTCACTCTGATAGCAAACTTTTTGTCGCACAAGTGACATTCAAACGGCTGTTCGCCAGTATGCTTCCTGAGATGAACTCTTAAGTCAGCAGGTGTTACATACTTTTTATCACAATGCGGACATTGAACGTCCTTGCCTTTGTGTATTTTTTCATGAGCGTTCAATGTACACATGAATTTAAATGTTTTGGGACATTCTTTGCATTTATATTTACGCTCATCAGAATGTGTAGTCATGTGAGTTTTCAAACAAACACTATTTGCAAATTTTCGTTTACAAATTTCACACTGAGGAGCACTTTCTTTATCACCATGCGCGTAGCTTTCATGCTCTCTGAGGTATTTGGGAGAAAAGAATGTCATTGCTAAAAAATAAAATTTTAGAAAACAAAAATATTTAGTTACAAATTAGACTTACGGCAAAATGAACAGAGGTGTCTCTTTATATTAATCTTTGGTTTAGCGTGGCATTTAGCATGTTTGATCCATGACCATCTGTTGGTTGTGGTGAAGTCGCATTTTGTACATGCCCGAGGTTCGTCAAGTTCATGCTCGTTATCATGGATCGCTCGCATGTGAGTTGTATGGTTCTTTTTAGCATGAAAACCTTTTCCACAAATTTCACACGTATAAGGTCGTAAACCTGTACAAAATCATCGGTTTAAAACACTTTTGAACTAAAAACTATTGGTTTTTAATAACCTGTATGTGTGTTTTCATGTTCCTGTAGGGAACTTTCACTGGTAAAGACCTTTGGACAATATTTACAAGTTAAGTTGTTCGTGTTTGTGATAGAGAGAAGTAAATCGCAATGCTTATTCCTTATGTGTTTTTTAATTCTTATAGCTGGGAATGTTTCATTGCAATATTCACATTCAACTTGAGAGTGTTTTTCTTGAACGTGTTTTCGCAGACTATTTTCATCATTAAATGATTGGTTGCATTTGATGCACAAGCCTTTATCCTTGTCTGTTGAATGTTATCAACAATTTAGAATTTAGATCGTATGACTTAAAAAAATGATTTGATCGCTTACCTTTGTGATCGTTGATTTTATGTCTAGTAAGGGTTGCTCGGTTTAAAAACGTTTCTCCACACAATCTACAAAGCAAATTAATTTTTGGATCGATGTTTACGTAATTATGAACTTCTGATACGTGGTCATTCAAGTCTCTTGCTTTCACGAAAGCCTCCTTGCATTTCGTGCATCTAAAGAGCTTGATATCTGAAAAGTTGATGTTCATAAAACATTTTTATTTAAGATGTTTACTAAAGTCGCACTACCTTCTTGTGTCACATTGTCCGTGCTGTCCATACTATCTTCAATCACTCCTCCATTCTCAATGGTAATTTTGTTTAGTTTCAAGTTATCATCGGCCAGAATATCCTTTTGATATGGCGGCAAATCGTTGACCACATTATGGTCTTTGGGTATTTCATCATGGAAAATAACTTCAAATGTGGGGCGTGTATCTGTTTGCTCTACGTCTTCAAAACAAATTTCTTCTACTTCATGTTTCATTTGATAAGAACCAAAAACGTTTGGTACCTGACAAAAAAAAGAATTAATTATAAACGTCCTTCAACTGATTGAAATGTCTTTCTTACTTTGGAATGGGATTCCACTGAAAGTGGCTCATTCTTGAGATCAGGATTAAAATTTTCACGAAGGAAATTATCAGCTTCCTTTGCAGCTTTTATAAAATCATATGCTGTTTGTAATGATTCGCCACAAGAAATACAAATTGTTTTTGGAAGTTCATCTTGAAGTACAACATTCAGATTTGTGCAATAATTGAAACATTCCAAGTAAGTTGAATCATTCATTGGAGTATCCAGATCAATATATTCTACAGAAATATAATTCATACAGACACGACAATAAGGCGATAAATCCATTTTAGCCATTTTCTTAAATAAATTCTAGTAGAAAAATAAGCAGGGAACTTTTTAATTTTGATATTCTTCTTTTTTTGATGTCCAACAAAATACAAAAATGACTTTCAAACACGTTAGCTTACGTTTCACGTCACGTTAAAATATATGCGTTCATAATGCCAGTGTTTCACTAGGCCCGATAAAGTACTTTTTAGTATTTTCTAGTAGCTGTGCCACTGTTCAGTAACTATTGCCTCGATAAAAGCAGGCGATGAACGGTGGAAAATGGAACGAAATCCTACTAAATTCATAGAATTTCGTTCCATTTTCCATCGCCAAGGCTATAGTTACAGAACAGGGGCACTTGTGAATAGAACTACTCTAACGGCCATATTAGGTTGCCTGGGGTTGCCCTAGGGTCGCCACAAAGCGTTTTTTGAGAAACCTAAATTCGCCCTGAATGTCAAATTGAGTGTTTTTTGAGCCATAGGTTTTCCCCCAACTCGCCCCAGCTTTTTGCTGTGGCGATTTGAGGGCTGTCAAATGGCATGTATTTTTTTTTTTATGACAGGGATGTGTGGTGATTTGTGGTTTAGCGTTTTTTGAGGACTGGAAAACCCAGGTTTTTTTGACAACTCATAGGGCGGTCAAGAAAACCTGGGTCAACCCTGGGGAAAGTTCAACGAACGGACCTATTATTCACCCAATAAACCCGGGTTTAAATTTACATCCGAATGTAAAGTCACATAAACCCAATTGTCAAATAATGCCAATCCATATTAGGTTTGTTCGTTGAAGCCCTAGGATTGCCATAGGGTCGCCACAAAGCGTTTTTTGAGAAACCTAAATTCACCCTGAATGTCAAATTGAGTGTTTTTTGAGCCATAGGTTTGACCACAGAGTAGGTTATACTCTGTGGGTTTGACCTAGGTTTTCCATCAAATCGCCCTAGCTTTTTGCTGATGTATTTTTTTTTCAAATGACAGTGATGAGTGGTGATTTGTGGTTTAGCGTTTTTTGAGGATTTCCAGTCCTCAAAAAACGCTAAACCACAAATCACCCAGGTTTTTTTGACAACTCATAGGGTTGTCAAGAAAACCAGGGTCAGCCCTGGGGAAAGTTCAACGAACAAACCTGTAAATTCACTCCTATAGGTTTAAATTTAAAGAGTGAATAATATGGCGGTAAGGGGCCAGTTATACCTATCGAAAAAATTTGAGAGATTTTTTTTTTGTGTAGTTTTCACATTAATGGCAAATTATGTTCATTACGGCAGTTTTAAATAAAGCTTTTAACGATCTCAACATCGCACACTTTTTCATCGCTGCTTTCTTGCAGCTTTTGTATTCCTTTTTGAGGTGAGCCTTTTAAATGGAAAAGCCTACGTAAAATTTTCTGAAAATATACTATGTTGAGCATGTACTGACGAGAGTAAAACAAATTCGAATACCTATCGAAGAAGTTATAGCTAAAAGCACTGAGCTAAAGAACCGAGCCAGGTAGTCGTAACAGCAGGATCCTTTCCTTCCTACAATTGGAAATATTTCTTTTGTAGGTACCATAACTGGAAATATCCATATAGTTTAGTTTAGTTTTTTATTGAGTCTTTTTCTGGTACACAATTACAATTACGTATTATTATAAACTGGGTTTTAGTTGAAAATCGCGGCTGTTATGTATTGCCTGCACATTACTTTTGCTTTAATATTTTAGCCACTTGGCTGACAGTTGCTTTTATATTTGTTTTGCTCTTGCTCAGGAGCTATGTTTGAATTTCGTGTGTCTTTTTCTTTTGACACTTGTGTGTATTTACAATTATGTCTTCTCTTAACCTAACTTAAATCTATCTAATATGGAAATATCCATATATAAATAAATAAATCTTGAATGAACCTGGGATTGCAGATTAATCGGTAAGTTACTAAAAGTGGTCATTTTCCTGTACTAAAACTTTAAACACGATTATCTCGAAACTGTATTTTCAAAATCTGCTCATGTACTAACTCAAAAAGTTATTGACCGATTTGTCTGGTGAGGTCTTCCTCTATAAAAATTTAGGATAAACCAAAGACTTCTAATATTTCAAGTTAATAAAATACTCTTTGGGGTTCAAAAATGTTAAGAAATAGCCTTAAATTCTGACTTTCTTCAAACATTTATTTTTTATTGAAACTTTAATACCTACGTTCTAGAAAGTAAAAAAAATTAATGGTTAAGAAAAACCCCAACAACAACAAAAGAGGCAAGAAAGTTCTGAAAATCAACAAAAACAAGTGTCTATTCCTTCTGCAATGCAACAGCAGTCTAATAGAAAGCTACGCTCAGGTTCCGCTAAAAATCCCCAAACGGTAATAGCAACTACTTCTTCTCAAGATACTAGTCGATCTCCCAATCGATCCAACGGAGTTTCCATTACCGGGCCTCCAGGTTCCCCAATAGCTTCCGTTATGGATGAGGGGATTTCTGACCAGGGAGTGGACTTCACTGTTGGGATTGATACCGGATCGAATGCTGTTGAAGAGCTTGTAGCCATACCTCCTGTCAAGAGCCTTTTTCTATCTCGTCTTCCGCCCAATACTACCGAAAGTATGATCCAGAATTATATATTCAAAAAATTTCCGTCCCACGACCTTAATTGTCTAAATATTAGAAAGTTTGCAATGGCTCATCAAAAGGACTATTCATCTTTTGAAATCAAAGTTGGTAGAGATTTGGAGCTCTTTAAACTTCTAAATAACAATAAATTGTGGCCTTTGCCCACAGTCGTTCATGAGTTTTTTCGTGCCAGAAAGCGTGAAATCGCGGAACACTAACAAAAATCATCTTTATTGTTACTATCAAAATGTTGAAGGATTGAAAACTAAATTAATTTCTCTCCATACATTAAGTTTTTCTTTGGATTATGATATAATATTTTTCACTGAAACTAATTTGGATTCAACGGTTCTTAGCTCTGAAGTGATGAATGATGAGTACAAAATTTTCAGAGTAGATCGTTCGTTAGAAAGTAGCAATAAGAAATCAGGTGGTGGGGTTTTAATAGCGCTCAGATCTAATCTAGAAGCTAAATACATCAAGCTGCGTGACTTAAATGTTGAGATGGTTTGTGTGGAAGTTGATCTCAAATCCATCAATGCATATTTATTCAACGTTTATATTCCACCGAGATCCGATCCCTTATTGTACGAATCCTGTTTCAACAATATTGCAAATGTGATGGATCATGCGAAGCCATGTGATAAAATTATCATTTGTGGTGATTTCAACATGCCAGAGATCTCCTGGACGAAAAATGGAGACGAAAATATAAATTACTTTTTACCAACTTCGTTGATCTCAATTTATGTCGACTTTATGGACAAAGTAGCAACCCTCCCTTTGTTTCAGTTTAGTGGAATTCGGAACGAACTTCAAAGAAATCTGGATCTTATTTTATGTGATGATCCAAATGGACTTCTTGTCCACCGAGCTGATCCAATTCTGAATGAAGTTAAATACCATCCAGCCCTCGAGTTTCAGTTCGAAATATCAGCTCCTAAGCATGACTTCACAATTAACAATTTTAAACTTAAATTTGATTTTAAATCAGCTGACTTCACTGGGTTAGACAATACACTTTCTGACATAGACTGGAACGTTAAGTTCCAAAATATGGACTTAAAATCCATGGTGGATACCTTTTATTCAACCTTGTTTGAGTGTTTTGCTTTACACATTCCACAAAAACGGATTAGACCGAAAAGATACTCTTTTAGCCCGTGGTTCGGAGCTGAATTGCGGAAACTAAAAAACTATAAGACCTCTCTACACAAAAAATTGAAAAGGAGATTCTGTATAAATACTTACAATAGCTTCACAGTAGCCAGGAAAGAGTTGGCAAGAAAAACATCGATTGCCTATGAAAGGTATATCTTCACGGTTAAATCAAATTTAAAAACGAATCCCTCATTGTTCTGGAACTTTATTAAAAGGAAACGGAAACAGACATCAGATCCTTCTTCCCTCTCTCACGAAAACAAATTATCAACGAGTGACTCCGAGATTTGCAACACGTTTGCAGAATACTTTAAAACAGTTTACAAATCCAGTGAGGATAATGAAGATGATATTTTCCTGACAACAATCAACACAAATATTTTACAAGCTCCGTCTTTTATTGAAAGTGATGTAGAAGCTGCGTGTCGGAAAGTCAAAGACTCTTTTTTACCTGGCTATGATGAAATTCCTGGATGCATACTACGAAGATGCTCCAAATCTTTGTGTGGAGTCTTATGCTCTCTTTTCAACAAATCCTTGCATGATTCAATTTATCCCGATATTTGGAAGAAATCATTCATTTTACCCCTTTATAAATCTGGATCTCGATCTATTGCTTCCAACTATAGGGGGATTGCAAAACTGAGCTGTATTCCAAAACTCTTTGAATCACTCATGGTAAACTTTATGTTTTTTAATTTAAAAGCATATATTTCACCACATCAACATGGGTTTTTCGGTGGACGATCCATTGTTTCAAATTTAATGGAGCTAACATCAAACATCTCTACAGGATTCGCGAATGGCCAACAAACTGATGTTGGTTACTTTGATTTCTCAAAAGCATTTGATCAACTGAATCATCGTATACTGATAAAAAAGTTGGATCAACATGGCTGTGTTGGTTCTCTTCAGAAATGGTTTCTTTCATACTTGAATGGCCGAACACAATACGTGAAATTTAAAACTTGTTTTTCGACAGCGATATATGTTACATCTGGTGTACCACAAGGAAGTCATTTAGGACCTCTTCTTTTTTTGTTATACATAAATGACTTGCCTGATGTGCTCCATCACTCAAAGATTCTCCTTTACGCCGACGATGCCAAGATATTTTTATCGTATTCAAATCCTACGGATTCTTCGTACTTACAAAACGACTTTGATGCTCTTCTGAAATGGACTGCGATTAATAAATTGTCACTGAACAATTCAAAGTGCAGGATTATGACTTTCTCTCGTAAGTCTTTGGATCACCGAGTGGATTTTGTATTGAACGGGCAGTTACTAGAACGATGCGAAAAGTTCAATGATCTCGGAGTGCTCTTTGATCGAAAGCTTACTTTCAATGACCATATTGACTACGTAGTCAACAAAGCAAAATCAAGACTGGGAATGATTAAGCGTTGGTCGAAAGAACTTAACGACCCATATGTTACAAAGTCTCTTTATGTTGGACTCGTACGAAGCTGCTTAGAGTTCGCTTGTCAAATTTGGTCTCCTACATATGCTACCCATATTCAAAGGATAGAATCAGTCCAGAAACAGTTTCTACTATTTGCACTTCGCGATTTAAACTGGAATGATCGCTTTTTGCTTCCACCATATCGTCATAGGTTGTTGTTATTACAAATGAACACACTAGAAGACAGGAGGAAGGTTTTCAATTACTTAACAACGTTAAAAATCATCAATGGAGAAATATCGTCACCGTATTTACTTTCCCTAATCAAATTTAATGTACCTGCCCGTCGGACTCGAAACTGTACACCTTTACACGTCAGCTTCCAAAGATATGATTATTTAGCTAACGAGCCTCTGACAAGATGCTGCAGAACTTTTAATGATTACTACTCTGTTTGTGATGTTTCAACTAGTGATCTAACAAAATTACATTTGCTAAATTATTTCAAATTAAATTTCATATAGTTAGTTTAAGTTTAACCATGACTGTTAGTTTTTAAATTGTAGTTAATACAAAATAAATAAATAAATAAATAAATAAATAAATTTATGACAAATGCAGCAGTTTGAGACCTCGCTTCGGTGGGAGCATCCAAAATATGATCATGATCCGTCATTTTGAAAAGAAAATTTTTTTTTTGCACTGTAGGAAGATTGAATAAACTCCTACCCTAATCTATGTTATTTGAGGGGAAATATGACCATGCTTCTACAGACGATATTTTTTACTTATCATTGCTTTTCTTTGGCTTGTTGCTGGAGTTCCTTTGAAATTCCTAGCAATGATTTGGCTCTCAGTCGATGGTGTTGCGCAGAAATTTTGCTTATTCAAAATAAATTGTTCGATTTTTGCATTGCGATCGCAACGGAATCACAGCTCTGCCGACTGTCTGCCTTACCGTGGGCGTGGGGTACGCCATTTTCAACAAATTTCAATAAAAACATTATTCAAAATTCACCGATTTTTTAAACACATACATAAGTACATAATATAAGACCATTTTCTGCTTATTCAAAACTTAAAAAACTCAACACCAGCTAATTTACTTATTTTACACTTCTGTAATTTCTTCTTCGACTTCGAATGGCTCTTCTTTGGGTCTGTAATATTTAGAGGAATTTTTTAAGTGGTTCTGTTTTAAATCTTCTTCAGTCATGACTATTTTGTGTTCCCTCTTCATATGGCGAAACAAGCTGTTATCAAAGAATAAAATTAATTTATAAAACAACCAAACAAGGAAGTAGCTTACCCTCTTTTTCTTTCGTATCCCATTTCACAATGATCACAAATATACGGGTAGCCAATGTGTTGGAAGGTATGAACACGTAGTTTTGCAATGGAGCTGAATTCTTGTGGACAACGAGTGCATTTGTATAGCACTCCTTCGTGCTTTTTCAAATGATAAGTCAGCCTCACTTTGATAGCAAACTTTTTGTCGCACAAGTGACATTCAAACGGCTGTTCGCCAGTATGCTTCCTGAGATGAACTCTTAAGTCACCAGGTGTTACATACTTTTTATCACAATGCGGACATTGAACGTCCTTGCCTTTGTGTATTTTTTCATGAGCGTTCAATGTACACATGAATTTAAATGTTTTGGGACATTCTTTGCATTTATATTTACGCTCATCAGAATGTGTAGTCATGTGAGTTTTCAAACAAACACTATTTGCAAATTTTCGTTTACAAATTTCACACTGAGGAGCACTTTCTTTATCACCATGCGCGTAGCTTTCATGCTCTCTGAGGTATTTGGGAGAAAAGAATGTCATTGCTAAAAAATAAAATTTTAGAAAACAAAAATATTTAGTTACAAATTAGACTTACGGCAAAATGAACAGAGGTGTCTCTTTATATTAATCTTTGGTTTAGCGTGGCATTTAGCATGTTTGATCCATGACCATCTGTTGGTTGTGGTGAAGTCGCATTTTGTACATGCCCGAGGTTCGTCAAGTTCATGCTCGTTATCATGGATCGCTCGCATGTGAGTTGTATGGTTCTTTTTAGCATGAAAACCTTTTCCACAAATTTCACACGTATAAGGTCGTAAACCTGTACAAAATCATCGGTTTAAAACACTTTTGAACTAAAAACTATTGGTTTTTAATAACCTGTATGTGTGTTTTCATGTTCCTGTAGGGAACTTTCACTGGTAAAGACCTTTGGACAATATTTACAAGTTAAGTTGTTCGTGTTTGTGATAGAGAGAAGTAAATCGCAATGCTTATTCCTTATGTGTTTTTTAATTCTTATAGCTGGGAATGTTTCATTGCAATATTCACATTCAACTTGAGAGTGTTTTTCTTGAACGTGTTTTCGCAGACTATTTTCATCATTAAATGATTGGTTGCATTTGATGCACAAGCCTTTATCCTTGTCTGTTGAATGTTATCAACAATTTAGAATTTAGATCGTATGACTTAAAAAAATGATTTGATCGCTTACCTTTGTGATCGTTGATTTTATGTCTAGTAAGGGTTGCTCGGTTTAAAAACGTTTCTCCACACAATCTACAAAGCAAATTAATTTTTGGATCGATGTTTACGTAATTATGAACTTCTGATACGTGGTCATTCAAGTCTCTTGCTTTCACGAAAGCCTCCTTGCATTTCGTGCATCTAAAGAGCTTGATATCTGAAAAGTTGATGTTCATAAAACATTTTTATTTAAGATGTTTACTAAAGTCGCACTACCTTCTTGTGTCACATTGTCCGTGCTGTCCATACTATCTTCAATCACTCCTCCATTCTCAATGGTAATTTTGTTTAGTTTCAAGTTATCATCGGCCAGAATATCCTTTTGATATGGCGGCAAATCGTTGACCACATTATGGTCTTTGGGTATTTCATCATGGAAAATAACTTCAAATGTGGGGCGTGTATCTGTTTGCTCTACGTCTTCAAAACAAATTTCTTCTACTTCATGTTTCATTTGATAAGAACCAAAAACGTTTGGTACCTGACAAAAAAAAGAATTAATTATAAACGTCCTTCAACTGATTGAAATGTCTTTCTTACTTTGGAATGGGATTCCACTGAAAGTGGCTCATTCTTGAGATCAGGATTAAAATTTTCACGAAGGAAATTATCAGCTTCCTTTGCAGCTTTTATAAAATCATATGCTGTTTGTAATGATTCGCCACAAGAAATACAAATTGTTTTTGGAAGTTCATCTTGAAGTACAACATTCAGATTTGTGCAATAATTGAAACATTCCAAGTAAGTTGAATCATTCATTGGAGTATCCAGATCAATATATTCTACAGAAATATAATTCATACAGACACGACAATAAGGCGATAATTCCACTTTTGCCATTTTTTAAATAAATTTTAGTAGAAATATGAACTTTTTAATATTTTTCTTTTTTCTGATTGATGTCCAACAAAATACAAAAATGACTTTCAAACACGTTAGGTTACGTTCACGTCACGTTAATATGTATGCGTTCATAATGGCAGTGTTTCACTAGGCCGGATAAAGTACTTTTTAGTATTTTCTAGTAGCTGGTGAATAGAACTGCTCTAAGGGGCCAGTTATACCTATCCAGAAAATTTGAGAGATTTTTTTTAAATGTAGTTTTCACATTAATGGCAAATAATGTTCATTGCGGCAGTTTTAAATAAAGCTTTTAACGATCTCAACTGTTACAAACCCAAAAATAGCGAAACAAGTTCACAAGAAAATGGTGACGTGTGTTCCCTGTCCAAATCAGTTAACTCTCTGGTTTTGCTATATGGTTTAGTGTTTTTTGAAAACCGAGAACTAATTTTTTTTTAAATTTTTAATCTTGTTTTCTGCTTTAACTAGAAAGAAAAAATCTAGCAAGTTTACCACTACCAATGCAATCACTCCAAATCTGCCACTTCGCTTAAAACAAGTTCCAAAATAAACGAAAAAGGAGTGAAAGAGTGAAAATGTTTTTGGAAAACGACATAAGAAACCGATAGCTTAAGGAGAATCGCAGTAGTCCGTTCTTTTATGCCTTCGATGTTACGCGATGCTGTAGTATCAAAATCATCGTTGTTGTTGTGTATGTTTGACTTTGTTACAAAATCATGATTGCATTTAGGAACGACTCGATGTTACACTTTGCTGGTCTGTCAAAAATATGATTAAAGTATTTCTTAAAATACGAACCCAGCTAAAGGAAACTCGTTTTTGATGAAGAAAAAAGAATTCTGAAATGAACAAGATTGAAAATCAATAACTCTTCACAGAATTTGGAAGATTAATAAAAAAAAACCAAAACAAATCTGACCAACAACAATTTTAAAGGGGTTTGACAGATCATCATCGAAACTCAAGTCCGAGAGATGAGTTGGAAAAAGTTACGAAACGTTACATTCTGACACTTCAACATTGCATTTTTTTAGGAACGACATCGATGTTACATTTCGTAACTTTTTTGCATTTAGGAACGACATAATGTGAACCGATGTTACATCGCGTAACATCGAAGAATAAAAGAACGGACTACAGACGTGCTTTATTGCAGGAGCAATATACGCTCTAACGGTAACAGAATTTTTGAAATCGGTCCAGTATTTTCCGAAATCCCGGTTATGTTTCCGTTCCTGTTATCCCCTGGGAATTTATGTGGATGAAATATAGCCTATGTCATTTCCCAGGTTCTAGACCATTTTTGTTACAAATTTCATTCAAATTGGCTCATTAGCCTTATAGCATTTTCAATACAAACACTTAGTGCTCGTTTAGGTTCCCGTTCCTTTATAATATGGGAATGAATAGCATTCTAACGGTGAAACAATTTTGAAATCGGCCAAGTAGTTTCTAAGCTTCTAAATTTCTATATGTCCCCGTGTATGTTCCCGTTTCTGATCCCGTTGGAATATAGAAATGAGATATAAATTTATATAAACCTTTCTATTGGATCACCCTGTTGAAAAAAAAACAGCATCAAAATCCATTGCTTAGTTCAAAAGATCTAAGCATACAGACTTTTTTTTACACTATGTAATGATAATGAAAATGAAGCATTCCTCTATTTCTATTATGATAAGGAAGGATTGTTTGAGGACAGATTACTACCTCGTCTGTCGATCGTACGTGTCGCGGCGACTCTTTTAAAACCGGGACTTCACCGCAACAGACAGTGAGTTGAAGCGCTCCTTGTATTCAACGTGGCAGTCCCAGATCGCTATCGTCTTAGCGTTTTCAATGTGGCAAGCGATTTCTTGTGGTTGTCTCAGGCTAAAAGCTTTAAAAGCGTAGAAATTGACATTGATAATGAGTCGTCAATGGCTGGCTAACACAGTTTTAGTGGCTTAGACAAGTAAATTATCGAATTTCTTAAATACCTAATTGAAGTTTTCTTTTATTTCAGTTCGTTACCTCTAAGCAACAATTGTAATGATTACTACAAGCAATAGTTAAAACAAATAAATACTAGGATCTTAGTGTGTCTGAGATTTACACTTTAAAAAACCTAATGCGTCATCTTTTTCACTAGGAAATTCAAAAAAGAAACGTATTTGGGTAACGCTTCAAAGTAGCTTTGCTTTTGACTTTTAAAAAACTGTTTTGACCCCGATTTGATGCCTTTTTACTTTGATTCGAAGCTTTTTTGTTTTAGGGATGTTTTTCGCTAAGTGTAGGGTAAAGGGGCATAGAACAAAAAAAAAAAAAATTGAAAAACACAGTACAAAAAACGATTGCAATGCGATGTTGTCACATCGTCACAATTAATTTGAAAAGGGCTTCATAGAAGACAGATAAATCTTCAAACTTAACGGCTTTCCATACAAAAAATTATACTGTGCTCTTTTTATTTTCATAATTTTATTTTTTGAAGCGCAAGATTTATCATAAAACCTATTTAGGGCAGTCATATCTTTTTGTCTTAAAAACCCATAAACTTAACGAACGCAACACGATTTTAAGAAACGAGAAACAGAAATAGGGGCCATTTCACCTGTAATCAGCAAATCAGCTAAGGAAAGTTATGCACACTCAGTTAATAAGCAGACACCATTTGGATTCATAAACCCGGCGTGGAGTGTATATTTGAATGTATACTTTTGCACAATTTTAGTATTCAAGCAAAGCCAATCGCTTAAACACATTAAATTCATATTTAAATATCAATAAAAGCCAGATTGTAGTATTTTTTTTTAATGAAATTCGTAAGGTGTATGACAAACCATTTAAGCCATAAAAAAATACATCAGGTGTCAGTCTTGATAGTGTCACCATTTCGGGATCATACAACAATAGTTTTGTTTTTTTTAATTTATTTTTCATTCTCCTTGATTTGTCGCTTCGCCTCGTACCACCCTCTTCATACATACGTGTGCGTATTAAGCAAAACAAAAAAAGTTTTTTAACAAGTCAAAGCATTGGCGTTCTATTCTACGACGTATCTTCATAAAAAGTCTGCAGGTGCACGATGTTCGGCCACAGCCCATCCGTTTATGGATATCCAAATTGTTATTGAGGCCCTCTTTGACAATATACAACACCATAACTTTTCAAGCTCGGCTTCGGTTTTGATTTTGTGTATAGTAATAATTTTAAAGTATAAACATCGCCTCCAAGATTTATAAAAACGTATTTTTTTTAATTTTGCACAAAACATTTGAATATTTCGAAAATATATGCAAACAGTATAGGTACACCGACTTACCTCGACCGAAGAAAGGTAAGGATATGCAAAACCAAACAGGTAGGTCCACAGGTGGACCAGAATTCACATTGCACACATGTTCTTAATGTTTGGGAAATTCCCAGTTCGAACAGAGACATATGGGAAATTCCGGAATGCTGCGAAATTTATGATGGGAAAGCCCAGTGTTTCCGAAATATAACCTTAATCTCTGTTAGCAGTAATCTTTTTCAATTTTCAACAGGGTTTGCTTAGAAAATTAAATCAGTCCACTATTATGAGGTTCTGAGAAGAGTACACAGTTCGCTTTGAATACACGATTTTGAATAGGTTTATTTTTTAAGATAATTCAGGTGCATCTCCATAAATGTATACATTGCAATAATGACTAGTCTACGTAATTATTGTGTCTAGGAGTGATAAAGTTGGCTTTGAGCTCAGCAGGTTGCTTAATTGTCTTGCGATCATGTCGTGTGGATTTGAAAATCGTCGCATCGAACAGCAGTCAAATATTTATAAAGTTTGATTGATCTTACATATACCCATTAGGATGGGAGAGGAAGAAGGACTTTTGGTTAATTTAATTGTTTGCCGTATGAAACTCATATCATAACAGTATAACTACCCATAATTTATCCAAATTTGTAGAACAGGAATTAGAACTGGATTGAAACAATTGAAATATTATAAGTCAACTAGCTGAACTGCCCGGCGTTGCTCGGGTCTAACTTATTCAAAGCGTTGTTCGCACAAAACAGCCAAGAAAAGAAAACTTGTCAGGAACACCAGCTTGACTAAGTTTAAGAATGCCTGAAGTTTCCCGTTTCCGTGGAAATATGGTCATGAAATATAGTCTATGTTGGGGATATAATGCAACATCCTAATGCCGAAATAGTTTTTGATATCGGCTCAGAAGTTTTAGAGTTCCCGTTCCCGTTTCGGTTCCTTTTCGCGACCCGGTAAAATTGTATGGAAGTTAGAGCTCTTATTATGTGAACAAAAAATCAAATTACCCAAATGTAATAAAAATCCAACTTTCACCGAACTTTTTTTTATCACCATTTCCAACCATATTTTCAATTAATTGAATAAGAATAATTTATACTTACAACACAATACCTAGCCGTTGTTTGCGGGAGCTCGTGATACTTGTTGAGTACTTTTGAGGTTTTGATAATCACTTAATTAACTAATCATGCGAACTACACTCAATAAAATAGGAATAAACAATTATGTATAGTCCAGCAAATTAATAATAAATTTTCATGAGAATATACATATTATGTAGTTGATATGACATTTACACTGAGGCTGTCATATATATAATTCTCGTCACAATGTAAATTAAAAAACAATTTTAAGGGTAGATGGACTTATCACTTAGGGGTATAGTAGAAAAGAGAAAGTAGCCGATTCTCAGACCTACTGAATACGCATATAAAATTTGGTAAAAATCGGTAAAGCCGTTGCGGAGGAGTACGGTAACTTACATTGTGACATGAAAATTCTATATATTAGAGAAGATTAAATGATCAAGGAGCAAGTGCATTAAGTTTACATCCAAGTGATGTTTAGTTAGGTTAGGTTAGATGTGGATGCCATTATACGGAGACCGACACCCTTAGACCACATAGGGTCTATTGTGATACCACTGAGACGAGAAACGGAAAAAGTGCTCATCTTCTCAGAAGCATCTTGATTTAGCAAAAGTTTTGTAGCGATAGGTATAACTGTTCCTTTCAGATCGAAGAGAAGAAGTCGTTCCTTTCTTGACGAAATGTTTAGTAAAAATATGCAACTTTTTTGTATCTATTTCATGTACAAAACGAAGCTAGCATTGTTTTCCAGGCATTAATTTTTAAGTATCAACTTCTTTTTGTCTCTTATCTAATTTAAAAAGAAGTTAAACTTAAGTTGGTCTCTTGCAGATTTTTTTCTGCGACTTAAATATCCTGAAACAAGTAATTGCCATAGATGAAAAGCTAACAAAGCGATCATTCTTTGAGCCTCTATCTACAAGTTTTAATCATATCGCTTTGGGAGTTAAGTTCCTGCAAGTAATTGATCATAAGATATTTGAAGGACTCAAATTTAGAACATTTTGTGCATATTTTGAGTCTACTTACTAACTTAGAAATTACAGTTCGTGATGAACCAAAATTTTCTGCTAAGGATTTCTTTCCCTGCAGTGTTCTTTAGAAAACCTGTTCAAGCCGTAGTCTTGGTGACCATCCGTTCAACATGTCACCGTCTTCGTTGTCTTGCGATGCGTTAATTGGTAGGAAGGTGGAGACCAATATCAAGCTGGAGCACTCAGGCCAATCCATTCTTGCCGGTCCATTCTACTACCAGGGTAGCAACCTACATTTTTTGTAGTGTATTGAAATAAAGTGGTAATTTCACATATAACTATAAGTGTAAGCCTGAAAGAAAAGTAGATGCCCGTGGTGGGATTCGAGCTTACGCGTCCGGCCTATCTACTAAACACTACTCTGCCTCTGTACCACTGCCACCTATAAATGCTTTCAATGTGCAATCCTCTTGCCTCTATACAGCTCATACAGTTCTTTGTTGAATCGTCTTCTTACATTGTTTTCACGATCGGGGCCAAAAGATCACTTGAGTAATTACCTTTCGAAACGAACAAGAGTCTCCGTATCTGCTTTAGGTATAGGTAGGTAGTCCTGAACGGCTAGGGCGTTATAAAGGGTTACTTGACTTTTTCTAGATAGAGTTTTGTTTCCCCCTTACCTTCGTAAATCAAAATAGCAGATATGGCAATATTAAGTCTGCGTTTGACCTCCACACTGATGTTATTTTCCATGTCTATAGTGGATCATAGGTAGACGAAGTCCTGTACTTACTCCAAACCATGTCAGTCTATTGTAACGTTTTGTCCAATTCCTCGATGTTCTGTCTTGATTTTGGACCAATTAACCTTAAACCCATTTTTGCAGCTTCTTTTCACTGCTCGTTAAATAACATATAAAATTATGCCTGCTTCTTACCATTCCATCGAAATCTGCGTTTGTGAAAGCCATTTTCTTAACCGATCTTTATTGAGCAAAGTGAGTTATCCAAAGTCATACTGCTGAGTTATAGAGTTTTTTCATAGATATGCCAAAACCTGAGGCCGAATTACCGCACACGTGATTTAGTAAATACGTGACTGAATTATGTGTTTTTGGCATTGCTTCTCACTTTATCGATCACAATTTGAAATCTTTCTAGAGTATTTGAACGAATGGAAGTCGATAAATGAACTGCAGACTGATGTTGTGCTATATAGAGTGAATCTTGAAAGAAAAATAGTACTCGATCACTGATGCGGTAATTCGACCCCTGATTCTGTTGCGTCTTTTGTCGATGTTTTCTACTATGTTTATTCCAAAAGGTAACAAAGTTGTCGTCGCTTTAATGACAGATGGTTTGAAGAAGGTAGTGCTCATTATCAAAAGGCGATAGAAAACCTTGAGCCAATGGCGTAATGGTTAGCATATCTGCTTATTAAATGGAAGTTCGTAGATCGAACTTCAAAAACATCAAATGCTTCCTGCCAGAAAAAAATGAAACTGTACCGAAATATAAAGGGGACTCCATTCCTTAGAAGGTGTTGTTGAGAGAAATGCATTAGGACCAGGAGCTAGATATTTTTTCTTGGCTTGGTGGTGCCCGTTGAATAATAGTTAGCATATCTGGACACTGGAGGTTCCTGGTTAGAATCTCAACAGAAAATAAAAAATGTTTTTCTATGGGTATCGTCTTTCGTGAGGATTTCGTAAATCCTTCGACAGTGGAATCATTGTCATGAAAAGCACTTTCTCTATTATAGACGTTCAGAATCGGCAGAAAATTGTAGGTCCCCTCTATTTCCTCACAAGACATGCATATAAGAAACGCGCACACACCCTGCCAAAGAATTCCATTCAAATGTCATACTCTAATTGACATTTTTAATTTGCGATTAAATTCGGTAGCAAGGCGAATATAAAACGAAACAAACGAAAACGATAAATTAATATTTAAATTTCGCTACCAAAAACGATTGGCTTAGATATTCGTAATCAGGACCTGGTAATAAACATCGTGAGTTCAGCTAAGGTCTTAGCAATAACTGAAAAACGTCTTAGTAATAACTGAACAACGTCATTCAATAGTCAGGGTCCGTACTGCAAATAACGATACTCGTAAAAAATTCTTCGCTATCGTTACGTTGCGATTAATTTTCTCGGTACTCGCTACAACTGCTGTAGGCGGTCGTTTTGCTGTCCTTCTTACATTTTCATGGACACATTCTCTTAATTCAAATTCAGCGTATGTTTGTGACTGTCGTTGTTTTTCATTTCGTTTGATTGCCTCATGCTTCGTAATTCTTACTTCTTAGTACGGTCCCAGATAGGCACATCATTACAAAGCATACTTCTATGTCTTAAAACCCAGCCGGTTGAATTTCGATATCATTGCTTTTTCTCAAAAGCCTTTTGACATGTTTTTGACAACGTTTTGATCTCCGGCATCATACTTACCCTTTATTTAAAAAAAGATCAATCCAACGCAATCAAGAAGAATAAAAAATCGCCAAAATTTGAGAATGGAGCAGAGGAAAAGTAGAAACATTTTGAATTTTAATTCATGTAATAATGTATATTATTAAGATTTTCTTTTACAAAAATACTGATCTATATTTGTAATCTGTTGATATATATTTTTATATAAATATATATGTTTATATAAAATAGTTTGCCTATAATTATAAAAAGTTTATAATTGACTTATGCACTAAATTTAATTTTATACGTTCTTTTGATTGATTTTTTAGTATCACAAAATTCTGAATTTTTTTTTATTATTATATTCTGATAGTTTTTCGATAAATTTTTTTCTTATTCAACAAATAACAATGTAAGTATTCAACATATATGTGTATGTATATGTATAAAGCTATACTATATGTTCTTTTTAAAGTTTCTTTCTATGAAAGTCCCAATTATTATAATTTTCGCACTTGAGTTTTGTTTATTTTATTTTTTTCTAAAAAAAAGAAGAAATTATAAGTAATGAAGGTTAAAACAACAAACAATTAAATATTCATTATTTTATGAACTTAAAAACTAGAATAAGTAATAATTTATGGCAATTTATGTACTAATTATGTGTTTTCTTGTTTCGTATGTTGAATTCTGATTAAAGCCTCAATAAAATTATAAAAAATGTTGTTATTTAAATTTGATATTTTGTCAATTGTTCCTCGTAATGTTACATTGTGATATGGGGATGGTGTGTTCATTTTTTTCAGTTTTCAGTTTAAACATAATAAACTTAATCATTTTGTAAAATGATAACAGAGTAAAAAATATTGCTTTATATTTATGTACAAACAACTTTTATCGATTTCAAATCGACTATTACTATTGATTTTTTTTTTAAACAAAAAGAGCAATGCTCTGCCTGATGCCAGATTCCTGATCAAGCCATCTTTGCACATGGTTGATATGGGTGGTGGGCTGGAGTAGTGGTATGCAGGAGTCGCCGATGAAGGGTCGATTAGGTGTGGGTGATATCAGGTGATTGATCGGGAGATCACCGTTGATGTCATGGACTTTGAGGTCGAAACTATAAGCGGTGGCGTGGGGTGGTGGGTTGTTGTAGTTGTGGTGGTCACCGCCATTGGATGAAGCTGAGTCGGAGTAAATGGATGAGGACGATTCGTAACCGGATACTGGCGATCCCTTGGGACATCGGAAACTTGCTGGAGTGGCTGCATTGTTTGATTGAAAGGTAGGACTCCCGGATTGAAATGGATAGACTGCATCGGCTGGAGGCGATTGAAAATTGCTTCCACGGCTGCTACACTTTAGACTGTCGACGCTGATTGGAGGCGAAAGACAAGCGGTGTGGTGGCTCCAAATTATTGGGTCCTTTTGCTTGCATATTTGCTTGATTGATGATTCTTCAGTTGATTTCTTGTCTTCATCAAGAAGATATGGCTTGAAGAGTTTGAACGTTTTAGGTGGTTCAGCTGTGGGTTTGTCATTGTCTTTCGCGTTTAATTTGGTTTGCTTTTCAGCTGAGACTTCTTCGGTAATTGGCATTTGAACCTTTCGCTTCCTTAGTGTTAAATCCACCACTGATGATGATTCCGATATGTCAGAATCGACCACATTCAATTGGGAATCATCGTCTTCTTCGCTCTTTGGTGATGGTTCGCATTTGGTGATGGTTTCAATGTATTCGTTGTGCTCTACATTGTTGTTGTTGTTATGCCTGAGTGTGGCTAACGCGTAGCTAAGTCGCTTCGTTCCCAATGATAAATCGATTGGCGCTATCATTGTCGCCGCAGCCGGATGCATATGCAAAGGCATGTAGTATGGGAAGCCTTCAAACGCACGATGCATTTGCTGTTGTGTCCTGCTATGAACAGCGTACTCATTTTCATTCATATAACGATTTTCTGTTGACGTCGTCTGATAGTCACGTAACTCGTTGTCGATTCGATTTTCCTCTGGTAAAGAAACAGCAGAAGCAGGGGTAGTTGCCAGAGTGTCTGTGCACGAGAGAGCAACAGCTGTCATCGTTGGTGCCAGTGCCGGGGGTGAGGAAGCAGTCGTCGACAACGACATAGACAACGACGACGAAGAAGAAGACGACGATGAAGAAGTAGGTAAAGCAGGCAGACTTGCTGACGGCATAAACGAACGTCGCTCACTTGATAGTTGCGGCGGCGGCCCTTGATTGTATGGGTGATGCAGATGAAGATGGTGGTGGTGTTGCTGGTCGATGTGGATGTGCTGGTAATGATGAGTTTTCAAATTGGCTACGTGCAAGTGTGTATGCGGATGTGGTGTAATTATTGGCACTGATACTGGCACACTTGACAATAGAGCAGGTGGTGTGTGAATACCCATACTATCATGATGATAAGTTGTGTGTAATGGTACTGCCGAAGCAGAAGCCGATGCCGATTGTTGTCCCCCAATCCCTGGTCCTCCCTTGGATACCGATGGAGACACCGCCATCGTTGGCGATGACTTGGTTAGAATTTGAGAATGAAGGAGGATGGGTGATGTAGGTGCGCGTAGGTTTTTCACTGTGGTGGACAAGAACGATGTAGACGAGGGCGACGACGATGATAATGGTGCCACTGCACCTACATCTCCTACATTAGCTGCTGCTGTTGCTGTTGCTGCCGCCAACACCCCTTTAGATGTTGGAATCTGTATGGAAGTCAGAGCGACGCTATGTCTGGTTGTGTCCAAGGACAGCCGATTATTAATGGCTTTATATTGTTGATTATGGTGGGTAAGAAGATGATGATGATTATTATTTGTGTGTATTGACGACGAAGACGCCGATGATGATGAAGGCAATGGCAACGTTGAATTTGTTACAATTGGCATTTGATGGGTTATATTATGAAACTGATGTTTCACATTATTCGCACTGATATTGGCCACCGACGAGCGCAAATTTGATTCGCATTGCAGCCACTTTTGTATTTGGCGTCGATGTATATTGTATTTGCGGGCTGTGGCCCTTTGGTTTCCCTTGCAATCTGCATCATTGCGGTACGATTCGAGGACTTGCAATTTAAATTGTGGAGTAAAAATTCGACGAGAGCCCATTTTAGCACTCACTGAATTTGAATTTGAATTTGTGTTATTGTTGTTAACAACTGTTGTTGGCACTTGAGAATTATTATTATTGCTAATTGATTTCATAACCACCATTGATGTCGATGCTGGTGGCCTGGTGGTGGTGTACTGCTGCTGGTCACTACTACAATCCGATTCACGTTTAATCTTCGCAAATGGCGCTAGCTTTATCGATGGTAAATCACTTGCTGCCGTTACCGCTGTCGATACTATTGACTTGTTGCCGTTGCCGCTAATGTCGCTAGTGCTAGTGCAGGTGTAGTAGATATGGTTATTATTACTCGCGATGCTATTACTAATAGAAGTGTTAACTAATTTGCTTTCATTATCACTTTTCATTGTCATAGAACTGGATTCGTTGGTCATACTTTCAATATAAGTTATGATCAGCTAAAAATTATTTATTATTTTGTATTAGGTGTGTTTGTTTTGAACATTTGAAGACTTTTTTTGTTTTATTATATTTAAGTAGGTATTATGAATAATTTATAAATATTATTTCGTATTCATAAATATCTATCTTGCTTTTTTTAGGCACTTAAGTTTCCACAAAAATAAAAACACATCACATAAATGAATAAATTATAATCCGTAAATTACCGACGGCTGTGTGAAGTCAGTCTAGTGCGGTACACGTTTTTACTATACGAAAGTTTATAAATGTATAGTTAACACAACTTGAAAACTGTCAGAAAAGTATCTCTCTCTTTTTTTATTTTTATATCAAATAAAAAAAAGGCAACACAATTTAACGAAATAAAACCGATGTTCAGATTTAATTCTTTTTTTTTTTTTGTTGTTGAACGAACGGATATAAATCAATAAATCGAACTCAAATTAAAGAAAAAGTTATCATAGACACAACACTGGTAGTTCTAATGGCCGTTCTAATTTAAGGGGAGAGTTGTTCTTGCCGTTGTGACACCTTTCCAACTAACTAAGAATTAATAACAACGAATAATAATATAATGGGTTTTGAGATGGTTCTTCGATTTGCTACGAAAAACACGATTTGCCTCTCCCTTTCATCGCTGTCTATTAAATACTGAACATTTGAGCGGATTGTTTCTCAACGAACACCGAACGAAACCTCAGAGACTGACTGTCGTCGTCTGCCAATGTTTCTATGTGCTGGTGTGTATCTAACACACCCGCGATACACACAACCACACACCCTTTGAGTTGTTGTGTTGAAAGATAGGTTTGCGAAGGGCGGTGCGCGGTGCTGTCGGTGGACGTCACTCTACACACAGATACAGGGATTTTTTGTCAGACATTATGGTGATACTTTTGCTTTGCTTTCATGTCGATTGCCGTTGCCGTTGCTCGTTGCCTTTCTCGCTGCTGAAGCAGCACAAGTAACTTGTTCTGTTGGCGCATTCTTAGATTGCTTTGGTGTGGTGGTGTATTTTCTAGTGAGAGATCAACACAAACACACACGCACACGAACACAGATTCTCTCAACACACTTGTCCGTTCTCCGTTGTTTGTATCTTGTTTCTTGTATTTTGTATCTGAAAGTTCTGAGACCTGAGAAAGAGAGAATTGTTCCTTTTTTTCATTTTTTTTCCACTCTACGTTTACACGACTGTTCTGACTCTACTTCGTGTATATCGGAATGTCAACGGGGTGGAAGGTGTGTAGGGTGGTTGGTTGGTTTGTGTTGTGTAGTATAGTTGTTCTCGAGTTTGGGTTTTTTTTTTTTATTTAGTGCACCATGCAGTGCACTGCATTTCTGCTTTTTCAAACACCAAAATCCAACAACAACTTGTACGTGGACAACACCAACCACTTTACCAATACGAATAAGAGTGTTGTTGATATGGTTTCGGTTTGGTCTTTGGTGTGCGATGTGCTGTTCCTTTGAAAAAGCAACAAGGCAAAAAAATAAACCTGACGCATACACCAAACCAATGGCATTTTTCTACTCAGTCACGCCTACGGTATTGATATTCGTTCGGTTGGTTAAGCTGAGAAAGAAAATAAGCAAGATAAGTAGAAACAACAAAAATTACAAAAAAAAAAAAACAAGTTTAGATTTTATTTTCAAACGTTGTGACATTTCTTCCATTTGTTGATTTTTCAAACACCGACTAATAGGTTAGGTTTTAGTTTCTACCCAGCTTCTATGTCTTAGCGAGACGACTTAGGATCCTTAAGCTTCCTTCCTAGATATTAGATAGGTACCTACGTAAAGAGACAGTCGGTATGGTTCAAGTATCAACTACTTACATATTCTCAATTTGATTTTTCGTATTGGGTTCTTTCGGGCGAATGAAATGTGGCAACGTCGGATTGATCAGGGCAGACAGAATGTCGCCAGTTTGTGCGCTTGTACCAGACACCACGTCGCAATTATGTGCCTTCATATCTAAAAATTTTAAAGAAAGCAGCAAAACGAACATAAAAAATGCATTTTGTTAAATAAAAACGACACTGCAACGAAATTCAATGGAATTGAAAGACAAAATAACAAAAAAAAAAAAAACACAATCGTGCGTGTGGAGGCAGACGATAGGAGTAATTTAATGGAAAACACTTTATTTGGGATATTTTTTCGTCAATTCAATTGAGAATTAGGGAAAGACTTTGTTCGTCACTTTAGGGTTCAATCTATTGGTTTTGATATGATTTGTAGTGTTATGTCGTGTGATCTTTTGATGATAGCTATAGGTAAAGTTACTTACATGTCTACCTATATGCACATCAAACACCAAGTGGGACCTTCACAATGGGTCTTAGTGTTAGATAATGTGAACGTATTGGACAATTAATGGATAGTAAGACATAGCATGTGGGTAGATGGGTAGGTAGAAGTAACGTAATGTGAGAACTTTGTTAAATAACTTTTCGCGATACTATACGTAGTTAGGTATTTGTATAACCCTATCTATGTTTTATAACTACCTAGCTGTTACAATTGCTACTTGTAAGTGTTTGAAGACAAAAGTCAGTGATTTGAGATCATAGGTTATAACTAGAACAGGAAACTTACCCACAAATGGAACATTCTTACTCGATTCAGTTTATGAGCATCTCAATATTTTAAGGGAAGATTTTCTTGGTCAGTGAATTTCAAGCTTTCAAAGGTAGGTGATGATGCTTAATAAGATATGTAGGTAGGTAGGTTAGGTATACCTATCTATGTTGGAAGGTATCAATGAATGCCTACACAAATCAAAAGTTCCAGAAATATGCACATAAAAAACACCAACAAAATTTGGCAATGCGTTCAAAGTTCGAAAGTTCCAAATCAAACTAAAGAGCATTCTAACTGTTTCAAGGCAAGAATTACAAATGGCTACTTTACTTAAAACTGAGATAGCACTACGTAGGAAAATATGTTACAAGCGGTTTCTATAATTTTTAAATGAAAATTTGTTTTTTGAAAATGTAGCTAGCGTATTGGCTTTTTAGCCATTTGGGAACTGATCTTACACAGTATACTATAAGCGTATCCCACCAGAAATTTCCGTACGAATTCTGAAGAACACTGGACCTACCCCTGGCTAAGATTTCATCACTATGAATCAATCGGAGTTGGTCGATTGAAAGAAAGCTTTTAGCTTTCCGTTTCGGTTCGAGCGGGAATGTAGGGGTAAAATGTAATATATGCTTCAGAAGGAAAATGTAGCATCTCAAATGTTACAAGAATTTTTTTTAGTAATTAACGCGCACGTCAAGGGGCTATGAATACATTTGTATTGTTTTATGAACAGTGCGAGCATTTTGGAAATTCGGAAGGGGTTCAATTGGAGACACCAATGCACGTTGTTTTTGAATTAATGTGAATCGTAATAAAAAGGAAAACAGAGTCTGGTAAAGCATTCCACATGCGAGTGCACCTCAAATGTGAATCTCTATACTTGACTGTGCGCCCGAAGTTGGGCGCAAGGTCAGGCAAGGTGACATTCCTAGCGAGGCACTTTATCACTGCTTGTTTCTAAAGCCATAAAAATGAGTAAGGCAAATAACGTTTCGACGATTATCAAGAGAATCAATCGATCCTACGATTTAACTATCATCAAACAATCTCAACGCTCTCTTTTGTCCCCTGTCAAGTAGGCCCAAAGATGTTTGAGGAGCACTAAGCTTATGACCAAATATGAGAAGTATACTCTTGTTTTGGGCGGTGTAGTATTTACAAAGTGTAGGGCGGCCGTGGTGCTGTGGTAGGGTGTTCAATAGATAGGCCGAACGCGTGGGCTCGAATCCCTTCCAGTTTCATGGACGCCGCCCTTGAGGTTATATGTGAAATTATTAATACCTTATTTCCAACTACTGCAACACAAAAAAAAGGAAGGCTGCTACCCTGGTAGTACAATGGACCGGAAATTAAGTCTGAGTTCTCCAGATTAGCATATAAGCCTCCTCTCTTTTATTAAAAAAAAAAAAAATTATACAAATTGTAGCCAAATCAGAAATTTCCTGCATCGTCTTAAAAAATGTAAGCATCTAGCAGCATTTTTGGCGACTTCAAATATGTAGTCATTCGATAAGGATCATCGTTTACACACATACCAAGCACTGACAGCTTTTCTTTTCGTTGATACAGGTACTATTGATGAATAATGGTAGTCGGAGGATGTTAAGGTTAGGTTGGTTATAGATGGGGGTGTAGCCACAAGTGGCAGCACCTCACTCGGATCTCAAGGATCCATTGTGCTAACCGGGAAACAGAGGATGAGGAAGTGGGAAGATTTGAAAGGTAGAAGGTTGGGTTGGTGGCTGGGATATTGGGGTTGGGAACCCCCACTGAACCATTTGGAGCCATGAGTAAATTTCAGGATGCTGTTCAATGGGAGGTTAGAGATGTAGCCTAGTTCGTCGAAGGGATGTTAGGCTTAAGCTACGACTCACTAAAAGGCGAGTTTAATTCAATGCTTCGAAAACTCAATGCTGTCTTTTGTCGTAATGTTAAGCTTAAGTGACAAAAGACAGCATTGAGTCTTCGAAGCATTGAATTCAACTCGGTTTTGATTACCCCTTTTAGTACTGTTTTCAAGATCAGAATTCAATGAATGCGTAACCGTTCTATTTCCACTTCCGAAAAGCAAGGACGTGAATTTTGAATCGAATATGAAAAGTTGGGGGTTGAGTGATCAGCAGAACAGTTAAGAGGATTAGAAGTTGAAGAAGTTTCAGATAAGAGAAATGGAAATAAAGGATAGAGTCGGAGATAAAACGGATCCTTGGGGTACACCAGCATTTAAAAAATAGGCATTAGACATGAAACCATACAACGAGTATGGAAAGAAATTCTTTATATTGTGTATGCACAAACATCAATGATTTTTGTAGTCTTAACCAAGGTCATAACTAAAAATTTAGATAATTTTTACAGATTTAAAAAAAAATTCATCATCTTACATATTTGTTTCATTCATTGTAGTTGGCCTAAGAGAAGGCATTAAAACAAACCTTACTACAACTAAATTTTGAGTAAAATAAGCAACAATGTTTTTATTTTTTAAATGAGAATAGCCCAAGTTTATAGTAATTAAAAATCGATTTGAAATGAGCCTTAGTGCCACACTAAAAAACTTTTGAATCAATTTATGAATCAGTTCAACTTCATACTTTCCAAGAGTCATTCTAAATACATTTAAAATTTAGAATCAAGCAGATCCCATTTTAAATACTAAAAAACTTGTTCTAACTCATCTGACGTTTGTCATTTGCTTGACATTTTGTATTACTTGTTTTTGAACAAATCTATGCTATGAATCAAGTATTTCTAAAAAAAACTATGCTTTTATTCTAAGTTTTCGAGCAAATCTTATGCTATTTTGCAGTAATTTTTATATTTTTAATTTTTAGGTTTGTCACTACACATCTACATGAACTGTTAAAATGTTAGTAGTGCTCACATTTATTTTCACCAAGTCAATTTCAAAGCTAGCAAAGTATTTAGCAATTTATAAAAATAAAAATTTTATTTTTACAATGAAAATGTAATGTTTTTATTTTAAACTATATAAATAAGAAATATAAATGGAATTAAACCATTAAAATAAAAAGCTAGCAGCTTTTATAAAATCGTCTGAGTTTAGATTTTGAAGTTAGAGTGATATTAACTAGAGAAGGCAATCTATAGTATAGGCAAATCTATAGTCAACCTATTGTTGACTATAAATTTGCGATATTGTAGGTAAGGGTAGGTACAATGAGGATAATACAAAATCACAAACAGTCAACCTTACTAAGTGGTTTTATTTTGACTTAACCTTTCTATACTCGCGCAAGGTCTCTCAAACCGACTAATCGTAAATTTTTTTTAATAAGAGTATCATCTAATTATTATTAAGGTCATTACTATTGAATTAAGTAAGAGCTACTGTATTTTTCGATTTGTTATATTCAATAATAATTACAAGTATACCCGACCGCATATATTCAGTTTGAACTTCAGGCACCTTCGACCTAAGACATAACCTTTTCGGCGGGACATTCGGCCAAGCTAAGCCGATTTTTTGGCTAAAAATGAAATCACGGATTTTTGCGCGTTCTTATGGAACCAATAGAATAAGAATATGATGATGATATGATCCTTAATTCTCCTTAAATGCTGCTCCAGAAGAAACCGCATATTAAAGGTCCAATATTCCCCAGACTGTTGGCAATACCCAACGAAAGTTTATATTTTTGATAGTTAAGTAAAAGACATAACTTTTTCAAAAATTAGAACTAGATTATGTTTTATCTATCAAAATCCAGCAATTTGTCGGAAGCTTATGATGTTTTTTGTTTATTTTTTGTCTTTGGTGCACTGCCATGTTCGACTTCGTTTTTGACATCGGCACAAGTTGATTATATAAACTGAATCTCGTTTCGACATCGAATAAAAAAGAAGCCGATCTTCCCTCGGACTGTAAACGCTTTCCAAGGTCACAAGCGGATCACTATAGTTTAAATGAAGCAGACAAGTGGGAGAGTTTTAATGCCTTTGACATGACAATGGCTATAATGCCGTTAAAGACAAGTGAGGGAGAGCTATGATGCCTTCGAGATCACAATTTTGTAATTTCATTGTGACTTCTGAAACCACCTTCTTAACCTAGGTATCTATAACATAATTTTAAAGGTATGAATTTAGTATTTTATAAGCAACATTTCGGTATTAAAGGTCTTGAAAGATATTTTCTAGCTGAATATTTACACACTTCTGGTTTTCCAATATTGGATCACGTTTTATAAATAAATAAAATTGAATTAATCTTTATCGGCAAGTTGCGCACACTTGTTCATTGGTGAATTACACACAATGAATGGTTCAAGTTTCAAACTAAAACAAAAATTTGCTAATAACAATAAAAATAATAAATCAATAAAAATTTTATTCTCTCAATTTGCGGTTCGTAAACCTTATTGTGTTTTTTTTTTCGCAAGGTACTCAACCTACCTGTTGACGGAAATCCCATACTGTGTATTATTATTAGGGTACATGGTACATCTAGAATGTCTAAGAGGCAATAAAGCAAATTGTTTGGGAAAACCCATAAACAAATTTTAGTTTATGGTTCGGAAGTTACTGAACTGTATCGTTTGTTTCTAAGTTGCATGCCTATCTTTTACCTGAGCCTTTATATTTGCTTATGGAAAAGGCACTGATTCACATTAACAACAGTAACAGCCCTCCCAGACATTCTGTCGGGAGTGCCTCTTTATTTTTAAACTTGACATATTACTGTGTGGGTGTGTATACACTATGCACAAGGAAAACTTTTCTTGGTCATGAGAAACTGATTAGCGGCGGCTTATTACGATAATATAAGGTAATGCTTTGTATAAGCGTTTCAATTTTGTAGTGATTATGGTGCATGGTGGGCATATGCATATAGAGGACCTTATTGCCTCTAGTTTATGTATGCTTTTTTTCATTTTGAATATTTTTTAATTTTAACTTGGGTGGCACAACAGAACTCGATGAACCCCGATCTAGCGCATTTCTCTCAACCATATCGTGGTGACGTATGGAGGAGATCAACAAACTTTTGTCGATTTCAAAAGGCGGAGTTGTACGAGTATAGAGTAATCATTCTCAAACTTGCCAATTTTCATGAAAGGCGATACTCGATAACGATTAAACGTTTCTTGATTCGAAGCTGGAACTTTCACTTACTCAATTTCTATCAGCACTGACGTCGGAGTTGAGCTTCTTTCTTTGAACACTTAACCACAGTCTCTCATAGAGCCGCAGCCGCAAGACTTTGCTTACTTAAATGGACATTACAGTACGGCACGAACCTGGACCTCAACCAAAATATTTCGCTTATGACTTCAATTCGGGCGAGCTATCTCCAGTTTTACACTTTAAGTCGGTTGAGGTCTTCTTCCACTTAAGACGAGGTCTTCGATTTCCCTGCAATGTGCTCTTGAAACCCCGCCGAGTCGGAGAGTTGATGTCCATCCGCTCTACATTTCCCAGCCATCGTAGTCTCACGACACGTGTACTCTTCTATAGATATGCCAATGTTGAGGTATATCTCATACAACACGTTGTTGTATCTTCTTCTCCACTCATTGTCTTCACAAATGGCACCGAATATCATTCGGATTATTTTTCTTTCGAATCGAAGGGTTTCCTCATCCGCTTTCGATATAGTCCACTCTTCCGCGCCGTAAAGCAGGACTGGGATGATCAAGCCCTTATAAAGGGCTGCCTTGGTTATTCTAGAGAGGGTTGTGTTTCTCAACTGCCTTCTTAACCCAAATAAGCAACGGTTGTCAAGAGTTATTCTCCGTTTGATCTCCGCACTGATGTTGTTTTCCGTGTCTATAGCGGATTCTAGGTAGACGAAATCCTGCACTACCTCGAAGTTATGTCTGCCTATATGTTTTCGTTCCTTGTTTGATTATACTTCGCTTTGCCCTCATTCACCAACCTTCTAACCCATTTTTGCCACTTCTGTTTCAATACTCGGAAAAGCACCTAGACATCACGGTTCCTTCTTACCATTACGTCAATATCATCTGGATAAGCGAGTAACTGTACAGACTTTTGAAAGATTGTTCCTCTGGTGTTGACGTTTGAGTTTAGTACAATTTTTTCAAGTATGATGTTAAAGAAATCGCATGGCACTTTATTGTCTGTCGAAAATCTTTTTCGACATCAAAGGTCTCTTTGAGTTCTTTAAAGACCTTGATGGAGCAGCGTGAGTTCTCCAAAGTCATTCTGCATAGGGCGAGTTTTGAAGGGATGCCGATTTTAGACATTCTTTCTTCCGATCATATCATGTCAACTGGTGTATGCCCAAAAAACAATAAAAAAAATATTAAACAAAAGCGAATTGTGGTGTCATCCAATCGCATTCGCATTGCGAGCCGTAATCCACAACCGGCCAAGTTGGCTACTTTTAACTTCTTTGTATTGAGTGAAATTATATTTTGGTTGCAACATAACGCTCCGGAGTCTAGTGTTTTATCACAGCCATGCCGTGTGAGGGAATGCAGGGAGCCTACACTACACGCGGTTGGTCGAGAATGTGCTTTTCATGGCAATGAATTTTTACTTTGGCTGTGGCGCCCATACTGTGTTCTCCCAGCTTATTTTATCTTCAATATTTCCCTCACCAGATCCATTCTTGACAGTTTGGTTTCAATACCTACCCGTTGAAGTACTTCCTCTCACAATAATAAAAATCATAATCATGACTTGAGTTCAAAAGGAATGTCTCAAATTAATTGGTATAAGCTAAGGCTATGAGCTATTTCACTGAATCTTATGCTCATTGAATGAAGACTGGGAGAACTTGGGTCATGAACAGAGATCTGTTCAAATTGTAAAGCAGTGTCTCATGAGGTAAGCTATTGTAGCATTGAAATAGCGAAATTTGCTTGTTTACAGGGCAAGTCTATCCGTTTGACCATCTGAGCTTGGTTTTTCAAAAGAGTGTTGTTTAAACAAGAGTTCAATGCAGAAACTAGTATGCATATGCATTTTATGCTTGGTATGTTATCTTCATATCTCTTCATATCTTGACAACCGCCAATATAGAGTTCGTTTCCGTTCTACTCCTTCAGTTCCATTTGTGGCTACCTCCGGTGTGCCCCAAGGCAGCCATCTTGGACCACTCTTTTTCATCCTGGCTGTTAATGATGTCGAAAAGATCATCCAATATTCTTCTATCTCACTTTAAGCGGATGACGCTAAAATTTTCAAAGTCATCACCTCCGATCGAGATTCTCTCCAGCTTCAAAATGACCTCGATTTCTTCGTCTTTTGGTGTTCTAAAAACTTCCTTGAATTAAAAATTCCTAAATGCGAGGCAATAACTTTTTCTCGTAAAAGTAATAAACCTCCCCCCAGATCCTATCATCTTCAGAACTTTCCTTTAAACCGTGTGCAGCTTATCCGAGATTTAGGAGTTCTCTGCGACGGCGAATTAAATTTTCGTTCTCATATTGACGAAGTAATATCAAGAGCTAATTCCGCCCTTGGTTTTATCAAGAGATGGTCCAAAGAGTTCCGCAACCTCTTGTAACAAAATCTCTCTTTATATTGCCTATGTCCGCCCTCTCCTTGAGTATGCATCGCAGGTATGGGCTCCATATCAAGCGGTTCATATTTCAAGGATCGAAAGTGTTCAACGTCGTTTTCTGCTCTTTGCAATTCGGGATCTCTACGACGCACGGCGACGTTAGAAACTTTCTCACCCGGCCTCCTTACCGCGATCGTCTCACAATCATTAATCTCCACTCCCTAGAAAACAGAAGAAATGTCTTTGGCATCATACTCATTCAACGACTTCTTACTGGTAACACTGACTGCTCCCCCCCTTTTAGACCTTATCTCTTTCAACACTAATCCCCGAAACGTAAGATCATCCCGATTCTTTTCCCGTCCTGCTCATCGTAAATCCTATGGTCTCAACAAACCCTTAACCCGCGTGATGAGTAAGATTAATTCTGTATTCTGTTCCTTTTCTTTTCGACCTCAATCTTCCAAGTCCCTATCTGAAAGCCCTCCTGTTAAACCGCTTCTCATCCTTGTAGTTTAATTTAATTTTAATTAGTTTTAATTAGTTAAAATTTAGTGTTTAAGTTATTTTATGCTTGTATTAAGCTAATTATTGGTGCGGTAGCCCCACCAAAATTAGGCTTTTGTGAGTTTTCCAATCCAGAAGTTCCTCGGCATATTTTTTTGTCCCAATTCCGAAACCCAAGCTGTAGGTAGAATGAAATTCTTGTCGCGTTAAGGTGGGTAACCTCATATTATGTATATTGCTATAAAAACATAATTTGTCGCTGCCGCCACATCAATATCCTTTTGATTTGGGAGAACCTTCTCCTTCCATAACTTTACTTCAATGCACTTTCGAAAACCAGTCGAACCAGAACCTTGGTGTCCATCCACTCTGCATGTCCCAGACATCGAACATTGTCGGAATAATATTTTTGTGGTACAGTAAAGTGCTCTCTGGTGAGTCTCTCTCCTAGATGATCTCACACTGAAGAGCTGGACTTAAGTGACAAGGCTGTTTTTCGCTCATTTGCGAAAAACAGAATTTTAAAACCAGAAAATCAAAACCAACGTAAATTTTAACACAAATAAAGCAGCATGGTTTTTTATAAAATTTGTTTTCTTCTTTATTTGATTTTAAGATGCACAGCTTAATATTATCATAATGTTTCTTTTTTTCTTGTCATTTTTAATGTTATAATCAGCTTGGATGATTTCCTTATCAAATCCATAAATGCAGACGAACAACAACTTGATTGGCTATAAGGTTTGGCTTATATACATTTAGTCTCGTAAGATAAAAGCTATAGAATAACTTAAGCCTTACAATGGACTAACGACATCAATGATATAAAAGAAGCCATAAACTTGCGGTTCGAATATAGCTACATATGTATATATGCAAACAAGCACCAAAATATTAATAGTTCAAGTTGAATATTTGTCTGCAAACCAAAACTATTGAATTGATGAATCAAAAAATACGATTTTTAAGAGTCTTAAGGTGAAAAATAAATGAGTTAAGTCGTCTGTTTTATTCAAATAGCAGATTGTTACTAACTTAATGACTCAATAACGAATCTACCATCAAAACTAGTATGGGTTAACATAACGCGTATTGGTTATAATGTGATGGACATGTGCCATCTGCCATGTGCTGCTTTATTGTTCGTGTATTTATGATACATAACAAAGATTGATTCAGAAATATTAAAAAAAAAAATATTAATCTTATGTACGATGTCTAATGGTCAGGGCGAATGTTTTATTTGATTTTCATAAATTTTATGCCAATGCCTTGAGTTTCTAAAAAAATAACGAATACGTTTGGCATCGTATGTTTCACGTGTGCTCGTATTTCGTATTCTAATAAATCCTTTAATTTTTTCTAATAATATTGGTGACCATTCCGTAATGGTAAGCATGTCTGCTTGATACGTAGGGAGTTGGGAAGTCCTTCGAGAGTAATTTTACTGCCATGTAAGGAGCCATCACAATCTCCTGTTGGAAATCGGTAAAAAAAACTAGGTCAATTCTATTCATCACACCTGTCGTTGAGCTCCCAAGTGGAACACGTTTGAATTTTGTAAACAGAAAAATACAAGTCTTATTTTAAAGTCTTTCAAAAATGACTGAGTTGTTTCTGAAAAGATTTTCTTCCTTTTACGAAAAACCTTGATATAAGGAGTTATATTTGAGTTACAGAAAATCTGTAAAATAAAAAAAGTAGGGTGGCGTAACAGAACGAGGAGCACCAGGGAATGGTGCATTATTTTCTCACAACCATGCCTTGTGAGGGAACCTATAATTTTCTTTCCGAACGGCTAATGGATGGAGAAAGCGCTTTTCATGGCAATGAATTCACTAACTTAGGACTTGCCAGTTCCTCACGAAAAGCTACATATATGCAAAACTAGCTTGCGACTGTAAATTGATGTATGTACTTGACTTTAAGTTACCAAACATTTCTACCAGAGCTCTAATTCTACATTGAAACTGAAATTAAAGTTTTTCTATCACTATCTTTTGCAAATTCTGAGTGACTGAAGAGTAACCCTATTACGACAATTTTTTTTTTTTGGAAACAGAATTGCAACTCACCCAAAACTTAAGCAAACTTTACTTTGAATTCTTTGTGGTAACTGAACAATGTCATAGTGAAATCAATAACTTGAATATACTGTAACTGCTTTTTATCTGTCAAATGATAATATATTTTTTAAGTTTCGTATGTTGTTTCTTTTTTGTCGCTAAACAGTCACAAAACGGTTTCAAATGGTTGTGCTACTGAACGGTTATTAATTAAACTTATTTCCAACTTCCCTCAAGAAAGGATTTAGTATTGTTATGTGCACTTACTATTATCATTTCTTCTTATTAGGAACTTGAAAATATCAATTGACCAGTCCCAAAAACTGTTCACCATAATTCTGATTACACACAAAATATCCGTTTTTTGTTTTATGTATTTCAATTACATAAAAAATATTTCGAAACCAAATAGGATTTAAAAAGAAACGCATTCAAATTAAAGATGAAATTGAAATTCAGTTACAAGAAACTCTTTTGTAAGAAACAATTCCAAGTGATTACATAGAGATTTTAAATAGAACTACTTGGCAAATAGGAGGAAAGTACCTTCGGTCTTTTTTAAAATTCTCAAAAATTGTGATTTTCTGTGTTTGACTCAAAACTTATAGGAGCATTCGTTATTGAAAGTAAAAGTGAAAATTGAACAAAGTTTTGTTAAAATTTTATAAATATAAAGAAAAAAGCTTTGATTTTTTCCTTCAAAAATTTGACTTTTAAACTTGATTACTCAAAATCATTCAGTTAATTAACTTTAATCAAAATGTTAATTAAAGGACAACGTATTAGCTTTGAGAACCACTAAAGTATGTGGCAGTAAAAAGCTTAGCTGATCTTTATTAATTCTTTTTTCTTATTATTAAATTGCCCCTCCTACTTAAATGGAGGGAGATGGACCCCTCTCACATGCGTTTTGTTTTTTTAGAATATGACCAAGAATCTCATCAGAAAGTATGTAACACGAATTACGGGTCGCCCTGTATACAACGTAGTGGAGGAGGCTTATATCTCTGATCGGAATTGTTCTTCCTAATATTTGAATCAGGCAAATCATACTTAGGGTCCATTCATGGATCATGCACCCCTGGTATCCAGTTGCTGAATGGGCATTTTACTTACACACATCATCGCCGTTAGCCAGTCTACAGAATTGGTTTTTCCAGATCGTCTGCGATTCAAATTAAATGTTACTCTGCTGGCCTATATAGGCTTAGTTCGAGGTTTGCCATCCAAGGTGGTGATCTTTTTACCTTTCTGTGGAAACTTTCGATTCTCATTTCTTTCATTGCGTATCTGAACTTCTTCAAATCTTTTCTCCAAGTAGATTTATTTTCTGATAACGAGCAGCCTGGGGCCTGTGCCCTATTTCACCAAAATGAAAGTTACAACCACAAATTTGTACTTGTAATTTACAATTACAAATTTGTAAACCCGTTTTTTGTTTCACCAAATGCAAAATCTTATTTCACAAACTTGTGATCGATTCTAATAAAGTTGTAGAAAAATGAATTGTAGGTCACAAGTGTTCAAAATTCCTGTTGCACCGGCATTAAGAATAACTTGTTATTTATAACAGTTTTTTCACAATGTTGTTGAATGTTGAGACGCAGAACATCAAAATGAACAATGAAAATATAATAACTGCAGCCTCTTTGATAAGAGACGAAAAAGATATAGGTATTGAAAGTTTTCCGATTACTTGATACATTCAGACAAAGTAAAAGAATGGAAAAACATTCTTATTTTTTTTTTTTTTTGCGCTTCTCATTAATAAAGACTGGAAATATTGATGTTCGTTAGGCCAGCATCTTAGAGGAATAAAGAACAAGAGGGAAAACCACACACACACCTCGGCATCTGCCCTCGAACTGACTTCACAAACACCACTTTATTTTCGGATTCCGAAACTGTTTTCGGGATCCCAAAATAAAGTGGTGTTAGTTTCGGGATCCCAAAATAAAGTGGTGTTAGTGGTCACTTAATACGTGTATCACAGATGGATCTCGTGTTACAAAAACAACAATGTAAACAAATGGAAGTTGCGGGGCAAGAGAGGTAATGGTTTTCCCTCTTGTTCTTTATTCCTCTAAGGCCAGCATATAACGTTTTCGAACTTAATGACGACTGCGGTGCAAACTCTGTGTACGCATCCGCAAACTGTTGACTTATAGATATTCCAAGCATGTCGGCAGCTCCATGGCATTGTCCTCCATTCCCTAGCCAATGCAAAGCTGTTAGAAACTGCTGCCTTGGTTTTAAAGCACAGTTTTTTCCGCTATAGTGGGCTAATTGCGGTCCAATAATTAAAATTATTTCCTCTGCCTTGCATCGACTGAGTTGAAAATTTTCATTGAAACGAAATAACTCAAATATATCATAGTTTCTACGCGGCCGATAAATTCTTTTCTCACTATCAAAAATATCATCACTTTGGCTGTTATCGCTATTGCTATGCCTTCGTCGTAAAGACATTTTCGTTATGAAAGCAAGGAATTACAAATTTGTAATAAAAATTACACGTCTACCTTCACCTGTAGAATATTCTTACAAATTGAACAAATTTTGTAAATCTATTTTCTTTGGTGAAATGAAAACTCACAAATTAGTGTTATATTAACAAGTTTGTTACTTGTAAAGAACAACTTTAATTTTGTATTGGTGAAACCGAAAAGGAAGTTTTTCCACAAATTTCCTTTTGTAAAATACAACTGCAATATTGTAATTAGCAAAGTTTGGTGAAGCAACATTCTTACCAAAACTCACAAACTTTGTTAAAAAACGCTTGTAATAACAAATTTGTGAGTTGGTGAAATAGGGCACTGGAACAAAAAGTTACAAATACTTGTAATTGTAATACAAAGTGAACTATATGACAAGTGTAAGAAATTTCTGTATGACAGAGCTTCCAGCTTGCATGATCTTTTACAAGTGTAATGATCATATTCCTACAAGTGACTCTTGACTTGCTGACTTGTAACTTTTTGCTACAAGCCTCAGGGTATATGGTGACTAGCCATACTAAGTACGTTGACTCAGTTCTCTAATGCACTATTTCCTGATGTTTTGAGTAAATATATAAATTAATAAAAAATTTTCTTCGCACGAGTTTCAATTGAATGGCCACATTTCATAAATCTTATAATATTCCTGAGTTAAACAAGAAAACTACTTCTTGTTGTAAGAATGTGAAAAACGAGTCATTTTCAATGAAATGCACTCCATAACTATTGAGTCAAGCTCCGAAAATTTGAGTCAAATAACTCCGACCGGAAATAGAGCAGTCAACGGGGTATTTTAGTAACCAGGACAGAAAATCATAAAAAAATGTTCAGCAGTACCAACAAAACAGTTATCCTAAGAGAACATTGGCGCCAGACAAGAGACAACATTGATATACCAAAAAGGATGAAACAAAGAGGAGAATAAATTTACTTAGAGTGCGAAAAAAGTTTTTCCCTATATTATCTTTTATCTCCGAACAATGTGCGCCCTCGCCGCAGAACGAAATTCAGCAGCTGCATGTTGTGTTGTGAATGTTAAAACGAAATCAGGAATGAATTTAAAAGCGTCATTTTGAAGTTATTCACATTGATTCGACATAACCCTTTCGTTTACCCTTATCCGATTTATAAAACCAACTATAAGCTTACGAGTTTTATTAAATCTTTCATATTTCTGTGTTCACTATTTTCCCCACACATTCAAATGTTATAAATGTAGAATGTGCGATACTTCTAGAACGAATCCCAATGTCACAACGTCATCGATATTTTGAAAATGTACGAGTTATTGCTTCCGTTTCGCGGATATTCACATTACATTATATTGGTCGTTCATAAATTTAGAACCCTCTTTTTCTATCTTAAACTTCACGAGCAGATATGAACTTGCATAAGCATTGCCATCAATCACCCAAAATCGGAAGCATCCTTTCAAAATAATGTTTAACCGTCAGTTTGCTTAACACGTCTAGTAACTTGAAAAGCTTCGTGTCCATACTGTCTAGCCTCATATCCTCCCTGTCGTCACGATCAAAACACGTTGCATTTTCTCAGACAAGGAACTCATTAGAAAAGTGATCCTATGACTTCTCCTTCTTTCAAAAAAAAGAAAAAGAAAAATCCATTACACACTGCAATAAAGGTATTTCCACAAAATTCCTAAGAACCAAACCCCACTTCTCATGAATTAACTAAGTTCCATTATTATCGGATCATCCGTCTCCATTCTGTGCGCGAACCAACAACGGTGGCAGTTAATACACCTACATGACCGACCAAACAATGCCTCTTCACCCTATACTCATGTTGTGTATATTCATTAAAAAAGAAGCGTAAACGCTGTGCGCTGTGCGCCGCCGTCTCTACGTCTGGGTCGGTTTTCCTGCTGCTCTTTATAAAACTTGCATGGATAGAGCACTCGGCACTGGCATCCTCCTCTAATCGCATGCGGTCATCGATACTCATCTCTCCTCTGCATGTTGTTCACTTGCACTGTCAGGTAGTTGTTATCCGAGTCACAGTATTCAACTCATTCCATTCTATTCACGGTAAACACAATGTCCGCCACAACTTACAGCCATGACTGCAATTCTTGATTCTAGAACTGCACCAGGCAGCAGCTAACCCGATCGAATAAGGTATGTATGCTGTTTCATGTGCCTTAGCATAGCAAGAAGTGAATACGTTATGGACATGGGCTTCAGTGCATTCATGTGTTATTGAACAACCAAGACTACTTTCCAGTGGCGTACTTGGGGCTTTACAGGCCCAACTTTTGTTACTTTTGTAGCTTGAAGATTGCTAATGCAATTCTTATATTAGATAACCCTAGTTAGACACGTGGGAAAAGTAAAGTTCATAATCACTTTAGTAGATACAAAAAGAAAAATTATTGTATTGAATTTTCACTGTAAATCTCTCTTCTACTTTCTCAAAATGGCTTTTTCTTTTTGAAGTAATATAAGAAGAATTGTGATTTTTCACCGAAAACTCATATCTGAAAACAAAACTTGAAATAACTTTTCATCCCTTTCCTCTTTTTTTTGAAAAATCATCCGTTCCCTTCTATCAATCAACCTTTTCACCGTGCGTGCAACCAGCGTCAGTGAGTGTAAAAGCTTAAAAAAAGCAATTTATGTAAAATATTGAAACAGTGAGTATTGAATATCTTCAAAAATTAATTTTCAAGTCAAAATGGTAAGTAGGGTTCAAAAGCCACAAGCTATAGAATCAAATGACGAAAACAACTGCAACTGTTGTTATTTTAAGTTCCACAAACCACAACAACACCAAAACGACTGACAGTCAAATAAATTGGTACAGCTATTTCTAAAAAAACCGTCAACTTGAACAGAACTAAACCTTTTAATATGTTTTAAGGTTGCAAATGGCCGGTAGAACTTGATCTCACCAATAAAAGCTGAATTCTTTACTAACTACAGCAATTCCCGTCATAACTGAAAGGTTTAAGTTAAAAGGCGCCCCAAAATGGACTCAACTGTGTTTAATTCTTAGTTTAGGTATTCATATACTAACGGAATTTTGTTTTCTATGTTTTTAAACTACGGTTTTGCTAAAAAGGCTCCCCAAGCAAGATTAAACCCTGTTGTCTGTTTTTTTAAATAGCCCCAAGCCTACTCTTCTGGCCTACCTTCAGCACTTTTCATGATAAATACCAACCTGTCGCCTCCTCCTCCACAGCACCACATCTGTCCATCTCCACCATCGATAATTCCGATGTTAGCTCATTCATTTGGTTTCCTTTCTAAGCATACTATGCCCGGGTTTGGTGCGGCCGGTGGCGGCGGCAGCGGCAGCGACATCAACGGCTGGTTCTGGCTCTGCCTCTGGCACTCACCCAACATATTATGTGCGGATCAATGCAGCCGTACTCGAGTTCGGGGTATTAATAGAAACTGTAAGGCGATAACTTGTTGAATTTTCTTAGAATCCATAGGCGTCGGGGGATTATGATTGGTGGCGAACGTGTACTTCTTGCGTTTGTCGTCGTTCCTTTCGTCTCATCGTCGTCGTCGTTCTGTTGTGTTGGTTATTTGCCTTTGCCGTGAATTTCTATGATGCCTTTTTTCATTTTTAATTTATTTTGTATATTTGTGTCCCTCTCTTTTGTGGGCTCTTGCATGGTTCGTTTTCGGATTCGAATTCGTTGGTTAGGTTAGACTTGGTGGCGACTGGCGACATACTGTCTGCCGATTCTACGGCTTTGTTTTCAACCTTTTGTATTTTTCTTTCCAGTGAAGTCTGAAGTGGTGTAGTTCTTCAGGTGGGTTCTGGGCTCAGTGCTCAGGTCTCTAATAGGCGAGTGGCCGGTCGTTAAGGTCATATACATACCAGGTTTCGAGGATCTGGCTGACTATGTAATGTACTGTAGCATATACATATACATATGTAGATATATGTGTGTGGTTTGATAATAAAATAATTAATTTGAAAAGGCATTTGATACAGGCAGTAGCGTCAATGGAATTTTTATGAATTCCAAAAAAAGATTTTGATATGGAGGTAGAGATACCTGCAGGAGCATATGTATATTTAAGAGGAATAGGAATAAATAATGTACAAAATACTTCTTTGAATGTTGTAGGTATACCAAAGTTCTTGTGTGTAGGTAAGTTGTGAGTGAAAAGATATTTGGAGCGTTTTTTTATGTCATCATTTGAGACACACTGGCGCTTAAAGGTCGCAGTATTTCCGAAGGGTTACAAATTTAGGCAACAATCGTTTCCATAGCCTAGGATTGTCTTGAGCTTTTTCTCTTGGATGATACGAGTTGCATGGCTTCATCTAGTTAAGATAAAGATTTTCGGCTTCTCTTTCGAGGCTTTGCGAAATAAAATTAAACAGACAAACAGTGTTGATTGTGCGAGATCGACTTTCTTCAAAAGATAATTCTCTGCCATGTGGCTCCTATGTAGTCCCATCTCGAGGTCCAATTTTCAATTACACGCAGTATTTGGTAGATTTTTCATTTCAAATTTCAGTCAATTTTTTACGTACCTACCTGTTTGCTGATAGAAGCTGGCGAGTAGTAGCCAGTAGTGTGACTAGGCTGGCAACCGCTGCCTGTTTCTGCTAGCTGCTACTGCCAAACTCTGGTAAGAAGCTGCTGCCAAGCAGCGCTGAGTAATCCGTGTTTAATAAGTCGCTAAACATACAACCCAAAAAACAAGAACTTCTAGATGAAAACACTACAAGTCACATCGAAAGAATATCAAGTGTACAAAAGGAATTCTCTTAAAATTTTGTTCCGACAATACTGCAAAATATCGTAAAAGGAAAGCTCATTAAATAAATGCAAAAGTTCATTTAATAAATCCATTCTCCTAAACGGGCACTACCTACTGTCTCATTTATTTAAAGGGGTTAACAGCATCTTTTTGTGGAGCCCGTGGCGTGATGGTTAGCATGTCCACCTGCTAATCTAGAGGTTCGAGGTTCGAATCCCAGCAGAGGCAAAAATGTTTTTACACGGGTATCGCCTTTCGCGAGGAATTGGCAAGTCCTCCTATAGTAAATTGATTGCCATGAAAAACGCTTTCTCAATTAGCCGTTCGGAACCGGCAGAAAATTGTAGGTCCCTCCATTCCCTCACAAGGCATGGTTGTGAGAAATGCGCTAGGCCCAGGGGCTCCTCGCTCTGTTGCGCCACCCATTTATTTATTTTTTATTTAACAGCATCTTTACATGTACAATGAATATTTTTGTCATGAAATTCTTTTGAAGGCTAGCTGTTAGACGTCGCGTGCGTCGTCACCCGCCGTAGCATCATTGAACTTTAAAACAAGTGCGAAGTGAGAAATGCTTCCCCAAAAACGTACAGGTATTTCGAATATTTTTGGTACGTCTGGTCGTTTTGCTTGATAAATTAATAACTATCATTTTGAACTTCTCAGTGGGAATAACTCTCCAACTCACCTATCAAGTAACTTAACTATCAAGCGACAGTGACAGTTATCACACGAATCATTGTGTGAGATTTCACTCAGTTCATTCATATTTTACTTACCGTATCATTTTAAGGTTACCAAATTTTAATTTGAGTTTTCTTCAGCACCCTGAGTCTAGCGCTGGCTGCACAGAAAAGGCGAAGAGTAATTTATTAATTGTATTATTTTATTTGAAAAAAGAGGAAAAAATATCGGAAAAAAATTTACTCCGATTCATCAAACATCACGCCGGGCGATGCATGGAAGCGAGCATGTTAGGCACGTGCATCCAGGATGTTTACAGAGAACTTATAGCCGTTTGCGAAAGGGGAGTTGAATTATCTTCATGGTCTATCCAACAGATACATACTAGTATATCAAATAGTGTGATCCCGTCTCTATAGAATGGCGGCACATCGTTTATTTCATCGTCTTCTCCGTTGGCGCATCATTTATACTCTTTTTATAGCTGATTGAACATAAATAACACCACCAGTGCTTTAAAGATAAGGGTTTTTTTTGTCCAACTTGCTTGCATTGTACATTTTGAATAGCCTCCTATACTAACATTAGAACTACTCCATAATTGCAAATAATCACTTAACGATTTTCTGTTAGTTTGAACTTTTCTATTGCAAGTGTGATAAGCGCGCGGCAAATGCAAAGAAAATCAATGGTATACAAATCCTTATCATTTTTTTCTTCTAACAAAGAAACTTAAAAAAATTAATGAGAAACTTTTGATCAAACCCTTTCGATTGATGAAGAAATGACGTCAGTTTCTTGAAAGGCACACATTTGCTATCAGTTTTCTTTGTTCGGTACCTATAAAAGTTTTGCAAAATAGAGCAGTGATTGAGTATTGGACTGGTTTTTTACATTTCTTTTTTATTTATTGTGCCAGTATGTGTAGATATGAGTGTTGTAATCAATCAAGTAATTAAAGTTTCAGCTGTGACAGAACAGACTGCAAGACTACAAGTTGAAAGCCTTTGTTTTACTACACGAACACGAAAGTGGGTTTTGCTAGTCATTTAGTCGTCAGTTTTTTTTTGTTTACTTCTGTGAAGTGCATAAGAAGTATATGGCTGTACCTATTTTAAAGCTAAAAATGATGTTATCAAAATATTGCATTGTTAGTCGTTCTTAACAGACTTTTGCTGTATGCGGCACTAAGGTATCTACATCGTAATAGAGTGTTTGCTTTTAGGTGGAAAATTTATGTAATTACTTTTCGATCTGTTGCAGACAGAGACCTTTAATAATGTCCACGAAAGCTGTTTTAATATCACAGTTGATGTTATCACACCATTGATGAATTTATTTCACTCTTTTGTAACTTCATTCTTTGAAATAAGTTTTTAAGATTAAAATATTTTAAAATGAGCTATTTCATATATTATAACATATTTATCGTTCTTAAATCTCCAAATGAATATTAGGAATCGGTAGAAAAATATCTGTAAATCAATTAAAATTTCCAAGCTTATCTGTAAGATACTTGACTTTATTTGCTGCTGTTTTCGTAAAGCATTTTCTTAAGAAGCAAGCTTAACCTGTGTTGTGATGGTTAGCACTTCTGGTCAAGGTCCAGATATCACCTTTCGTAAGGAATAAGGAAGTCCGAGTAGTACTTACATTACTATGAAATGAGCTTTCTTGCTCAGATGCTCGGAGTCGGCAAAAATTTGTATAGTTCCCCTAAATTGCAATGATTATGAGTTCGGCTCTGGGGCTCACTGCTAAATTCTATCCAATTTATCGTTTCTCAAGCAAAAATGAAAAAAAACTTACGTTTAGTCTATTCAAAAAGTTTAAACTAAAGTGCAACGGAGCGGGGAGCTCCGAGCCGTAGCGTGTTTCTCACAACTATACTTTTATGAGGCTAAACCTGAAAGCGCTTTTCATGGCAGTAAAATGACGGCCGAGGTACTTACCAACTCCTTGCGAAAGGCAGCGGAAAACCAATTGGATGCTTCTTGAACTAGAAACTAGGACTCCCAGGTAACAGGCAGAAATGGTAGCCATCGCACCACGATCGCCATGTTTTTTCATCAATTCAGTGAAAATGTTCGTTCTTGAACTACATTTTAAATTTTCAGCATTTGAATAAAGGGAATTTCTGCCGAAATTTTTGTATGAAATTTCTTAATGATAGGGAACAAGTATACCGTCCTTAAAGAGTTCAGAATCTTGTGAGTATTTTAAGCATGTTTTGCAGAAATCGATAAAAGCACCTCGTATATAAAGGGTTTTCCAATAGGTATGATATGATTTTGCAGTGGCGTTTCGGCCTTTTGTAGTATGTCATGATCTGTCATTTGTTTTTTATTGCATTCAAAAGTGTTTAAAATGTCACCATTGGACCACCGTAAACGTCGTGAACTTTCTGATTTTGCCTTGGAACAACTTGAAATCGATAACGATATTTTTTAAGAAAATCATCTTATCCGATGAGGCTTACTTTCATTTGACTGGTACGGTAAATAAACAAAACTGGCGATGAAAATCCACAAAATATTCATAAAAACCATTACATTCACCTAAATTGACAGTTTAGTGTGGTTTTTGGGCTGGTGGAATCATCGGTCCGTACTTCTTTTAAAATCAAGCTGGTAACACCATTACTGTCAATGGAGAGCGGTATAGATCGATGATAACCAACTTTTTATGGGCGAAATTGGAAGAAATTGATTTTGACAACATTAAATTAAACAACAACACACAATTAAAACTTCTTTAGTATTTAGATGCAAAGGTAGTGATAGAGGGTATACAATGACCTCGTTTTGGCCATTGTAACGTCTTTTCCGTTCTTTAATGAAAATCTTGAAGAACTTAACATTGTTTGGAGGTCTCTGTTGGTAAGCCAATATCTTTTAGATAAATATTATGATGCCGTTGACATAACAGCTTTTTGGGTCAAACTTAAAAATGAAGAAAACACTTTTGGGAAAAAAATTAATAGTTTATGAACATATATGTTAACTTTATGATCACTGCCACATAGTAGTACCGCAGCAGATCGGAAATTTTCGACAGTTAATAGTAACAGTAACAGTGGGTCCATCGGACCAATGTCAGTAGATACGTAACTTTTTTTTGGCTTGATTCCGCTGAAACGGCTCTAGCAACAGGCAATGACGCAAACGCCAAATTAAAGAAAAATAAAAGGAAAAGGTGTTTTCTTTGTCCACCGAATAAGAGAGCAAAGACTGTTCATTTATGTTCAAAATGCACACAGCCTACTTGCCTAGCATGCTCCCAGGTCCCAGCAGGTTTGCAAATCATGTAATTAAGCCCCAAATTTGATGGGTGTCAAAATTTTTTATTTTAAAGAATTTGAGTTTTTTTTTTTGTGAAAATACTAAGGAATGGTATTTTACCTTAAAGAATAATGACTTTTTGAGTTTAGTTTCTGTTTTTTTTTTTTTATTTATAATGTGCATTTTAGAAATGCTTTTTTTTTACTAGGTCTTAAGACAAATTTATTATGTGCAAATTTTATGCTTAAAATGAAGTTCTTGGTTTTATTTATTTTTTTAATATCTTTACAAATGATCCTTTTTTTAAGTTAAAAATAAAGATATTTAAGAAAAATGTAAACTTGTCTATTTTTTCTCACTTTCAAAAAGCTGGGTCCAATGGACCAACCTCATTAGATACGTAACTAAATTTCACCACATCAGTTAAGGGTTAATAAGTTTTTATTTGTCGACGGACAGTTTAAAAAAAGTAATAAATAGCTAGCAATTATGAGACAGTACTTTTTTTTAAATTTTGTTATCTTAAGTTATTAATGTATGTGAATCTATGTTAAAAGTTGTTCATTTTTTGAAAATGAAAAATCTACTGCAGAACAGTTGAATCTACTGCATTTTTGTTTCAAATCTACTTCGGACATTTTTTCAAAAAGTCCCATCACATAGACTATTTCTTGAGTGTATTTTTTTTAGAAACATCATCACAAGTTTATTTCATTGTAAGGCTGAGGGTATGTCTGTTGTTAATATATTTAAAAAAAATGTCAGCCAAATGACCGTGGTGGCGCTTACAGAATCATTCACTTCGCAAAGTTTTCAATCACCAATTTGCACGTTGGAGGCTGAACATACTCAATAAATTTGTGAATCTCTTCCTTATGGTCTTGAATCGATGGTTAGAAATTGACCTTGTCTTTCATTGAGTCCCAAAAAAAAAGTCTAAATATGTATGCTAAATCACAAGATTTCGGTGACCGGTTCTGATAACTTCAAGAAATTACACGGTCAGGAAACTTTTCACTCAAAAAACCGATAGTATTGCTGCTTGTGTGGCCGCCATGTTGAAAAAAAAAACCATGCATCGTCGACACCAATGTCTATATTCACGGCCATGTAAAATCATTAATCATTTTTCGGCAGCACAATCCATTCTTCGCAGCAGTTGCTTCAGTCTCACTTAAAAAACCTCGTCAAACAGCCAAACGCTGAGAGTGGAAACGGTTTTCCACATTAATTCTTGGATTTCCCGAGCCTCTAGTGCCACGATTCTTCTTTTCTCTGAGCTGAAAATAGGCCTCATCACTCAAGATCACTTTTGCCATGGAATCAAGGACCTAATCAAAAAAGACACGACGTCGTAGACGGTCGGTAGGCTTGCGAGTTATTATATTAAGTGCACTTGAAAATCCTCAAAACTTATGTCCTTATGCCGAATATGGCGTAATGTCGTTTGCGATTCCTTTAGTTCCAAAGATCGACGATACATAGATAAACCTACTTTTTTATCGACGCTATATATGAGCTAAAACAGCATTATTTTGAGCTGTTCTTTAGCGACGCTTGTCAAAACAGCTCAACTTTTTCCACCAATTTTACAAATATCTGGCCGGAATGGTTCTTCACGACAAGACCTAAAAATCTTTAGTTTTGCAAACTGCGGTGACAGGGAAATTTTCACGATTTTTGTAGTGAATTTTAATAACTTGAATGCACTGTTGGAGCATGTATCATTCCAATTTTATTAATGGCGTAATTTTAACTATCCATCTGCCGAGCAGTGACAGTTTGAGTCACGACAGCTTCTAAGCAGCGTTTTATTGCGCAAGAATCGAATGGATTATTTCACCGGAGAAAAATTTTTATTTTATTTGCGACATTCAAGTCACTCCTTTGCTAGCAAAAGAGGTAATCCTTGGGTGATGCTACTTACCCCAAAAGTACATATTATATATAGATATTCAAACCCCGACTGACAATGCCTCTTAATTTCATTGATTACAATTATTTATTGTGCAAATCGTTTTCCAGATATAACGAGCATGGACAACAATCGGGAGTGTGCATATGTGATTTAGATTCTGAGCTCTACAAAGCTACCATAGAGTCTTTCATTTTGGGCTAACGACAGTGCCGGTTGCACTCCCCCTAGTAAATTTTATTATGTCGTGAGTTTTAGGGGAGTAAGATTTTCTAACTGCCGAAGTTCTGCACTCTGAAAGTTCAAACTAAGCGTACCCTGCAAAAATGTCTATTTGCTCGAAATTCACCAAAAAGATTCGAAGAACTTCTAACTCCGTTTTAAATTAAATTCAAAGGAACTGGGTTCTTCCAAAGTAGTGAATACCTTTTGTTAAAAGACCATTACGAATGACTATGTATTTTTAAAAACCATTGAAAAGCTTAAGAGAAACGAATACTCTTTCAAAAAGTTATAAGAAATATGCTATAGCCGATATGCATGACGTGTATTAAGTAAATAAATAAATAAATAGGGTGGCGCAACAGAGTGAGGAGCTGCAGGGCTTAGCGCATTTCTCACAACCATTGCCCTTGGAAGGGACTTATCTATCTGCCGATTCCGAACGGCTAAGGGACCTACAATTATGTGCCGATTCCGAACGGCTAATCGAGAAAGCGCTTTTCTTTGCAATGAATCTACTAACTGAAGTCCTCCGCCAATTCCTCGCAAAAGGCGATACCCGTAGAAAAACATTTTTGTTTCCTGTTGGGATTCGATACACGAACTTACCGGTTAACAGGCAGACATGCTGACCATCATGCCACGGGTACCACAATTGATCTACAAAATATCACGCAATTCATCAGAACAAACAGGCATATTTAGGAATATTTGGTTAAAACACTTATTTAGTTTACAAGACCTCTTATACTTAGGGGATTCTAATTAAAAATGAAGAACTGATATTGAATCATAAATATGCTTTACGAAACCCAATTTTCAGCTCTGGCAGGTTAATATCAAATCATATATCATACAATCAACCACCAAAAACCTTATAACAATATTTTCTTGAATAATATAAAAAAGATGTTTTATTGATTGATGTCACGACCCTCCCGATGCAATTGATGAACCAATCAATCCTTGCAGCAGCGTTTCATTTACTCCTTGTGTTGAGTTTACCTGCAAACATTTAACAAGTAGGTATCTACATAATACATAGGTATACCTACCAACTATCTTTTTATAAATATTTTAAGGACAGCATGGTTCCTCGCCATACTCACATTTTTATGTTTATGAATCATTTCTTACACAAAAGTAACACACAAAAAAATCCGTGCCTACAAAAAAATCTTTTTTTCTTTTTTGTTTAAAGACAATTATTTCACCGAATATCCCAGCAGACAGGTTGGAGTCAGGCATACGACGAAGACGACGACGACGACGCGACGACGACGACGAAGCACGATGGAACGAACACACAAAAACATATCTATCTACATATGATCGAATGAGGATGGTTAGATGTATCTGTTCCGTATGTATCGTCGCAAAGAGCGGCTTCGGATGGACTTCTTAAAAGGGTACAGTTTCAAGTTCTTTCATTCTCGAACCGTTGCTCTGCGCCTTCTTTTTTTTTTGTCAGTCTTCCTTCTTTGACTGCTTTAATGTCTTTTTTTTTATTTTTTTTTTTTTTTAAACTTCGTTGCTTATAAAGAATGAATGTGTTTACAAAAAGAGAGAAAGAAGGTGGATGAAGAAAAAATGAATTCTTCCCAACTCCAGTTTCGTCCGGCTCCGGAACCGAAGCAAGTTCTTTTCTTGGCATGGCACATTGGTTTTAAAGATGTGATTCCTCCTCTTATGGCAACCACAAGAGCCCCCTGGGGTCTATTAGAACGATTTTTTGTTCTTGTTATTGCTGTAGCTGCTGCTGTAGTTACATGCGTATGGTGTATATAGTACCCTATATAAAGTGTGTTGGTATAATTTGTTTTGGAACCACAATGCCTCATAACATAAGTTTCGTACTTTGTATTGCTGTCTTCGTTTTTTTTTCTTCCTTGCTTTCAGAGGACCACTCCGCCACCGCGCTACCATAGCCATCGTTGGTCTTCGAGATCACTTGAGAATTCTTTTTAGGATCTGGTTATTTTCCGTAGATCCATGATCGTGTTGTTTATCTGTCGAATGCCTTACCCATGGTTACTCCATATAAAGTCAAACATAGAACGTGTGTCTGTGTATATACATATTATGTGTGATTGTTTTCGGACCGCGCCAGAAAACGCACACTACCCGACTGGACTGGCGACGCTATGTCTCGTATGACGATCTCAAATGCCTTGCGCTGTTTTTTTTTCTTCTTTTTTTGGGACTGGAGTGCAAGTGGATGCTTCCTTTCCTTTATGTGTTGTTTTTTTTTTTTTTTTTTTGTTCATGTGGATTTTTTTCCTAATGCAAGAGCATAAGAAAATGAATAAAGACACATGGATTTTCAGACTTTGAGAGTCGAAGAAATGAGTTATCGGGTGCTAAAACTTGAGATTTTTGGGATATTCAGGCCGATATGCATTTGAAGATTCAGGTTTCTTAGTGCGAGATGTGGAAATGCAAAGATTTGATATTTGAGCTATAAGTGCACGCGGTTTTAAGATATTTTCCATTCAGCGGATGTATATTGAAATGAACGAAAGCTATTTTAAATCTCCTCAAAAACATTAGAAGTGTTGAAACCATTTTTGCAATTTCAAGGAAGTACCTACAAAGGCAAATTTAAAAATATTCACTCTGATGTTCTTGTAGGTTAAGACTGAAGATGAACTGTGAATTGATGCCTAAGAAAAACTAAGAATAACCTATATTTCTTTTTTTCAGCCCAAACAGTTTTATATTTTTACGGGGATCTTATATATGTACCTCTACCTGCATATTAAGATAATAACGTTTAAGTAAATTTTAAATTTAGAAATTGGCGTTTTAATTTGCAAAACGGTCATTTGAAATCAAACTATCTTTTTTATAATTCGCGCGTAGGTACTTCACGGGGTTGTGAATACCCTTACAATGTTGAAAAACAGTGCCGGTGCTAGGAAATAAGGAAAGGATAAGAAAGGAGATATCGATACACATTATTTTTGCACTTCTCTGCATTGTAATTTGTGGGGAAAATTGAGTTGGGTAAATAGTTCCACATCCGGGTTGATCGATCAAGATATGAATATCTTTTCTTTACTGTAGGTACGACTGAAATTGAGCTGAAGGCAGAACTGATGCGAATTCATTGCGAGGCGGGTGTTGCCACTTAACTGTTTCAAGGGAGGGATGCGACTGGCTACTTTACTTGAGCTCTGTTTGTTAAAATAGCGATAAAAAAGAGGACACATGAAACGTTACGACGATGTTTCAGACAATCAATAGAGAATCAATTGAACCTACAATTGAACTGTCACCTATCAATTGAACGATCTATTTTGAACCCTGTCAAGCAGGTGCAATGATGTTTGAAGAGCCATAATAAAAGAAAGATAAGTTAATTGAAAGTTTATGCACAGTGTAGTCACAAGAGAATATTATTTAACTAAATAAGTTAGTAGATCGATTACTCTGAACAAGTTAATGCAGGTTTTTTAATTTAAAAGTTGCTCAACTAAAACGAAAAGGCTTAGGAAGTGAATTTCATAATCTTATAGCGTCAACAAAAAAGACGATTGAACCTTCGATGTTTGGAGAAAGCAAATGAGCTGGAGCACAGCAATTCGTCTGAAAGCCATCCCTCAATGTGCCAACAAGTTCCACCAAACTAACATTCTGAATTCCCTCGGATCGATACCAAGTCACACACTTCCAACAAGTTTAGAAACGAAGGTTTTTTTTTTTTAATTACAATAATAAAAAAAAGTATAAATTTTTTAACAGAAACTATTTGTTTTAGTTCCTGTGGTAGCTGAAACTTTACAGAATGACATATTGAAATTTTAGATCAATCGGTTCAGTAGCTTTTCTTTTTTGGCTCCCGCAAGACAAAAAAAAGTAGTTTCGCGATAAACTCGTTCAAAGTTTGAAGAATATTCCAATATTTTTCAATAAAATTCAACGCTCGATGTTACTATCGCTGAAGACCACGCTCAACTAAGCAATATAACTCTTAAAACTAAAATATCTCCCGTTTAATTTATACACTAGTGTTAGTCAGGTATACGAACCCAAGCAGCTGCAACTAGCGAACAATAGAACCCGTCTCACCGATTCTTCTGGTTGGCTTACTCGAAATTTCGTCATCAAATTTTTAACAGTATATTTTTAAGATACTATTCTTTTAAAAATAACAAAAAAAAAAAACAAAATCGATTTTTCAAAAATTCTAGGCCACTGTCGCACTTAGAGGGTTAAAAAAAAAATGGATTTTTTGAAAAAAATATTTATTAAAAAACAACATCTGGAAATATCTCCCGAAATTTTTAAGTCCATCTGACGAATATTTTCTGAACTACGGCCTTATAAAGTTGGCGCTTTTCGGTCGAGTCAGTACCACTTGGTGAGTGAACACGGTACTACAAAGCTTACCTACGAACTTACTGACAACTTTTAGCAAGCAGATGTAGGCAGCATATTGTATAGAGTGGCGACGGTTAACGGTAGTACATTTACGTAGCCGTGTAATAGTGTAGTAGTGAAAAAAGTCGATCAAACACAAAGTGAGTAATCGCGGGGTTTTTATAGTTATTTTCTGAATAGAACCGATTTTATAGTCAATTTAAAGTCCAATTTTAGGGTGAAAATCGAATTTTTTTTTTTTTAGTGGTCAACAAAAATTTTTGAAAACCCAGCGATTACTCACCTGAAATATATGTTATCTAACGATATCATCTTAAATTTTTTAATTCAGATAATTTTTGAGGACGAAATCGCGGTCACCGCAAAATAAATTTTTTTTTACATGCCCTTACTTATTTACATGTTAGTTCAGTTATAATGAATATTTTGGTGTGGGGAAAATTACAAAATGTTGTTTAAACATGTGTTTATTTGTGTGCAAAATTTCGTTTAAATCCATTTCATACTTTTCCTACAAAAAATTCACGAAAAATCGACTTTTTTCGACGTTCCAGGTGCGACAGTACCCTTAAGCCCACTTCTACTTTCTGATGACTCAAATAATCGAATACGGAGTTTCAGGCGAAGTGCACTGAGATACTTGCGCATTTAGATACTTGGAGGAAAAAAATTTCTCCAAAGGAGAGGATGTGATGTGACAATCATTTCTGCCAATAGATAGCTAGAACATCACAAATTTTTTAAATACGTTGAGCAGCATTCGCTTATAGTTCACTTACATACTTCCTATGGAGGTGTGTGATCTAAAGTCGTGCCATTGATAGAAAAAGCCTTGGAGAGGCCCTCACTTCGGGAAACTATAGCTATCACTATAAGGCATTGGGAAAATTAGAAACAGTTCGAAATTGTATGTTTATCCCTGGGATATGGTTGGTTAAAGCAATCGGAACAAAAATGTCAGTTGGAAGATCCACAGACAACCATTTGAGTCCGTGTTCTATAACTATCGGCTCTATAAAATACAGCTGTGAACGGTGGAGATTGGTATGAAAAATTTAGTATGATTTCTTTACGGTATCTACAGTTTCTCGCATACAGCACATATAATTTTGTCAGTTTTTTTGATACAAAATCCAATTGCATTTCATATTTTTGATGTCATGATAGCCGAGAACTGAAATAAGACTCGAGACTCAAATGCAAAACGTACAAGATTCAAAAATTGATAAGAAGCTTTCACTTTTTATTCGCCTGTTAGTACTACCAACTGAGAATGTGACTGTCCATGTGCCCGGTTATATGACCGTCGGAACTTGATGGAAGATGCAACTTTTTAACAGTATAGAGCTAACTCTAAAAAAAGCACAGCAATAATTTCGATTCTGCTCTATGAGGCAAAACCATCGATCCTGTCACAATTTCAGAAATATTTGCTCGATTTCTTTGAGAGGAAGTTATTGGGGGTTAATCAAAAGAGTTTAAAACTCAGATGCCAAGTTGGGAGGCTTTGTATGAATATGGACAATAACGCCGTTCCGTCGCGTCGGGTCGTACATCTTACCTTCCAACAAAACTGTATCACATCAAACAGATCGGTAGTAAGTAGCCCAACAATAGGTTCAAGGACCAGTCACCAACAAAAAATACAACGGGATTTCAAGTATATACTCGTAACTTGTGAATGAAAACATCAATTCGTTCCTGCACAGTCTGCTAACCTGACATTGTTTCTCCAACACAAACCCGATGTGTGCTTTTTAAAATAACAAATCGGCGGCCGTTCTAGCCAATTGAGTGTTTCGTGAAACTGATTCGAAATAATTTAATTTCGTCAACAATTCTTTGAATTGTAATTGTAAATGCCACGCAAACACAAAAACAAAATATAAATTAAATAAATCACTGAAGTGTTGTTCCTGCCAAGAATTCAACCGAATGCATCTGCTGCTTAGGCAAGGAAGACACCGAAATAGCCACTCCTACTAATTCGAGTGCAAAAATAGACTTAGGAGTAAATTTGTTTATATCATATTTGGCGGCAACATAATTAATTTTAATTTTTCTCTTTCACTTGAAGAAAACCTCTGGCGATTGACGAATAACGACTATCACACTGTGATGGAAATATGTCTTCTTTGGAAAAACTGCAAGTTATACCAACGGCAACGGAGGAAGTTTACTCAAGACGTTTTGAAATTTTTCAATCTCACAAATCAAATTTGTTTACACGTATTTGTGCACACACCCAAAATAAAAAAAATAAAAAAAAAATTAAAAAAAAAAGAATAAGTAGAAAACAAAAAATTAAATCATCATGCGTAGTGTGCGGTCGTCGCTTAAAATAAGACCATCAGCGCTTTGTAAAAAAAAGCACTGACTTCGTTTCTAAATATACCGTGCACATAAACAAATAAAACATAGCCGTCGCCATGCAAGGCAGCGAACTGCCAGCAAAGATGTAGCATGCCACGCACATGATTGCCACTTTGGTACAGAGCCATTACATGGATCCGCAATGAATATGCGCTACCATGCAAAGTGCTAGAACAGAACCATCTAGATTCGTATTTGCTGAACTATAGTCACTAGTCACTTGTGAGTAGTGTTTATATGCAATGCACAAGTTTTGTAACGAATAATTTCCTCGTTCTTGTTTCCTCTTCTACACCTTCGGCCGACAACGAAGGGGGGAAGGTTCAGTTCTGTACGGCAGGCAGATATACGAGTTCATACATTTATATTTTTATATAAAACAAATAAAAAGCTCATTTATTGATTCAATTCCCAACTAACAAAACGCTGAACTCATCACAATCAACTGGGTGTGTGCGCGATAAGAGAACAGTGCTCGCACTTCAAGTCGTACAGTTTGGCCTGCTTTTCCGTGGATAGATAAAACTGATTCATCAATGCATTTTGTACTGAGCAAATAGAACCGAGTGCAACCAGCTATAGATACATGTACGCTAAGAACGAGAACGGGAGTTGGTTCAAATTTACACAACACCACCTAATAAATAACCGATGTTTGTGTTTGCTTTATGGTGTATTATACCTACAAATAAATATATGTATATTGAATTTGTGGAAGTGCCAGACGTTTCGGCGCCCATGTTCCCTCTCCCCAAGCCCCAACACAAAACAAAACTGTCAATGTCGTCTTATCTTATTACTCTGTACTCTGTTATTGTTACCTTTAGGCCTTTTTCGTCGTCATTATAATATTTTTGTTACTTTATTTAAAAAAAATGCCAAGTATTTCTGTGTGCCACTTGAAGTGATAAGAAAAATCACTCTTTGGATCTGGATCTGACACTTAAAAAAATAACAATAATTATTTTCAATTTGTAAGTATTCTGTTAATGGAATTCTAAATTTGCTTATTCTGCACACACACATGCATATGTTTTCCGTACAGAGACCATTTTGACGAAGGACTGAAGCAATATGGAAAAAGATTGAGTTATAGATAGGAGACCAAGCTCCTGCTCCTAATTTTACTTAAACGAAGAAAGCATTACTCAGATGTTAAAAACACACAATTTATGTAAAGACAGCAAAATACGTGGAATGCCGACCGTGGTATAATAGGGCGAAGCCCTTAACGCAAGCCTTGCAAAGCAAGTTTCATGCTAAGCAAACAAAAATCCAAAACAACATCAATGCAATTAAAAGTTCGCTTTTATTTTTTGACAATTGCACAAATTCACTTACAATTATTGTGAAAAAAAGAAACAATCTGCTACGTTTTGGGACATTCTTCTTTGAAGTGACTTTTTTGTCGGTATTTTGGAACTGTTTGCTTTGCACAAAGGCTTACCTTGAGGAATTCGCCCATAGTTATAGAATAGAAATATCCGATTGCCACCTTCGCATAGGAAACCGTTCGGAATAGGATCCTGAGTGAATCGTGTGGTTTGAATTTGCAATGAAGAAAAAATGTCACGTGGAAACGCTGATAAGTTCTCTATCGTTTTTTCTGCTAAGTTGGGAAGCATAGGTTTGCACCGTTTGGAGGTATACAATTACAATTTTGACCTTGGTAGATGCAATCGCTGATTGAAGTCCTGACTGAGGACCCTGAAGAGCAAGCGCTGGTTCAAGTCCAGCGAAAGCTGTTTGAGGATCCTTTCTAGCAAATTTGTCGATGACCTCTTTTCAGTTATACAGTTATTCCCTGGAACCAAACAAAAGACTTGAAAGAATTTAGTCTTCCGATCGTATTAAGAGAGGTCTTTCAATTCTGGATCACTTTCGAAGTTGTTAGAGGGTTAAGCAGAGAGATCTTTAACGACGGCTTGGGAGTCGCTGCAGACACAAATACTTCTTTTTCCCATTCAGCCGTGAATGTTATTATAAAAAAGGCAACATATGAATACCTAAGAGCTGACCCAAACAATACCTTGGAAACCTCATCAAACCTATAAGTGCTAGTGAAGTAATTTCATGTCGTGGCTGAAACTATAGTCTTTTTGCTGCTGCTCTATAAATTTTTTCATGATCCCACAAGGTTCAGTATTACAAATAACGATACTCACTAAAAATTCCTACTTATCGTTACGTTGCGATTACGTTAATACTCGCAGTCATTTACGACTGCTTTTGGCGATCGATCATTTTGTTATCGTTCTGACATTTTCATGGATTCTATTCTCATAATTCACTATGTGGTGGCTATCAAAGTTTTTTTTGGCCTAGTGTTATTAGAAAACTAGATGTTCGATGTATGCTGATGATATAAAGCATTATTATACAATCGACTCAAAACTGTATTTGCTTACAAACCTAAACAAAGTGGGAAAACAATGACCTTCATGTTAATGTGTCCAAATGTCAATATTTGTACTTTGATTATAATCAATTTCCAATTACATTCTCGTACATTGTAGGTGGTACTCAACTATCAAGAATTAGTTAAAAAAAAGATCTTGGGATTATTTTTGACTCGAAATATACTTTAGCAATCATATTGATTATATTTTTTCTAAGGAGTAAAGTTAATGCTAGGTTTTAAAAATCGTAACTCAAAAGATTTTTCTGATCCTTATAAGCTTAGATTACTTTACTTCAGCTATGTCAGACCTATTTTGAAATATTCTTCCATCGTATGGAAATTATTCCTTGAGAATTGAAAGAATCCAAGAACGATATATGCTGGAATATCGACATGCCATCTTATAGTCAGAGGTGTCTTATATTGGGCATTCAAAGTCTTGAAACTAGAAAATTTAATTGATTTTAAAGTCAACTGCTCCTTTTTGCTCTCGTTAGTTTACTTGTTTACACCCGCACAAGTCCCGTTCTCGTTCATCCTAACTAATATTATTAATGTGAAAGCAACTGTGTCTGTCTGTCTTTCTATGTTACCGTCTCCCGTCTCTATGTTACTAAACCGATTTAAATGCAATAGAGATAGTCTACATATTTTGTCCTTATATTCGCACGGGAACGCGAACGTAAACGGGAACCTAGAAACTACAGCACTGATCTCAACAATTTTTCCACCCCTAGAATGCTATTCTTAACATAAACCTTACCGTTAACATATAAGTTATGTCATCCCCTGGGAACGGCCCTTTTATTCCCACGGGAACAGAAGCCTTTACTAATATTATTAATCCGAAATTAAGTCTGTCTGTCTGTTTTTCTTCAAACGTTAACACCAGAGAAACAATTTTTCAAAAGTCTGTACAATTACTCGACTACGCAGACGATATTGACGTAATGGAAAGATAAAAGCGTGATGTTATAGGTGCTTTTGCGAGTATTGAAACAGCGACTAAAATGGGTTTGACTAAAATGGGTTTGATGGTTAATGAGGGCAAAACGAAGTATATGTTGTCATCAAACAAGGACACAGAACATCGACGAATTGGACAAACTTCACTATAGACAGACATAACTTCGAGGTAGTACCTACCTACAGGACTTCTTCCACCTAGGATCCGCTATAAACACGGAATACAACATCACTGTGCGGAGTTCAAACAATAACTCTTGCCAACCGTTGCTTCTTTGAGTTAAGAAGGCAATTGAAAAGCAAAACCCTCTCCAGGAAAACCAAGGTAACCCCGTAAAAGAACTTGATCATCTCAGTCTTGCTTTACGGCGCGGAAGCATAGGTCTTATCGAAGGGGGCTGAGGAAACCCTTTGTCGTTTCGAAAGAAAAATTCTCCGAATGATCTTTGGTCCCGTATGCCAGATAATGTGTGGAGAAGAAGATACAACAACGAGCTGTGTGAGCTGTACCCGCGACATGGGCATAGCCAGAAGAGTACGCATCGCTAGGCTACAATGGTTGGGCCATGAAGAGCGGATAGACCCAAACGCTCCGGCCCGTCGGGTTTTCGAAAGCACAATCGCGGAAGGGGAAGACCTCGTCTTAGGTGGCGCAATCAAGTGGAAGAAGACCTCAGCAAATTTAGAGTGCAAAACTGGAGAGAGCTCGCCCAAAATCGAAGTCGTTATAGAAGGATGTTGGTTGAGGCCCATGTTCACCCCGAACTGCAATGCCCACCTAAGTAAGTAAGTCTGTTTTTCTTTGTTATTATTTGCCGACCAAACATTTTAACCAATTTATATAAAGTTTGTCCAGAGATAGTCTAGAGCCTGAGGAAGGACATGGGCCATATATGTCGTCCCTATATTCCTATGGAAACGGAAACGTAAACGGGAACCTGGGAACTTCTGGACCGATATCAAAAGTTCTTTTATCACGAGGTGATTTCTTTCAAAATTTATATATAGACATTCGAGGTCGCGGGCACAGCTAGTTATTTTATATTCGGTTCCATAGAATTAGCTATGGTTACAATGAATCTGTAACTCGTTGTTTAAGGCAGGCAAACGCAGTATGTAATGTTCTCGATTTCAATATGTTTTTAAGCAGACAGTGTTTTCGAAAAAAAATTTTTTCGATTTTCAGATTTAGTAATTATAATTTAGTCTTTAGTATAAGTAAGTGTATGTAATTTTAATTTATAATTTGTACTGTAATCTATAAGAGATATTGAACTCTGATTGATGAAATACATAAATAAATATAATGTATTCTAATGGCAGGTCATATTTGATTACGCAAATCTTATAAGAAATTAGCATAGAACATTAATATTTCTGAAATAAAGTGTTTAAATCCCTTCTCCAAAACTTTAATACATTTCTTCAATTAACATAATTAGTATTCATTATTGTTGGATTTGAAGTAAACTTTTTGAAAAATTTCACGGTTCAGCTTAAACGGGCGAAGTAGACAACAAAATTAATTCAGCATTTTGTCTTTATTTTTTTTTTTACAAATATTTTGCCATTATGTATTTAAACATTTTTCAAATCACAGTCATACTAAACTTCATACAAAATCGGTGAGAATGTGACCAAATTAGATAAGAAATGAACGACACTACATAAGTATGTTTCAACATTTTAACAACATAACGTCCAGCTTCATGTGGATGGAAACAAAATCTTAACAAAATGTGAGTTGAGTACAATTTTCAATGCAACCTGTAGTAAAAAAAATTAATTTAAGGGCGATGTGCAAAAGAGGGTAGACTTCAAGATGAGGTTGGTAAAATGTTTCAAAATGTAAGAAGTGGTGGTAGAAGTCTCAATACTCCGTATCCTTCACTTTCCTACTCCTGTGTGATGGAGTAATTTGTGTCAAGAGGTTAATCAACACACCCATTTCATGAGCTCCATTAACTTGAAAAAAATTCCATTGTTGGTTTCGTATTTGTCTGCAACGACAACATTCAATTTTTCAATCAAAACAAATCACCAAAAATCTGTTCAAATTTCCACCGGATGTTGACTTAATGTTCAACAATCTGATCAGGTGTTTGGTTATTCTATTCACGGTGTTCATGTCACACCTACCTTGTATATCTGCTAACACAAACGAACAGTGCAAGTAGATAGTTCTGGCGCATAGTTTTTCTTAAACACGTAGATATATAATATATGTACATATTCCTGCTGTAAACATTGAATACCTATATAATGCATGGTTTTTTGTTTTAAGTGTGGGCAGATATTGAATTTTTCCGCCAAAGGTGCAGCCGCAATACGAGATTTCATTTCCTTCCGTTTTTCTGTGTGTTTACTGGAAAATTTAAATTTACAGAAATTTGCTGACAAATGGTCACGTTGCTGTCTTTAAGATAAATTTTATAGTAACATACAAACAGAGGGAACATTTATTGCACACTCCGCAACATAAGCAAGGTAATGTTGAACAACGCCCCGACTGTCGAACGTTTTTCGATTTGACACGCGTCACGGTCACGGTCTGTTCTCTGAGTGTGTTTGAAATATGACATTCAAATCTAAACGGACTAAAAAGAGTAAAAAAAAACTCCGGTACAACTCAACTGATTTTATTCGAATGCATTGAAAAGGATGGACTGTTTTATGTTCACGTTCACGTGTCTATATAATATTTATAAAATAATGTTGGGACTACCAACTACCTACTGAGTACTGATATCAGCTTTTCAAAGCTTGTTTATGGAACTACGTTAGTTTTTTGGCATAGGTTAATGATAAGTTTCTTATGCGCCAAGCTCGGTGGTCGTGCTGCTTCAATTCTTGCACGGGTTCTATTCCTTAAGCCCGGAAAATCAAGGTCTTTATGCAAAATTGTCCATACAGTGGGTTTACACAGATCCCATATTGTTAGGTACGATGGCGGTTGAATTCAATTGGGCCTTCCTCGAAGCTGCACTTTACAGAAGCAGCAATATCTTTGGTAGGTATACACTATACGACGTGTTAGATGATGAGTATTATCGTTTGGAGAAAACGTGTTACGAAAAGGTTCGATTCTCAATCGAATTGAGTGCTCCCATAGACAATGGCCACGGCCATAAAATGGACGCAGTACGCGATGCGTTTCACGATACTCATCAGCAGGCTTGTGCTTGTGGCGTAATGGTTAGCATGTCTGCATGTTACGAAAGAGTTTCGAGGTTTGAATCCCAAAAAAAAAAAACAAAAAAGGTTTTTCCACAGATATCACCTTTCGCGAAGAATTGGAATTGTGGGTCCACTCCATTCCTCAGAAAGTATGGTTGTGAGAAATGCGCTAGACCCCTCGTGGCTCTGCGCTCTAAGTTATAGTAGGGTTGTTTAGACTTTTGGACTTGTGGCAAACGTATTGTCTCCAACCTTGCAGTTTCCGATCCAAGCTATTGCTTTCATCATAGTGTATTGTATGTAAAAGCGATTACTGCGCCACCCACCGGTGTCCTCCGGTTCATTTGATTGTTTAAGCGCCTTTTTGACTTACTTTAGCTTATATAAACAATGGTATTATAGTATGAGCGCATTTTGAATGGTCGCCATATTTAAAACTACCTTCTCATGACAGCCCTGCGATTATTCATGCCCCACATGGACTTCAGAAACACAAGCTTATACCCTTATAATTTTAAGGACATTCTATCAAGCATTTTTTTATTTGCTATCACTTTTTAGGTAAAAAAAAACTGTAACTGTGTTTTTTAGACTGCAAAAAAAGAAAAGTTAAAACCCGCTTTTTAATCAAATCTATTTTCCCAATTGGAATATGAAATGCTTTTTTATAGCTTTGCCCAATTTATGCGAATGGATTTGTTTTGTGTGGCAAATTAAACTTCTTTTTATTGCTTTCGCTTTGTTTCTTCCCATTACATTAAGAGTGTTGCTCTTGTGCATATATTTGCATGATTAAATTACCAAATTGATTATGTTGACCCATCTACAAATTTAGCCTACGAAACTTCTGAAAAAATAAATTCATACAGATTTCATCTCCGTTGGCGTGACGACTGCCGATGTGTTTGATTTGTTTAAAGTCCGTTTATATGCCTTGAGATTAGTTGAGCATTTAAAGGTGCATTGAAAGTGTGTTACATTGGTACAATCCTTCCGACAAAATGATCAAAGTTATTATTCATAATTTCGAATAGAAGCTCGTAGTCGTTCTGACAATTTCATGGATCTATTCTCGTATTTCATAATCGGGTCATGTCGTGGGTATTGCTTTTTGGATCGCCTTTTGTAATTCAGAATACGGGCCCAGTAAGCGCAGTAAGCAGAAACTCGCCAGCTCTATTTTCAATCAGAATATTTTTCGTTTTGCATTTTTTTAGTTATTTTTCATACATTGTTCTAGAACACATTGTCTGAATTTCACCTTTAAGTTTGATCTTCCTTGAAAGTCAAACTCGCCGAAATATAAGCAATAAGGAGACTACAATCGAGACACTTACTTTAAAACACAAATACTGCTCCACTGGTTGTTAAGATATGGCGCCACTGCGCTTGAAACTGTTGCTCAAGCTAACAAACACCAACCAAAAATAAAAGTTATGATTGTATATGTATAGAAATTCAACTGATGTTTATTGAAACGATTTTGGCGTTAAATATGACAATGCTTTTCTTATATTCCTTGTTTTTTTTTTTTTTGTATATAAAACACTTATTATGCTGAGAAGCTGAATATATTATAATAATAAAATTATTGCATCAAAGGAAACACAAATAATGAGCATAAGCATCCTAGATTCTATGATAAGAATAAAGTTATTCATACAGTCAAATGCTTTAGACATTCTCATAGTTTATGAAGAGATGAAGGAAGTTGTCAGGATAACTCAGGTGTTCGGACATCCATTGTAGAGGTGTGTCGGCGTGAATATCGATGCCATGAGTGCGAATACCAACTGAAAGGAGAAAAGGAAAAAAACACACACACAAATTGTAATGTTAGAAAAACACATAAATCTTTATGAAAAAAAGGTAAAAAAATGGAGAGACAATAATTGATATTCTAGAAAAGTTTTGATTTATCTCAATGTGTTTGGTGGACGTAAAGGAATGTTCCAGTAGCTAGTAGAGAGAAGAATAACAAAATAGTTTTGATTATGAGGACGATGCGAGGGGACACATACAAATGTGTGTAAATCTTTACACCTGTCAACTTATTTTTATTTAAAATGAAGGGTAAGTATCATGATGATGGAGAAGTTGTCAATAAATTTAAGGCCGCATGTCATTTCTACGTTGTATGTTATTCAGTTTCATTAGCATGAATATTAACACATCTTGATACAAGTTGGTGATGCGTATAAACTAAATACGTCATATAAATAGGCATTTGTCTGTACATATGCTTAGAGGTTGAAGGTATACTTAGGTGTAGGTTAACACGGCGTAGGTTTTGGTCAGGATAACCAAGAAAACCCAAACAGCGATAAATTGTGCATTTGCGATACGCTCGTAACAAGGTTCCCTATTGCAACTCACTTCTTCACTCCGATTTCAGTTAAATTTACATTGAAACAAAAAAAAACCAGTGGATTTTCTTATGGTTTTGCTACATTGGTTGATTATACTCCTTGAGTATAATCTTCAATTTTTCCATTTCATCTCAAGCAAAGGGAATTACAGTGAAATCTCCCTTGGGCGGACAGCCATGGTGCAGAAGTTTTTGTCCGCCTAAGGGAGTTGTCCGTTGAAGGGAAATCAAACAAAAACACTAAATTTTAAAAATAAATAGCTGACCCTTTGAAATCTGTTATTCCTAAGCGCGTTGCAACTTCTGTTGCCTGTTGTCGAATTGCACTTCCATATATCGGAAACCCTTTGTTTCGAGATGCATTGAACCACTCAAAAACATTTTTATCAAGGCCGCTTGACGAAATAAATCGTCTTTTAAGATGAGTTGGATTGTAGTTTGAATGCCATTCACTCAAAAGCTCATTTTTTTTTAGTAGATCAGCAACTTGGGTTTTCTTCTTTTTCCTATTTCTAATTCCTATTTTAAATTCTGTTGCTTTTTCTCGTATGCTTTTTTTATATTTTTGACTTAAGCTAATTACGTCTACCTTTCCCTTTAAAGTCAAAGTTCTCTTTTTTGGTGGCATCCTGAAAACTTGTTTCTATAAAATCTATGTAGGTATACATACATACATAATATGTACATAGTTAAAAATAATTAAAAGAATTTAAAACTGCCTGAGCGCAAATAAACTGAAATCAAAAAATAAACCCTTTCTTACGTCCAAACAACACACACACCTAATAGAGTTTCTGGACTGGCAGCTAGCACGTATGTACATACATATTTTTCAAAGAATTTAATGCTCGTTGTAAACTGCAACTGAAAAAAAATACAGCTGCGAAAATTATCAGCGTGATGCAATGTTCAATCCTGCTCTGGTGTACGTCTAAGAGAAAATATTTAGTCTTTCATACATGAAATTTCTGTCCGCGTCCGTCCAAGGGAGTGTCCGTCTAAAGGAAACTGAAAACAATGAAACTTATATGGAGCAATTTCCGTGCAAAAAAATTTGTCCGTCTAAGGGAGGTGTCCGCTTAAAGGAGGTGTCCGCAAGGGGAGATTTCACTGTAAAAGAGCTCTCCGAGAGATCTTCACTTCTTATTTGAAAAGATGTACAAATAAATGCAATATTTTTACAACATACTTGACACTTTTCGGCACTAAAAATAAATAAATTAAATAGGTGGCGCATAGCTATATGAGGGAATAAAGGGGACCTACAATTTTCTGCTGATTCCGAAGGCTAATCGAGGAAGCACTTTTCATGGCAATGAACTTACTTGCCAATTCCTCGCCAAAGGCAAAACCAGTGAAAAAACCTTTTTTCTTCTAAATGAAAGTCAAAATGATATAGAGGATCAAGAGATCAAGTGACCTCACAACTCCAAAAATGAGCGTTTCGCCCAGTTACGAAAGTGGGCTAGTCAGTTGTGAATTTTATAAGTGTTTCGGTGTAAACCAAACAAATTCGCGTCTGGGCGAAACTTCAATTTTTGGAGTTGTGAGCTCACTGGATCTCTTGATCCTCCAGTCATTTTGACTTTAATTTTTTTAAATAAAAAAACAATAACAAATTCTTTCTTTTTGTATTTTTCTATGCTTTTTGTTCCTGTTGGGACTCAAACCACGACCCTACCGGTTGACACACAGACATGCTTACCATCAAGTTACGGGTACCACAATCCACGAATAACACAACAAAAAGTTTAACGACACTTACTTCCCTCAAGAGTTTTCCGCTCACACACTGCACTTCTTTTACTTACTTAGGTGGGCACTGGAGTTTTGGATGAACCTTGGCATCCATCAAAATTATCTGGTAGATACACGAACACGATTCTATACGAATTATTTACAACTTTGCAGATTGCGACATCTAAGACAAGATCAGCCAGAGGGTTGGAGTCTATGATAAGGCCGTCGCGGTTTGCATTTTTTGTGCATGCACGACGTCATCGATTCACACATTTGCTGACTATTAGCTAGCTATTAACCCTACCGATATCTTCTTTAGTTGGTTGGTGTCCACTGTCGCTACATAAAGTGTGGTTTTCTTTAGACGTGTGGTTTTCAAGAAGAAACACAACTAATATAATTTAATGTTACGGCCAAGAATTTAGTTTCATTATAAAGATAAGGGTTTGCCTTTATGTTTTAAAAATTATTTCGGGCAAGTGGCCGCCGCCATGGCTAGCTCAAATAATTTCAAGCCAAGAGGTCAAATTTTGCATCATTTGGAGTCGTATATCAGCAATAACGCGCCAAATATTCTCTTTCAAGGCGTCAATCGTCTTGGGCTTATCTGGTTAGACAAGTGACTTCCCATAACTCTACAAAAAATAGTGGTAAATCGCCCGATCTTGGAGGTAATTCACAGATTAAAAATCGCCGAAGCAGTTTCGAGACAATTTACCGAACGTAGTGTCTAGTGATTTTGCGGCTTCAGTTCTTCCACGATGAAATGCCAAACCAAATCGAGCATAAATCAAGTGACAGCTGTCAAAAAGACCAACTTCGAAAAAACTATTGCGAGGTCTCCTAAATTGGTGACCAAAAAAGGGTGTGAAATAATGTTAGTGAAATAGCTTCCCAAATTGCATGTGTGCAAGTGGAAAAGATGTGATTCGGCTAAATTTCAAATTTTTCACTGGGGTATGGGATACAGTACCATAAATACCTCTGATCAAAATATCCTAGGTATGCGTAAATTGCATTGTCTTTTCGATTCAAAAACCATGTTCATGAAGCAAGACCGAACCCTTGTCATTTGGAGGTGGAAATGAAATCCAAACTGATTAATGTTTTAATAAATAAGGTGGCGCAACAAAGCTAACAAATCCTCTGGTCTAACCCATTTCAAAGACATATAATTTTATGCCAATTACGATCGGCTAAATTAGAAAGCGCATTTCATGGCAGTCTGATTAACGTTTGGTAGTCACAGTTATGAAGTGAAGTAAAAGACTGCAAAGCGAAAGTCATTCAGGCTGCCACCCAGCAACACCGACTTCTACTGCAAGAAGTTTTACGGAGGTGGTTAAAGAAAAACAAACAAGGGCTACAGGAAGAATAAACCTTGACAAAAAAAAAAAAAACACAAGAGAAGTGGGCATTTGCTCAAAATCGAATGGTGATAGCTAAGGAAAATAAAAATTTCGGAGCCCTATTCACACCAATATTATTAATCAGTTTCCATATCCTCCAGATTTTAGGGACATTAAGAATATGAAGAAGTGAAAAACTTTCATAGGTGTTTTCCCAAACACTTTTTCACTCTTGAAACTTTCTCTTATCTGTTATATTTACATCACATTTAACGTGGAACTTCCTCCCTTGTGGTTATACACAATAAAGCCACACTTTAAACACCACAAAAATGTTCTCAATATTTTCAAACATCGGCTTCCTTAAATCGCATAGCTAGAACCTTTTGCCAAGGAAAAAAAAAACTTTTGTCTCCGAAAACGGCAACAGCTAAGCTAAGAATGAGCCAGGAAGAGAAAACCCAAACATCAACAAAGTGTCTAATTTACCATTATACCTATTGTAAGCAGTTGTGAAATTTTCATCATTATTATTATAGTCAATCCAGCTGACGGCATGATGCATTTCTGTTAAAAAAAAAAGTTAACTTACCTTCTGAATATTTAAACCTAACGATGATGAAATGTCTCGGGGGAATAAACTAAAATTAGAATTATTGGCAGCTAATTCACTCATATTTCCCACCTTACCTATCTACATGTTGTAGTTAACAACGAATATCAACCACAACACACGAAAAGAAATTCTCTTTAATATAAAAGTGCTTTTGAATTGTCTCGAGAGACGCTAAGTCGCCAAGAAATTCGACATGTTTCGTTCTATTTCAAGAACGAAATGAGTCACTTGAAAGTTGGCGCCAACCAGTAGAAAAAAGAAAAGAAAAGAAATATTTTTTTTAATGATGGAAGATGTGTTATGTTAAAAATATAACCCTTAAAATAGTCCGACAAAATACAAAAACACTTTCTAAGGAACGGCACACGGGCATGGGTATGGCAGAAGTCTTTCTGACTTGAAAATAATTTTAGACAAAGGAAGACCGTAAAAATTTTAATTTCAAAGTCTGCTTCTTTATTTTGGTTTAAAAGAATAAAAAATATGAACAAAAATATTCCAAATAATAAAATGCACTTTAGTTTTTATTACTTTCGTGCATAGGTCAAAATCTATTCAGCATTGATAAGGAAAAAACAAACACGTTCATTCAAGTCATTTTTGAGTTTATCTACTCGTACAATCGCCTGACAGCTGAATTCTCTGTATAGTTTTGTGGCGCTATGTAAATACTATCGATACTGAACGCCTCCAGCTTTTTTTTGTATTTTTTTTTCTTGTTGTTCATATCTCTAATCATCGTCATTGTTATAAATAAGAATGAGTTTACCAAACAATTCAGAACATGACATCAGTTAAAACGATTACCAAGTTTTATGTGCCAAAAATATACAAACTGCTGTTTGAGTGTTTTGCGAGATTGCGTGGCTTGTGATAACAGTTAACACTGACGCATAAAAGTCATTGCTTGTACCTTGGTTAGTTTAACATGTTTAAACGAAATATTTCTTCTTTATTTGAAAAGATATACATATTAGGTTTATTTTTGCTTCAAAAAAGTCACATGTGTTATAAAACGGCACGCGTTTAAAAGCTAACAACAGCCTGGTCTTTCCCAAACTGTATACGGACAATGGCTCTGTGAGTGGAATGAACGCTCTCAGCTGAAAAACTATCAATGGCCAATAACTGCTCATTTGGATGTTTCCAGAATTTTAAAGGTATCGCATTTCGTTAAGAATTGGCAAGAACTCCGAAGTTTTACATTCCCATCGCCACTTTTACCATTCGGAATCGATAGCAAATTCTAGGTCTCGTCCATTTCCACATAGATTATAGTTGAAGGAAAATATCTTGACCTATGCCCTCCCCCAATGCGCTGCATACGTGTATTTTTTTTTTTATTATTATTATTCTTATTATTCAAAGCAAGGATATGAAAGAAGCACGCACACCGGAACTTCTTCCGACCAAAAATCATTATTGCGCAAATTTTAGATAAAAAAGTGACTGAAGAATCGATCTTAATTAAGATGTTTACGAGCAGTAAAACGAGATCTACAAGGAGAAAAGAAGGGAAGAACACCGTCCTCTCAAAAAGAAAAAGAAGCAGCATGAGAAGCGCTCGTTTGAGGAAATTGAGAGGTGCCATGACAGGAACGAGAGTCGGAAGTTTTACGAAAAGGTAAAAAGATCAGGCCAGGGTGGCAAACCCCGAACTCAAGCCTGTAAAGACCAGCAGGGAAACATAGTTATAGAGTCACAGTCACTACTTAGGATCTGGAAAGATCATTTCTGCAGACTGCTTAACGGCGATGAGGACACAAATTCCGCTGTCAGGCAGATTGCCCCATTCAGCTTGGACGATTATCAAGAATGCCGTCCTCCCGACCTAGAGGAAGTTAAGCTTGCCATATGCAAACTTCAATCAAATAAGACTGCAGGTGCAGACGGCCTTGATGCCGAACTCTTCAAGGCAGCTGGAGACCAGTTGGAAAGGAGCATGCACCAGCTGATCTGCATGATATGGTCGGAAGAAAGCATGCCCGATGAATGGAACCTCAGTATCGTATGCCCGATCCTAAAGAAGGGAGACCCTCACAATTGCCCCAATTACAGAGGGATAAGCCTCCTTAACGTCGCTTATAAGATCTTGTCTGCTGTAATATGTGAACATCTGAAACCCCACGTCAACAACTTGATAGGTCCTTATCAATGTGGTTTTAGACCAGAGAAGTCCACAATAGACCAAATTTTCACATTACGGCAGATCTTGGAAAAAACCCGAGAACATAATATCGATATTCACCACCTCTTTATCGATTTCAAGGCCGCGTATGACAGTATTTACAGAGACGAGCTGTACAGAGCCATGTCTAGTTTCGGCATCCCTGCAAAACTCGTACGACTATGCAGGATGACTTTGGAGAATTCACGCTGCTCCGTCAAAGTCGGTAAAGAACTCACCGAGACCTTTGATGTCGAAAAAGGTTTTAGGCAAGGGGACAAACTGTCATGCGATTTCTTCAACATCATATTTGAACAGATTGTAAGAAACTCAAACGTCAACACCAGAGGAACAATCTTTCAAAAGTCTGTACAATTACTCGCCTACGCAGACGATATTGACGTAATGGGAAGAAAAAAGCGTGATGTCATAGGTGCTTTTGCGAGTATTGAAACAGAAGCGGCAAAAATGGGTTTGATGGTTAATGAGGACAAAACGAAGTATATGCTGTCATCAAACAAGGACACAGAACATCGACGAATTGGACAAAACGTCACAATAGACAGACATAACTTCGAGGTAGTACAGGACTTCGTCTACCTAGGATCCGCTGTTGACACGGACAACAACATCAGTGCGGAGATCAAACGGAGAATAACTCTTGCCAACCGTTGCTTCTTTGGGTTAAGAAGGCAATTGAGAAACAAAACCCTCTCTAGAAAAACCAAGGTGACCTTGTATAAGACCTTAATCATCCCAGTCCTGCTGTACGGCGCGGAAGCATGGACCTTATCGAAAGCGGATGAGGAAACCCTTGGCCGTTTCGAAAGAAAAATTCTCCGAATGATCTTTGGTCCCGTATTGCCGTATGCGAAGACAATGTGTGGAGAAGAAGATACAACAACGAGCTGTATGAGCTGTACCGCGACATGGGCATAACCAGAAGAGTACGCATCGCGAGGCTACGATGGTTGGGCCATGTAGAGCGGATGGACCCAAACGCTCCAGCTCGTCGGGTGTTCGAAAGCACATTGCAGGAAAATCGCGGAAGGGGAAGACCTCGTCTTAGGTGGCGCAATCAAGTGGATGAAGACCTCAACCGACTTGGAGTGCGAAACTGGAGAGAGCTCGCCCGAAATCGAAATCGTTATAGAAGGATGTTGGTTGAGACCCAGGTTCACCCCGAACTGTAATGCCCACCTAAGTAAGTAAGTAATTAAGATTAAGATACAACAACGAACATCCCCAAATTCCATTTATATTTTAAGAATCATTTAGGGTATATGGGGTCCACTGCTGTTATTTTTGGTCACTCGTTCCACTTATTTAACATTTAACAACCTCGACTGATTTGTCGAGTTCTATTTCTTCAACTGTTGTCGGTATGTCAGCTTATGGCAGTGACTTTAAATAACCAAACTAAAGCAGTTCAAAGTAAGATCTCAAGAGCATCAGCCAAGGATTTGATATATTTGGGATATATTCCCAAATCCCAAATATACCAAATCCCAAATCCCAAATCCCACCCCAAATCTATATCTATCTATCTATATCTTCTAACTATACATGTAATAAAAACGTAACAGTTTGTTTGTTTGTGCACGCTAATCTCAGAAACGACTTATCCTATCTAAATGGGGTTTTCAGTAATATATTGTGGTAAGCTTCACTTAACATTTAGTTTTTATTTCATGTCAATCGGTTGATAAATAAAAAAGTTATGCCAATTCTTGCGGACGAAGTCGCTGGCACACCTAGTCCCAAATATATTTCTTTCAATTAATTTGGAAGTTGATTAACACTTATAAGCTTTGGTCCGTAGTGATTTGTTCGTAAGGTAATTTACCAACGTTTAACTAAAAAGTAAAAGGGACAAGTCTTAGAGCTGGTCATAAGCTCTTGAGTTATCCCAATCGAAAGTCAATTTTATAAAATAAAATAAAAAACACCCTATGTAATAAACTGCCTCCATTATCTGTCAGAATATTTTAATTAGTATTAGAATCATCAAAGAAGCCGCATAGTAAGAGTATTGCATATACGTTTGTTGTTTAGCCCCTATACCGAGCTCCACTACTCATGTACCGTGCAATTGTAGATTTGTGCATAATAAATGTTCTATTTTTGTGCTAACAAAGTGAACAAGTATTTGTTTTGTTTGTTTAAGAAACTTTAGAGCAAAGATATTGCATAACCATTTTCATACTAAAATTGAGACAAGTGCCACCAAGTCTTATGAAAAAGTCTGCGAAATAAAAAAAAACTAAACTCTCAAACAACAAAGTTTAATACAACTCTATAGTTTGTATATATGTATCTTTTCACAATCTCTGATGGTAATCTCACATTTCCGTTGGCGCTTAGCTATAACCTCTACTCGAAATGCTGTTTGTCAGCGTCCGTTTTTTCTCTACAAACGCACATCACGCTATTTGTTTAAAATAAATCATCAATGCAGATTAGAAATAGTATCGCTAAGGTTCTTTGCTTTCACAACACACTAAGAGAAGTTACGAGTTTGTTTGTTCAATGTGCGATGTATCTAACTAGACATAGATAAATGCAATGCTCTTCTTTTTTCAATTTAAATACTATACATCATGCACTGCAGCAGCTATACAGGTAGAGTAAAGACAAGGTGCTATTTTAGGAGTACAATTCACTATACCAAACAATTTACGATTTACAGCAGCACCAGAGTTTGGCCACATATAAGACACACTCGCTAGATATTTTCTATTTATTTCCAATGAACTTCTTGGTTGTCGGCCAGCCAAGCCCCTATTCCCTAAATACTCGTTGTGTCTCTCGATTATGCACTAAAGCTTTTGACGTCAATTGAATGCAAATTGTTTTCAACTGCTTATAGTTAAAAATGCAAGAAAAAATGGAAGGAACCAATAAAATAACTATTTAAGGGTATATTTTGGCATAGCAAAGCAATTGCACACGTGTTTCTATAAAGTCACGTTCATTTAAATGTTTTGCAACAATTTATGTGGCCAATTTTCGCACCGATGCGACGGACGACGTGACGGGAGGAAGGGGCTAATTTTGCGTTAGTAATTACTCAAATTTAATTGAAGATGTGAAAAAGTATTAACTTAAGGGTACCTTACAGTTGAGTTTTTGAAAAAATCGATATTTTCTCTTCTTTATTGGTTGAATATGTTCCTGTAGACCATTCTTCAAACATTTCAATACCCGATCCTCAGTAGTTAATTAGATAAAGCCCCTGAAATCGGGCGAATAACGAATGCTCAATGATCAATTTCAAACTACAGCGTCTGTTTTTTCGAAACCATTCCTTTCTTCTTTAGCTCGGTGCGATTAAAAGGAAACTATTCAGCTATTCTGTCTAAAACACTCTGTAATTATTTCTGTGGTGAAATCAAAGTTTGGGCTCATTTATGCATTGACGGATAAACATATCTGGGCAATTAAGTTTCAATATTTCCTCTTGTTATTGTACTTCTTACTCTAAACAATGTTTATTACGACAGGTTTGAAATCAATTGCCTATACCCTTTACTTGGATTCTCAGTCTAATTTAGCTTGTGGGTGGACAATATGGAACTACCTTGCCGCAGTTGACTCTCTCGTTCTACTCTGCGATGTGAACTCCAGAAACTCAGACTGAAAAAGAACGACGAAAAAGGCAAAAAAAAAAACTCTCCAAAAATAATTCTTAAGTTTTCTAAACATTTGAAAAAATTTGTTCATGATATTCTTTTCTTTTACCTCTAATTCTTTTTCATCGATATTTTTTTTAATGTACAACAAAATATAGGCAAAGAATGATTGCTCTGTTTTTTATATTTCTTTTATTTTTGATTTAAAACACATTTGCCAGAACCAACACTTTTATGATCTCGCATCCATAATCTTGGCTGAAGATGCAATGTCTTGTCAAAAGTCGAATCATTTCAACGGGAAGAATTGGAATTTGGTCAGTCAAACGTTTCAAGAATTAAGAATTCGTAGTGCATTGACCTATTCAATTTATTTATTGTAAGTGTAAAATATATTCACCACCAACAAAATATTTTTTTAAATTTCAAAGAAATGGTAAGAAGCATATGAATTCTAAGTCTTACTTATCGAATCCGACCCGATTTCAAACCGAATAAAATGGATCCGATTGCTACCCGTTGCAGTGTTTTGCAAGCTTTAAATATTAACTCTTAGTTTGACTAGCCTGGGTTTCAGGGAATATTGACTTATGGAAACATTATCAGTCTTACAACAGTCGTAAATTTGGAAGTTTGTAACATAAGAGCAAGCTAGCCCGATAATGGCAGAAGTAACAAACACTGTATAGCAAAATTAACTTTTAATACTCTAGTCTAGTCGTGGGCATGCGTACTTTAGTAGTTGACAAAATTTTATGCTATTTTCAACTAAGTTTATTGTTTCAGTTATTGATTTGAACAGCATTAATAAGCTTTCTAAATTATAACACTCTTTTAACTTACCACTCTTGCAGCTAAATATTTGCAACTTATTCGCAACTAAATAACAAGGCATTAGCAACTATTTAACAACTGGATTCCATATTAGTTGCGGAAGAGATGAAACTCCAATCGAGTAAAAAATCAGTTGCCAAACTATGACAACTCATTCGCAACTAATTGAGCACTACTTAAAAGCTACAGGCAAACAGTTATTATTTAAGTTGGAAATCAGTTGTGAAACATTTGAAACTCATTTACAACTGATTTGCAACTAATGCTGATGAAGTGCCATACTGCATCTTATTTTAAACAGAACTGACAATCTTATATCAAACTATTGCAACTCATTTTTAAATGATTTGTTACTTATTTCCAACTGTGTTGCAACAAGTTGAATCAAAACTATTGCAAATATTAGAATTGGTTACGAAATTGTTGCGTAGAGTCCTGAATTCGAAATAATCTCTCGCTAATCATTTGCAATTGATTTGAATTTATGTAATTGAAAACTACACGAATAAGTTGCTATTCAATTGTAAATCAGTAATGAAGTAATTGCAACAAGTTCGCAATCAAATAGCAACTGATTTCCACTTAATTGAAACTTTTACATTTAATCTCAAAGCAATAGGGCAGAAGTTGTATCTTGTATGTCAAACTTATTAGACACAAATCAGTTTCAGAACATGGAAACACTTGTTTTGCACATTTTCAAGCAGTGAAAAGTCTGTTGGAAATTAAAAACTAATTGAAAATCAGTTGCAACCAGTAACAAGAACAAATTAGTTACATTGCAAACTCTATTAAGCGGAGGAGCTGTGGGAACGTCGCAAAAGGAAGAAAAAGAGTATCTAGTAGTATTAGTATTTATTTGTTTCTTTTTCTTTTAGAATCTTGACAGATTAATGTTTTTAATGTAACTGAATATAATACAAGTAATTAAGAAAAAACAAATTTAAATTTAATAAAATCCATATAATATAAGAAAAAGAAGAAAACTAATCTACAACTGTTTGTAAACTAGTTGGCAACAGATTTCTTACAATTTGTTTTCAGTTATCGCAACTGCATGATTGCAAACTGTTTTTAATTGGTTGTGAATGAAGCTCCCATATTGTAGAAGAGTTAAATTATTCCAAATCAATCAACCAAACCAAAAAGTGACGAGTTTACGAATAATTATGAAATAGACGATTGAGTCATCTTCAACTAACTGTGAGCTATGATTTTGAGATCTGACAATCAGTTGCAAATGTTACAAAAGGTTTGTTCTAAATACATCTCAAATTATCAGCAAACTGGCAGGAGCATACACTACAGTTTTATTACAGCTCCTATTTTATTTTATTTCACAGGGTTACTGCACATGCGTCTGGCACTTTGATGGCAGGTTGATAAGTTGAAAAAAAACTCAAATTTAAAATGAAACTACTTCTACACAATAAATCTCAACTCATTACAAAAATTGATTTAAAACTGGTGCAAAACCGAATTGTAAAGCAATAAAATAAATCGATGTCCCTGACAGTCAAAATATCAAACTTAAAATAAAACTGAAATTAAAATTGTGTCAGAACACCGTAATTAAATCGGAATGAGCGCTGTTAGTGACAAGATGGGGGACCGTCCGTTACTACTGCGTGCTGTTGTCATGTGTTATTTGTTCTATGTAGTATTTGTGTAGTTGGTCTTGTGGTGTATCAGCCAAATGGTCTTTGTCGCCCGGCTGCAACCCCCCTACTCCGCAGATTTATGTGTGGAGTAGGTTTCATGTAAATGTAAATGTTAAAATTGTGTCTATTAACTTCAAAAGTATTTGGAGCAATCGCAAAATATCATAAGCTTAAAAAAATAAATAAATAGGGTGGCGCTACAGAGCAAGGAGCCCTTGGGCCTAGCGCGTTTCTCACAACCATGCCTTCTGAGGGAATGGACGGGACCTACAATTTTTTGCCGGTTCCGAACGGCTAATCGAGAAAGCGCTTTTCATGGCAATGAATACTAACGGAGGACTTGCCAATTCCTCGCGAAAGGCGATACCCGGGAAATACATTTTTGCCTCTGTTGGGATTCGAACCACGAACCTCTGGATTAACAGGCGGACATGCTATCCATCACACCACGGGTACCACATACATACATATACATACATATCATAAGCTTACTCACAAAAATATCAGACAAATATCAAAACGACGCAGTTCACCGCCTAATTAGATCTTGAGGATATTTTGCCCAAAACCGCCATTCCCACCTAGTCATAAATAAAAATTCTTGACGTGACTTTTATGACCCAGAATCGAATACCATATATCGGAAATGCTTTTGACATTTATCAGCAAAAATACATGTTTAAACATCGCGCTGTATTTTTATCTGCTTTGGCACGCGCTTTTCTACTAATTTCATATAATTCTTGGAACCTCAAACAAATTTCATTCCTCCTACTCATGTTGCTGCTGAAATGGATATCACTTTCTTTTGTTGCTGAGAAGTCAAATCTTTTATGATAATTAAAATTAAGTAATTTCTTGTTAATCAGAACTGGTGGGAAAGCCCCACAAAATTAGTCGCGGCACACATTTCTACTTATCACCTCTATTTTTGGTAATAATGATGAAAGACCATGTTTGATCGGTTTTACTTATTTATAAAAAAAATTTGGATTTAATATTCGATTAGTGTTCCGCCTTTTTTTTTTTACATATTGCATAGTTTTTTTGTTTTACCACAACTGTAGACTACAAAAAATGCAAATAAGTAAATCTTATGCCTTGAAATTTTATTGTAACACGTTTTTAGCCGTCTTCAAGAAAATCATCATCGGTTCTTAGGCCCACAAGTTCATAAGTGACAAACAACCTCCTGATGCATTGAATAAGACAGAAAAAGTGGGCGGGAAGTGGAATGTTTTTCGTTTGTTTAAAATGATCTGATTTTGGTGATTAGCCAGACAAGCTAGACAAGCCTCTTGTGATTCCAACATCTTGACGTCAATGATTACGATTTGTTTTGATTCTTCGTTTGGCCTTTTCAATCACGTTATTGCGAAACTATTTACAAGATGACTAAAAAGTAAAAAAAAAGGAGCTATTTAAGGGCAAATCGACTTGGCAAACAAACTGAAACTCACATGTTGTGTTACTAAGTCACGTTCTAAGTCATAAGTCATCTAAATTCTTTTTTTCATGAAAAAGAACCCGTCAACCCAACACATTACTAAATGCCAACGATTTGGCAATAGTTGGAACGGATTATCATTGACGATTCAACAGTACTAACCATCAATCTATATATTTATCACAGAAAAAAGTTAAGAACAGCAGATAAGTGTCAGATGCAAACTTTTCAAGTTTTGTATAAGTAAATTGCAACACAAAAAGTATTTTTGAGTTTTTGGGTGTGTCGTTTGAGTTATTTCCTAGAAATGCCTTTGGTATGAATAGTGAAAATTAATATTAGCTAACATGTGAGTTGAAACAATGGGATCATTGTTAATACTTCTGAATGTATTTACGCCTTAAATAGATTTGCACTGACAGTCACATAGATAGGTTATCTTCTCATGTTATCGACAATTGCAATCATATCTTATAAATAAACAAAACTGTACTCTTTCCTATTGATACTACGCGTGTTGAACTGTGTTAAGTTCATTGATTTCTGCAATTATCTTTATGTCTTTTACTATAAAATGGTTCAGTTTGTATTCCAAATGTTTAGAAAACCTGAGGCGATCGCGAAAATTTCATTTTAAGAATTGGATTTATTTTTATTTCTCTGATCGCGTTCAAAGGAAGAAAGAAAGAAAGAAAGTAAATGATTAATAAAAAAATATAAATAGGATTGGTCCCAGGTTGATGCCTTGAGGAACACTAAATGAAAATTATCTGTACGTGATACATGCAACTGACAAATTGAGAATGCGATTTCAGGCAGTATCATATCCATTGAACAAGTCCCAGCGATACAAGAACCTATAATGAACTAATTTTGGGGCCTTAAGTTTACACTTGTGTGTGAGTATGAGAGCCGATGTAAAACTCGCTATTTTTACAAAATGTTTGCAAAATCGGTCTTGGAAATTTTTAAATATTAGGGGTTCAAGTCGAAAAAAATATTTCATAATTCATAAAACCGATTATAAAAATATTTTTCAAACATATCGACCATTTTCTATAGAACTGCATAAGTATGAAACTCTACAGTCGATGTTGGTATTTGTGATTCTTCGGAAATGGTAAGTTCAGGTAGATGAGGAACCTAAGAATAAGAAGTAAGAGAAGAATTTTTCAGTCTAAACTTTGACGAAGCGAAGGAAGCATGATATTCGTGATGGAACTTTCATATTTATTATCTACAGGGCAGTGGAAATTCCTTCAAAGGAATCAGAATTAATTTTATTTTTATGTATATGACGATAAGCCGAGCAACGATACACATTTGATACCAAACTCATCATTGTACAGCGATGTAAGATGCAAATGCAAATACCGCAGTTTATTTTTTGCCGGTTGTCAAGATATTCTTCTTGACTTTGAAAAAATAGTTTCAGCAAAAACAAAGCTTAAGGTTTTTTGTCTGAAATTTTCAGTATTTCCGAAAACAAAACATTGGAATTCAAAATGTTATCGAACCAATTAAATGACTTAAGCTAACGTGCAGGCGGCATATAAAATGCCGCACATATCTGTAGTATAAAATTTTGGAAATCCAACTCAAATATGCCATACGTAAATCAGTGTACGCAAACTCGCATTTGTGTATGGGGGTTCCAACGATGTGCAGATCTGTCCCAAAAGCCGCACTTTAGTTTGCGTTGATTTGCTCGCACATCAAGTGTCCGCAAATGAGTACGCAAATTTTACGGTGTGCGACGTGTTCACACGATATGCAGAAAACTCCGCACATCACCCATTTGGGTTCATATACGGGTTAGCGTTAATTTAATAAATTGTTTGAAATTTGTGTTTTGCTCATGGTTTGTGATTTTGTCCCAAAAGGGTGTTCAGACGATATGCGTCAATAGTCGCAAATTATGACGTAAAAATGTGATCAGAACCGCAAGCGTTTGCGGCTTTTATATGCCGTCTGAACGTAGCTTTAGATAAGCTGCAATACACCTGAACTATAGTTAATATAGTAGTTCAATACAACTGTAATCAGATTACGTGATCGAGTAAAAATACCTATGGGGTAATCGTTAGCATGTCTTATTCTTTTGTGGAATTTCAACATTCGAACCACAGAAGTATGGAATTTTTTCAAGAACATCTAGGATCCAGCGCCTTCCGCGAGAAATTGGGAAGTCCTCCGAGAGTAAAGCCTAGTAAGATGCTAAAACAAAAACAAAAATTCCATACAAAAATAACAAGACGGAACAGTAAACAGGAATTGTTGCTCTCATTTTCATTGTGGAGTACACAGTACACTGCTGCTCTGTGTAAATAGATTTTATAACCCATATAATTTGTATCAGAGATTGATATTTTCGTGTTTCCTTAAAGTATTTTTTAAAAATAGATATCTTATCAAATACTGAAAAGCAATGCAAGCGATAGCTTAAGAAAATGTTTAAGATTTAATAAAAAAAAAGTTAATATGGGTGCTTTATTACTGGTGCTCTGCTGTAGCTTCCATTTGAAAAATGTAAGAAAATCAATATTTCTAGTATGAAAAATATAAGCACACCACCACGACTTCAACAGTTGTAGTATCAACTGTGAGGGATATAGAGCTTCTATATAGTCCTTCGACAAACAAATGATCGTGTCAATAACCTTTCGTAGATTCACTTTGATAAAACGAATTAATTTCTTAATTATTTTTTGTGGCATTTTTACTTGACTTTGACTGTCATTTTTTCTAAACATTTAAACTCTACACAGATATTATGTGTTGTGTCTTCGTTCACTATTTCGGTGCGGTTGTATTGTGGAGACCAACGAAAAATTCCGTTTCGCTTCAAGCCTAGTACGCTACTGATGCGAAAAGAAATTTTTTAACACAAACACTCAGCGGAAAATATCTGTGAAGATCATCATCATCAGGTCCTGTAACCCCGCTCGGGGCTTAGGGCGTCAACAAAACGTCTCCATCCTTCTCGATCAGCAGCTAGATACCTTAACTGTGTCCACGTCTTTCTCTGGGAATTAGCTTCTGATATCACTGTAGATTTCCATGTTGTTCTTTGTCTTTCAACCCGCCGTGACCCCTGAGGATTCCATTCAAAGGACTGCTTCGCAATATCATCGTTTGGTTTCCTCAGTGTGTGACCAATCCATTGCCATTTGCGCTTTCTGATGTCGATGTCCAAGCGCCTCTTACCTGTCCTACGCCACAATTCCTGGTTGGATATTGTTTATGGCCAGCGAATTTTCAGGATGTGATGCAGACAGCGGTTCACAAAAGCCTGCGATTTTCTCGAGATGGTGGCCGAGACTTTCCATGTTTCACAAGCATATAATAGCACGGATTTCACATTGGATTCGAAGAATCTCAGTTTAGTGCGTAAGGAGACTTGACTGGATTTCCAAATTTGGGACAGAGCACCAAAGGCTACGCGAGCTTTATTTATTCTGCTTTTTACGTCCAGATCCGTACCACCGTTTGCTGATACAATACTTCCGAGGTAATTGAATTGTTCGACCTCTTCAACAGGCGTGTCATGCAGAATAATACGATGTTGTGTTGGGGGGCCTGTTAGCATTATTTTTGTCTTTTTGCTATTTATTTTAAGACCGCACGATTCTCCTTTCACCCGTAAAGTTTGACACATCTCGTTCAGCCCACTGATGTTATTTGCCATGAGACATATATCGTCGGTATAGTCTAAATGGCTAAGCCTTTCAAACGTTCTCCATTGAATACCCTGCCTCTCAGTTTTACCGACGCTGGCCGTCAAAACATCATCTATCGCCAGCAGAAAAAGAATTGGCGATAAAACATCCCCTTGTCTCACACCCTGACGCACCTCGAAAGAGTCGGATAGCTGCCCATTATGCAACACGAAACACCTTGCATTGTTGTAGGACTCCTTTATAATGGCAACAATTTTTGGCGGAATTCCTCTATCAAGAAGTGATCTCCATATACATTCTCGATTAACTCGGTCAAAGGCCTTCTCAAAATCTACAAACATGAGATTTAGCGGTGTTTGAAATTCTGCAGACTGCTCAAGAACAATGCGTAAGGTGTTGATATGGTCAACGCACGACCGACCGTTGCGGAAGCCAGCCTGATGCCTCTTGAGTGTAGTCTCAATTCTAGCCTTTATCCGTTCGAGGATTAGAGTTGCCATTAGCTTTGGAAAAATCTGTGAAGATAGTGACAATCAAAGTGGAGTGAAGTTCCAAAAGAAGTAATTAAGACGTTGTTTTATGTGAACAAAACGAGTTAACAAAAGCTTTTCTCAACACTAATTTGTTTTTCTTGGTTCGTTTTTTAATTATTTTTGTTTTGGGTCTACTTTGATCTTTTTTCCAAAAAATATACTCCCATTTTGCGAAAGTTGTTACTGTTGCGGCACAAAATAAAAAAAACAACAGTAGAACTATCAAAATTTCGCAAGCATTTATTGTACCGGGAGATAATTGATGAACGGATAAGTGTGGAGGATTCAAAATTGTAGTAAGAAATCTACTACAACTATCCACCAATAGAACCCATTTTGCAGAGCAGCAGCGTACTGCATAACGAAAAGGAGAGCGAAATTTTCCGTTCACGATACCGTCTTGTATTTTTGGTACGGGGTTTCTTATTTCGTTTCAGCAGCATACTAGGCTTCAGCAGCGTAATAGGCTTAATTAGAAAATCGCATCGTCACAGCTGCTCAAAGTCGGAATAAGACTGTGTTGGTCCTCTGGATTCCTTAAAAGTTATATGTAGTTGCAAGAAATGCACTAGACCTATTTATTTATTTTAATTTGATAACTGATCAATAAGTGATCAATGATCACCTGAAGACAAGCTAATCAGGATTAGAAAATCGTCATTTTGCATTTTTAATAAAACCTCTTTCTGTTGTGGGCACACTTTTGTCATAAGAATTTGACAAAGATGACTTCATATTAAAATGAATAAGTATAAATTTAAAAGAATCAACAATTTGATCAATTTGCAAACAAATAGAAATGAAATACTCTCAAGTAATTTCAGAGCTTGTAAGAAAACCTAAGCTGATTTTCACTTCAAAACCAATCATTTATTTGAAATGAAATTCAATTTTAGTCATCGTGGATGAAGCATTTTATTAAAGACTTTTAAACATTCATTTAACCAATCTCCAACCTCGCAGTCATTCCTTTTGCATAAGTCATTCCGATAAGTGTTCCAAAAGAAAGGAGCAAAAGTTCTACTTCTTCTGTAACAAATTTAGTGGAAAAACACAGCGACTAATATCTGTGACTAATAAAAAACAAAACTTTATGCTATCATCATTCACTTATTCAAAACTAAAGAGTGAATATTTCACGATTTCTTTTGATTTACTGCAATACTTTTTGATCTCAGCACACCCTCGCTGTTTTATCTTAAATGAGCATGTTGAATAAAAATTCTTTTATTAGGTACCTATAGCCTGCCTTTTGATACGAAACCACATCAAAAACTTGACTTAAAAGTCAGCAAAATCAAAACCATAATTGCCAACTAATTTATGGCTAATACAAGTGACTATCTATATTTTCCCACTTGGGCTTCCAAGATACTCCCACATCCCGCACTAGCCATTACGACGACCAACGCGTCGACGCGTCCGTCGTATTCGTATCGTTCTAGATGTCGGTTTTGATTTTATTTTATTTTTTTAATGAACACCTTAGAGCTCCGCCAACAATATATCGATAGGGCGAACGAGCGAGCGACGACGTCGGCGGCGGCACAAGCATAGCACAGGGCACAGCAAGCACAGGCACACCATACACCGGATACCTGCCTTGAAGTGAGACGCAGCGGAATGACCCCACGGCGCACCAACACTAATTCCAATTCACATCCACTATAGACTACACTATTTACCTGATAGAATTTAACACGTGATCCGTTTGGGTAGTGCTGAATAAGCGGGAGAAGCAATGAAACCGAAGCAATAAATTTCCAAACTGGTGCCGTCATGTCTGGCATGGTTTGTGCGACTCGATTCGGTGCGATCCGATATTGGGTTAGAGAAGTGGAGTGGAGAGATGGAGAAGCAGTACCAGGTCGTTTCTGATCACTGTCGTTGGCGTTTTCTTCTCGTTGTTGTTGTTGTTGTTGTTGCTGCTGCTGTTGTTATTGCTTTAGGCATGGCGTTTGATAATCAACAAAAGCCAGGCGTTTTTTACCTTCTTTTCTTCGAAATCTTTCTGATTCTCCATTGATATTGGAAATATTTCTATTTTTTTTTTTTTAAATTTGTTCTTCGTTCGAAGAAGTAAAGAAAAGTGTAGGTATGGGTATATCTGTGTCTCTATGTGTGATTAAACGAACAAAACGCACACAGACGTGAGCAACACAATTAAATTGATATAAACTGGTTTCGTTTGAAATAAAGCGGCGGATTTGCGCTAGCATTTCATTACTGGTTTTTCATACCACGTTATTCGTCAATTGAATTGGGTTTTAATGTAGGCAGGTAGGTAGAGACAGGGAGAAGTATCCAATCCATCCATCCATTTACCACGAGATGGAATCGTATTTTTCTCTGTTTTAAGTTATACAACAGCAAGTATACGGCGAGTATTATAGTAAAGTGAGGGATGCTTAAATGATCTGTGCGATGCGCGGCGGCGTTATGAATGAGGTGCCAGTCATACCATCCCATGCCAACACCAAGTCACCATCAAGCCCGTCCAGCCAAGCCAAGCCAGGCCAGACCAACGCCAAACCAGGGAAAATATAAGTCAATTGACGACGACAGCGTATAGCTTAGCAGCTCGGCGGATCTTCGTGGTAGGTGACAATTCGCTTCAATTGGCCTCATTCATAAACCAGTTGAATTATTAAATGTGTCTGTCTGTATAGTAGGTAGGTATAGCTAGCTGTAACTTAGCTATATGAAGTCATTTGAGCTAGTTTCAAATTTAAATAAATAAATATGCATGCATATGTACCCAAACTAATCAAACAAGTCAAGCAAGAAAGCAAACACCTAAGTCTTTCCGGCGCCAGATTAAAGCCGCGACCAATATAACAGAAAGTGTGGTTGGTTAGCATCAGCGATGATGGTGACAAATGAATATGTATGAACGAAGGGTAGACAAAAAAATCAAGTTCATTCAGATAGGTAGGTATATACGTATTTTTTTATTTTACTTTTTTTTACCTTATTAGCGTCCAAGATGCGTATCGGTTTTTTTTTTTTTTAAGGTGTAACGTGGGATTTATTTACGCATCTAAGCTTCTACTATTACGTAACATCTGTAAGTGATTACAGAATAAAAAAGCAATATTTTAAGAGGAAAGTTAAAATAAAGCTGGTGCGGTGAAACTAACATTACTTTTCATCAATTGACACATTGACAACGGATATAAAATGCCGTCGGCAGATTTCACATCCACCGACAGCGCGTGGGACGAACCTCTATTTTTGTTTTCTTTTGACATGGAAGCTTAGTTTCTAAGAAATTGGCTCGGGGTGTTTTTTAATTTTTTTTAATTTTTGCGGATAAACATTTTTAGAGATGCCAAAAAAAGGACAGTAGAATAGAGCGACTTACTTTAAAGGCGAGCTAGCCTGGAATGTGTTAGCTTTTTGTTTTGATTAAATTGGTATCTAGTACAATTCTACGAATATTTTTTTATTTGAATAAAACACATTAGCTTCGAGTTGTGAGGGGATTTATTTAAAGTAAATGATGACGACATTGAGTAGCTTAGAAAAGGCAGATGTGGTGCGGCGCGGCGTGCGGTATAATATTCCTTTTCAGCTGAGTTCATCACCCTAGGTCACAGTTATGCAGGACAGGTGGGATCGCAAAGAAAAGACTTAAATTTAATAGAAGCTAAGTTGGAATTTTTTGTTTGTGGAAAAGTAAGAAAAAGTGAGACCATCAAAAATTCAATACCAATCCCAGCAGAGGCAAAAATGTTTTTCCACGGGTATCGCCTTTCGCGAGGAATTGGCAAGTTCTCCGTTAGTAAATTCATTGCCATGAAAAGCGCTTTCTCAATTAGCCGTTCGGAACAGGCAGTAAATTGTAGGTCCCCCCCATTCCCTCACAAGGCATGATAGTGAAAAATGCGCTAGGCCCCGGGGTTCCTCCCTCTGTTGCACCACCCTATTTATTTATTTATTTAATAAGCGAAGACACCGCGCTTTTGATGATCGAGTTGTTGTGTCAACTGAACTTTGAAAGCCTTAAGACATTACTCTTTATGTAAAATTCGGTGTATAATGACTTCAAAAACCGATGGCAAATGGATAGACCTAGACCTAGACATTTCTTCAACAATGTCTTACATTAGTAATATTTTCAGTTTTTTTTTGGGTGACGTTCATGAGTTCGATTGTTCAAATCCCTAACTTGTCCAAACAGAAGGGGCTTCACGACAACCCATAAATACTAAAGTTTTGCGGCGTAACTGCAATCGCTTTGAGTCATGACAACTGGAGAGCTAATTCAACAAGAAATTTCTCACTAAAAAACCTACTACAGCATAAATTGTAAAATTTACTTAAATTTTACAATTTATTACTTTATAAATAACTACAAACTCCCGTGGTGCTCGTGGCGTAATTGTTAGCATGCCTGCTTGTTACGCGGGAGGTTCGTGGTTCGAATCTCAATAGAAACCAATCAAAAATGTTGGTGTTCAGTGCTCTGATTGTCATGAAAAACGCTTCCTCGATTAGCCGTTCGGAATCGGCAGAAAATTGTGGGTAACTCCATTTCCTCACAAGACATGGTCCTGAGATATGCGCTAGGCCTCGGGGCTCCCCGTTCTGTTGTATGTAAAAACTCCCGTGGAGTAATGGTTAGTATAATTTCTGCCTGTTACGTGGGAGTATATTTGTCCGAATCACAGACTAATTACACCTGAAAAGCGCTTTCTAACCAAGTCGTTTGGATTGAAATCGGAATAGAATCGCAACTCTTTGAAATGTATTAGGCTTCGAAGTTTCCATCGATTTGTTGCGCCACCTAATTTATTTATATAACTAAAAATGAGGGAAATCATTTTTTCCGCTTAAATTTGACAAATACCCGTACGTGAGTAGAGCTCGTCGCTTCGTTAGAAGAAGTGGCTACGATAGTGCTTAGAAATATTTGTGGTAAATAACTTTTAAATAAAAGGAATATAATTTTACATATACATATGTTTGCTTTCAAAACGGGCGACAAGAGAAAGGTTAATCAACATTCAATTCAGAAATTGGTATTTATAATAAAATTTTCCAACCAACACGTTCAAATCCCATTTTAACGTGCAAATCAAAATTTAACCCCATTTATACTGAGGTAATATTTTTTTACGGCATGTTTTTTATTTGACACAACTATACCGATTAAAGGGGGACTAAGGTTAATTCACCCAAAAAAGGTACATTTTTGTGAATTTCTTAGACACAGTAGTTGGTATCCATTTATTAATATCAATGCTTCTTTAAAATATAATACTTAAAGAATACTGTGTGAAAATTTCATAAAAAAAAGTATTAAAAAAAACTGCAACGGCAGTAGTAGTTATGAAGCGTCTCGATAGAACAAGTAGGTACAGATGCGGTGACCCTCATAACTAGGTGCTGGATCATCGGAAATCAAAATAATTTCGTTAGATAAATGTTTTCCCCATCAGTCGCGATGTGAGGATTTTCGAATTTTAAATTTTTCACTGTTTGGGAATAGTTTGAAGAGGAAGAAAGATTCTTTGAGAAAAAAAGCCGCCGAATTTGTTGTTGTTAAATAAAAATTATTTTCAGCGTTATCTCGTTAATCATGAACAAAAAGAGATATCTAAAATTCAAAAAGATTGTGTGCAGCAGTTTTGAAGTTATGAGGGGCACCGACTTTAAAAACGGCTTTAAAGCTGACATGTTACAATAGCGTGCTCAGGTCGACCAGGTATAAAAACACTCATAACGTCATCCATTTTGCTCTGATCACCTTGAAATTTTGAAAAAATTCAAAAACACTTAAAAGTTAACTCAGCAATGGAAGTCCGAATCTACTTACTTACTTACTTAGGTGGGCATTACAGTTCGGGGTGAACCTGGGCCTCAACCAACATCCTTCTATAACGATTTCGATCTCGGGCGAGCTCTCTCCAGTTTCGCACTCCAAGTCGGTTGAGGTCTTCATCCACTTGATTGCACCACCTAAGACGAGGTCTTCCCCTTCCGCGATTTCCCTGCAATGTGCTTTCGAACACCCGACGAGCCGGAGCGTTTGGGTCCATCCGCTCTACATGGCCCAACCATCGTAGCCTCGCGATGCGTACTCTTCTGGCTATGCCCATGTCGCAGTACAGCTCATACAGCTCGTTGTTGTATCTTCTTCTCCACACATTGTTTTCGCATACGGGACCAAAGATCATTCGGAGAATTTTTCTTTCGAAACGACCAAGGGTTTCCTCATCCACTTTCGATAAAGTCCATGCTTCCGCGCCGTACAGCAGGACTGGGATGATCAAGGTCTTATACAAGGTCACCTTGGTTTTTCTAGAGAGGGTTTTGTTTCTCAATTGCCTTCTTAACCCAAAGAAGCAACGGTTGGCAAGAGTTATTCTCCGTTTGATCTCCGCACTGATGTTGTTGTCCATGTCTACAGCGGATCCTAGGTAGACGAAGTCCTGTACTACCTCGAAGTTATGTCTGTCTATTGTGACGAATTGTCCAATTCGTCGATGTTCTGTGTCCCTGTTTGATGACAGCATATACTTCGTTTTGCCGTCATTAACCATCAAACCCATTTTTGCCGTTTCTGTTTCAATACTCGCAAAAGCACCTATGACATCACGCTTTTTTCTTCCCATTACGTCAATATCGTCTGCGTAGGCGAGTAATTGTACAGACTTTTGAAAGATTGTTCCTCTGGTGTTGACGTTTGAGTTTCTTACAATCTGTTCAAGTATGATGTTGAAGAAATCGCATGACAGTTTGTCGCCTTGTCTAAAACCTTTTTCAACATCAAAGGTCTCGGTGAGTTCTTTACCGACCTTGACGGAGCAGCGTGAATTCTCCAATGTCATCCTGCATAGTCGTACAAGTTTTGCAGGGATGCCGAAACTAGACATGGCTCTGTACAGCTCGTCTCTGTAAATACTGTCATACGCGGCCTTGAAATCGATAAAGAGGTGGTGAATATCGACATTATGTTCTCGGGTTTTTTCCAAGATCTGCCGTAATGTGAAAATTTGGTCTATTGTGGACTTCTCTGGTCTAAAACCACATTGATAAGGACCTATCAAGTTGTTGACGTGGGGTTTCAGACGTTCACATATTACAGCAGACAAGATCTTATAAGCGACGTTAAGGAGGCTTATCCCTCTGTAATTGGCGCAATTGTGAGGGTCTCCCTTCTTTAGGATCGGGCATACGATACTGAGGTTCCATTCATCGGGCATGCTTTCTTCCGACCATATCATGCAGATCAGCTGGTGCATGCTCCTTTCCAACTGGTCTCCAGCTGCCTTGAAGAGTTCGGCATCAAGGCCGTCTGCACCTGCAGTCTTATTTGATTTAAGTTTGCATATGGCAAGCTTAACTTCCTCTAGGTCGGGAGGACGGCATTCTTGATCATCGTCCAAGCTGAATGGGGCAATCTGCCAGCGGAATTTGTGTCCTCATCGCCGTTAAGCAGTCTGCAGAAATGATCTTTCCAGATCCTCAGTAGCGAAGTCCGAATCACTTTCAAATATATTTTAAATGGAAATCAAAAATTTGATGACTGCAGCATATTATACAAACAGATAAGTGTGAGACATGTGATTCGAGATCACGATGCTCTCAACGCCAAAAAAGAAGAAGATTTTTAGAGTAGCCCCCTGCAAGCGTTAATTTAGTTTAGTTTAGTTTATTTATTTAACATCAATCAGAGATACTAACATCTTCTTATAGACTATGGAACTAAGTATGCGAGATAATAATATACATATAGGCAAAAAACAATATAAATATAGCAACATGTTATATATGTATGATATCAGCTCATTACGCGCATAATTAACCCTGTGTTCATTTTCACGTAATAAAGAACGGCTTCTCTCTCAGCATAGTACATAGAGATTAAGTAAGGACAAGAGAAAGGGACACTTATTATGATGCGACAAAATATCGAAGGTTAACATTACAGAAAAAACTTTACGTCTGTTTTCAACAGACTGAGTACCGATAAGTTGACATCTTGTAAAATAGGGTGGCATTTCGATGTTCCAACCTAGTTTCCAAACTACATACCTCGTAAATCTTCTTTGTACACGTTCAATTCTAAAGGAATGAATCATGTAACAGGGATTCCAAATTACAGTGCAGTATTCTAAATTGGATCTAACATAAGCAGAATAAAGTGATTTAAGTGTGTATGGATCTTTAAAGGCCGTTGAATTGTGTTTGACAAATCCCAGCATTGTATTAGCTTTAGCAACACTATATAGCATATACTCAATATGTTTACAAAGTTTAATTTAGAATCAAAGATTGCACCAAGATCTTTTTTTTTCAGATACTCTTTCAAGAGCATAGTTAGTAATTTTGTATTCAAAGAAAATTGGTGATGACAAACGGAAAAACGAAAAACAATTACACTTTGAAACATTCAAAAACAATTGAATAAGCATACACCAATCAGTAAGCTTATGAAGTTCTTCTTGTAAAGAAAGACAGTCATCAATCGACTTTATGCAGCGATAGAATTTTAAATCATCAGCAAAAAGCAGACTAAACGAATTTGTAAAAATATCAGGCATGTCGTTAATAAACAAAAGAAAAAGAAGTGGGCCAAGATGGCTACCTTGAGGAACACCAGAGGGTATTAGAATAGGCTTAGAAAGAATTTGGTCAGTCGCCACAAACTGAATTCGCCCCATAAGATAGGATTGAATCCATTTCAAAATATTTGAATGGAAGCCAAACCATTCCAATTTATTTATCAAAATACATATTATGACTTACTCTATCGAAAGCCTTTGCGAAGTCCGTGTAAATCACATCAATCTGGTAACCCTTTTCAAGATTACTAAGAGCATAGTTACAGAAAACTGAAAGGTAAGTATTTGTAATAGTAGTAGTAATCGTGGATAATATTCTTTTTAAATAAAGTATTTAAGCAAAACTAAATACCCACAATAAGCAAAAGCGAAGTTATTCTACATAAATGTTGGTTTGAAAGTGTGGTTGAAATTTGATTCCCAGTAAAACTCAATACCTTTCGCAGGTATCACCGCTCGATGGGGATTGGTTGGTCTCCGAAAATATTACTGTTTACTGCCATATTACTATCTTTTCGGCTTCAGAACCGACAGCACATAAGCAAATCTTAAGGTAACCCCTTTCCTTATAGGAATACCGATTAGTTATTTATTTCTTTTTTACTTTAAAACTTGTATTTTGTTCGCTTTTTCACAGATAACACTCACAAAAATTTTTCAATTAAACAAAACAATCGCAAATGCCAAGAAATTAGAAAACAATTGACTATCGCAATACTGATTTCTTCATTAAAAGGTTGATTGATACTTATTCACGATATGTGAATAGTAAAATTAATTTCATATATTGGTTGACAGTAGTCTTTCATTAGAATGTTGATAAAAATTTATTAGATGTCAATTTTTAATTAATTATTTTCAGAACCTGAAACTCACTAAACCATGCAGAGCATACACACCAACAGATGTTACGATTAGTTTCGAGAATAAGCATGTACGACAAACCTTATTAGTTCCCAACCCATTTCAGTTAACTAAATGGGTTCTTTAACATTAAACTAGAGGAACCATATAAACTGACTGTTCCAGGACAAAAAGGCTTACAAGTTCTTAAGACTAGGCATTGAGAAACAAGAAAGGTACTTCTATGAAGCAATGAGGGAATCTTATTGCGAAATTTTAAAAAGAGTCACATTCTATACTCGATCAGATTACACAACCAGTTTCAAAACAAATTGCAACACTTGTTCTTCTTCGTTCCTGTCACAATAACAAGTAAAATGAATTTCAAGATTTCACAATAGAAATCGTAGAATCCGATTAATTTACCTAAAAATTCATGTTAATCTAAAATTGTCGTTTTGATAAATTCGATTTCACAATAGGAATTTCTATGAGTGCAGTGCATTTTTGGCATCACTATATTGGAAGACCACACAAAATGCAACAGCATACAATTTAACACTTTTTGAAAAAAGAAAAATGATAATGCCATAAATAAAACACAAGGATATAAAGATAACCTACCTGCGTACCTACTTATATCGGCCCGGATCCAACACCTTTACTCAACCGCACTCCCATCCCTTCTCTTGCACTTAAACTAATCAAACTGACAAAAATAAATTCCCGGCTAAATTGACGACTCATACCCAGAAGAAGAACAAGAACAAGAAACTAATTAATGACATATAGGATTGCAAAATGCGCCCTAGTGCTAAGGATGACTCGTCTATGATTTCCTTCGTGTTTTATTTACAAACAACTAGAGCGATGGGCATTATTTTTGTCAGAAAAAAAAAAAAAAACCAAACTAGAGAAAAACAAAATTATTTAATTTCATATTCACAGGATTAGTCATCCGCAAAATAATATTGAGACAAGGCTTTTAATCGCTGGGGGATGTGTATATTTTTATATGCATAAAATTAAAATTAGAAGCAAACAAAAAGTGTTATATGCGTTTGAGTGCGTGACGATGGACGTCCGAGCACATTCGTGCTTGGGAGGTAGACCAGAATGCAGCCATAATCGTCAGTATAACTAAGTGTGGCCTCTTTTGGACAATTTAATTTGCTTCTTTTTTTCAAAGCTGAAGAAGTTCGTAGTGCGCCTACATAAAATAGATAAATGCGTTTTTCGTGGCAGTGTTTTACTCTCGGATGATTTGACAGTACCTCGCGAAGGGCGAAACCCGTAGAGAAACAATTTTATTCGAATCTCGAACCTCCTTCGTAATAGACAGGCATGCTAACCAATTTCGCCACGGGTAGGGGGTGCGCCAACAACTTCCTTGTTTTTACATATATCCATTTCCAATTTTTAGATCCCTCAGTATGAGTTCATCTATTAAATTGGTCCTTTAACAATCTTGAGCTTCTTGAGTGGTCTTCGGATTTTCTGGAGGCTTCACTGACTGTCTAGGTTACTTTTTTCAATGCAGATATTCAAATTTTTATTTTGACATTTCTGAGTCTGACTTTAGAATAAATCGGTAGAAGCAATTTCCACTTACATGGCTAGACGATGAAAGAAATTCTGTCACCAGTTGAACATATGCTTCTCCAATCAAAAGAAAACCATCAAATCCAATCTTCATTCATTTTTGTCCACACGACTAGAAAGTATCCCAGAAAGAATACTTAAGCCATCGAATGAAATCGACTAACGAAAAACAAAATTTTACTCATGTGCCTACGTGATTTTCTCAAATATTCCCAAGCACTTATCTTATGTTCCACTTGAACAAACTTCAAGGACGTTGTGTTTTCCAATTACCTAAAAGGAATGCGGATGTTAAGTACAGAAGTAGAAATACAGTTTCTTACTTTTTAACCATAAATAGCTTGTGTATTTTATAGCTATTAATATATGAGTCACTTGAGTGTCACTACCAACATCGTGTTCTAATTCGTTCCCCTTAGAAAATCAAAAATTAATATAACAATTGCAGCAATTCAAAATTGTATTGAAGAAATACATATACAAAAATGTAGGAACGTTCGTATTTCTATTGTTGCTGTTATCAATTAGGTGGTTCATTGTAAAGTCAAACTGATAACCTATCGCAGCTGTATATGTAGCATACAAACACCGTACAAACGCTGTGCTTGTGATATAATGTTGAGAGGTGTTATGTGTGCACAAAACTTCCTTTTTCACACTTTCATCTCTCTCCGTGATCCACTGAATCACACCTTTCTGGCGCGATGCAGCCATTGTTGTCGAATCGTTGGCTTTTTTTTGTAACTTCACACCTTTTTGCTTTCCCTTGACACTTGCCGTGTGTTTTTTTTTTTTTTATTTATTTTTTTTTGTACAGAAGTCGCTAGAGTTTTGATGTTACTTGATGAACACAAGCGATTTCAACCGAAACAGCATCCTCTGATGTTGCCGATGAAATTCCAGCAACTTTTTGACTGCAAATGTATTATTCATTTGGAATCAGTAAATATTATGTTTTATACGAAACTGGATAAGCAATGGATCACCTCGGTTGAATGTTTTTATTTTTTTTGATTTCTTACGATATTCTGCAAGTTTTTATGATAAAAAAGATTAAAAGGGCAATGAAGTCTAACTGAGGTACGCACCGATGTTGTTTTTGAAATTGACATTTGACATAGACTTAATATATTGTACTAGTACATTTTTTTTATAAGTTTATGTTAGTTTTGGCTCGCCAGGAAAAATTTCCAGATTCTGAATATGATTTTAATAAGAACCTGATGATGATGATAAGGGCATCGCTGTTGCTTGATAAATTAGCTGAATGAAGTTTAAGTTTAATGAAAATCACCGAGTCGTTTTTGATTGGCCCAGAAGGTGGTAACGTAATGTAGGTAATTACTTTTAATTAAACACGACCTCGCGCTTTGATGGTTAACAATCGACTCCCCATATTTCTACTATGGGCAATCAGTATCACTCTGTTTAAGAACCTGTGGCGATTTTGAAGACTAGTTCAGAGCTGTAGCGAGCCTCTCTGGCACCTGATGTGAATTCAAAAATTATCGGAAATCTCATCGACGAACTCAACCACTAATGTCTTTTTTATACCTCAATGCCAAATCAGTTGCTGCTTTTCTCAATTCAGAAATTCTTTGCAAGGACTCATCAGACAAAATCATCAGAAACCACCATCATTTTCTCATACCTCCAGCTGATTGCAGTAATCAGAATATCGACGGCGTCGTTGCGATTGATACGGAGTTTTGGCATTTCTGACAAATTTGGCCCATCGTCTTCTTTTTCATACAGCTATAATCGCTTCTTTTTTCTTGATCGTTCGCCAACACTTTTCAATTCAAGAGTATCAGCCAGTGTGGATGTGCGTATGAAATTCTCTCTCGTTCTTGCAGTGAATTCTTCAGTCCATTCGCTGGCAAAGCTGCAGTGACGTGATCGATTTGACCTAGAATCTGATTCCACGCATCGAGAAAAAAGGAAACTTTCGGTTAATATTTTTTTTACAGATTTTCAGCGGAAGATTTTGAGTCAGGATTGATTGGATTGGCGATAATATCTTTAAGTACTCCCTGTAATTCTGTAATTTGAGAATTTAAAGGCTTTATTGCATTTGCCTTCGAAGACCATCTGACATCGCAGTGCCCTTTCAGTGAAATTTTCAATGCCTTCATGAGGATATTCCATCGACATGTAGAACGCGAAAAAAACTTGAAAATGCTTTCAACTGTTTCGAAAAATTTCTTCATTTCCGCATTCGATGAAGCAGAATGTACTCCTGCTAGATTTAAGCAATGGCTTGCACACGGTATGTAAACTGTAAGGTCATTTTTCTCCTGGATTTGTGCTTGTACTCCTTTATATCTTCCCGACATATTGGCTCCGTTATCGCATCCTTGGCCCCTTGCATCTTGGATATCAAGTTCATCTTTTTCTAATTTCTTAATTATGTCGGAAGATAATCCCTCGCCAGTTTTTTCTTCAGTACAAATAAAGTCGATGAAATTTTCTTGAATAGATTTTTCCATCATCAATCAGAACATAACGAATGATTTCTGCCATCTTTTCATTATGAGAGACATCAGGCGTGCAATCGAAGAGCAAACTGTAGTACTTGGATTTCCGAATTCTAGATAAAATCTCATTGCGAACTGTATGCCCTAATAACTTTTCGAGTAACTTGATAACGTCTAAAAACACACCAGCTCCTTTGCTGAAAAATGGGTGTTAAAAAATTCTGTGGGAAAATTTTTTTTTTTTGTCCATGAAAAATTGACCAAATTTTCTTGTGGAATTCTTAAAGAACAGTTTCTTTAAACGGATGATAGCCCAATGTTTCAAAGTATTGATTATTTTTCGGTCTCGTAAGGGTTCCTTATTGCTAAGAGAGAGGTCAGTTATAGCGATCACGAAAACGAACCAAGAAAAAATTTCAAATGGAATAATGAATATTTTTAGAATTGAAGGACATAATACTGTCGACGCGACTGCAATAGCACGTAAAAATTCGATATTTCGGTTACTGCGCCATCGACTTCTGAGTGTCTATTGGAACTCACGCCATTTAAATTAGCAATATCATGCAAAGGAACCACGAAAAAGTTTAGTCAAACCGATTTATCTGTTGACCAAGATAATCAATTATTTCTTCCTTCTGTAAAATTGATAAAATACTGATACTGATATTGCACTCGCGCCGAAGATATGTCACACCAATCGAATAGCAAAAAAAATGTTTAATTGAACTATTTAGATTTTTTTTTCCTTTTTTTGAAATGTTATTTAGCTAGTTTCCTGACGCAATTACATTTCTTGTGTCAGCAGATTGAGTTTTCAGTCAAAATGGAACCAATCGTTTCCATTATTAGTGTTCCAGTTTCCGTTTATTTTACTGGCAGACTCATAAAAGAGCAATACATAAGGAAACCCAGTTGACAGGTTGTGCGACTATGCAGAGTTGAGAGCCTGGGCCTAAATTCCATAACTTCTTAGACGATTATCTTTCAATCATCTATCATCGATTGTTTCGTCTAAAGACTGTTTCGCTTTCAGCGGTTGATAAGAAGCTATTTTACAATCGGTTTACAAATTTGGGTTGGCTACTTTTCAGGGTTTTTAAAGTACGTAAAATTTAGACGACAGTCGTCAAAGACGTTACAGAATCTGAGCACTGGTCATTGACATATTTTTCCTAATTATTTGCCTCAATTTTACTTGGTGTTTTCTTCTGACAGCTATAATCGACGCTCATCAGGAAAAAATCCTATTTAAATTTATCTAAACTTTTCCTAGTTTTTCGTGATCGCTATAACTGCCCCCTAACCCAGAAAATCACAAGTAAGTCTTGTTTCCGAATGTCTCCTACTAAATTTTAAAGGCAATCTTTAAAAGACGATAGGATATATTTACATATATATAAGTGAATAGACAGAACGATAATGAATACCAGACATGATTTAAGACAGGACAGGCGTGGTTTCTACGATTGAGGTACCGGCGCAGCTTGGAGTATAACATAGTCCATTCGACCAGTCCAATTTTTCCAATAAATCTTATTCCAATAAATACGTATCCGAATAGCCTCAATGATGACTTGAATATTGGCTTAGAATCTTTGAAGAGTTGCTGGTTTGTCAGCATAAGTCAATGACTACATAACATTATTAAAACTAAACGATAAGCTCTAAGTCGCATGAACAAGGGCGCCAGTTAACAGGAACACTTCCGGAAATGAAGTTCCCCACAAATTAATTTGGCAATAAATTGATGCGGTTCAGCGTATGGCAAGCTGCGCCGCGCGCGCCGTCTTGCTGGGACCAAATGTTAATGTTTAGTTGATTGATTTTTGGAAACAAAAAATTCCATAACCCTGTCTTTACTCATTTCGAAAGAAATTACGTGTCGTTACAGGCGTGTCTACCTATTACGAGGGAGGTTCGAGCTTAAAATCACCAAGGGAAAAAATGTTTTTCCACCATTAATCACCATTCGCGAGGAATCGGCAGTTCCTTCGAAATTAGTTTCATGCCATGAAAACAGCTTTTCGATTAGCTGTTTGGAATCGGCAAAAAAATTGTAAGCCCCTTCCATTATCACAAAAGGTATTTTTGAGAGAAAGGCGCTACTTCCTCGAGCTTCCCGTTACTTATTATTTATTTATTTAAATAGATAACAAAGTCAAAAGTAAAAAAGAAACTACTGAAGAAAATTAGCAAAATCCAAAGCTGTAATCAATTCTACTTGAAAAGGATGTTTTTGGAAAGGGACATTTTTTAGACATTTCATTTCAATTGAGAAAATGTGAGATCTTGATTTATTTTTCAGTTTCACCTGTTAAGTGTATTTGAAAAGATGTGACCGGAAGTTGCAACCAAAAATGGCATATTAACTTATTTGTCTTCTTTGTTAGATGAAGCATATTTTCAAACGAATCCATGAAGGAGCAAGTTTTCGGCGTCATCGTGAAATTATATATTATAATCCTTTATTTATGTTTTGTGCGGTACCCGTGCCCGTGGCGTAATGGTTAGCATGTCTGCCTGTTAACCGGGAAAATCGTGGTTCGAATTCCAAAAGAAGTAAAAATGTTTTTTACGGGTATCGCATTTCGCGAGAAACTGGCCATGAAAAGCGCTTTTTTCGATTAGCCTTTTGAAATCGGCCAAAAATTGTAGTTCCTCTTCATTCCCTCACAAGGCGAAGGTTGTGAGAAATGCGTTAGGCCCCCAGGCTCACTCTGGTGAGCCAACTTATTTATTTGAGTATTACGTAGAGTTAGAAATGTAAATGCACTTTAGAGGTTTCATTTGGTCTTTACTGGTCTTTACTGCAGGTTTTTCGCTCCAGTTTGGTGGTTGAGCATCTTTAGGAGAGTACATCACGGAATCCATGATTTATATCACCGCAATTACTGATCGAGTATCCGAGTGATTCCTGCACTATGAATTTTTTTTTACGAAACTGATTAAAATGAAACCTTAAATGTTTTTATGGGTGTTGTTGCATCTCCGTGGCCTTGTGAAATTTATAAAGGAAGGGAAATAAATGCAAAAAACAGAGATCTTGTTAGGCTATTCCTTTCCTCCCAAATCTGTGCGAAAGGAAAGGGGGTAGTTTGTAAAGTCGTGAAGTACATATAATGAAGCAAAGTTCTTTTTGACGGGAAACTGCCCAGCCAGAAATCTTTTCGTAATCGGTTATTTACAAAATGACATTTTGATAGATCTCGATTGCTGCACAGGATTTTCATTTTTCTCGATTTTTTAAGTGCAAAGTGAAGGAAAAGTGTTTGAAGTCGTTCAGTCGATGAGTTGTGAAATACCAGAACACTCAGTAACTTTTGCGGAACTTAAGAGCGTGGCTTATTAAATATTTGTAGATTTAAAATGAAAGTAACAATCGTTTGGTAATTACCGGTCCGACTTTGTTTTTTATGTTAAATCTTCGAAGGTATTTTTGAGTTAAAAGGGCAACCATTACATCTACTGGTCTAGAAGTGGATCCGCCCCCAAAAAGACAAGGCAGAACCCAAACAATATGGTTACTATGGTTCTTTCTATCCTTAATCTTTAAATCAACAAGTCGTGTGTAGTCACACCTCTGTCTGTGGAAAATAACACATATTGTACAACATAAACCTCGATAACTATCCTAAGCCACTGATAAGCATTTCAATTCCATCTTAGAAAAAACACACAGATTCGAATGCGTGCGACCTTTTCCAAATAACACACAACATACAAGTGCTATATACATCGCACTTTGTTGTTGGTTCTTCCTTTTTTATTACCATTTTCTCACCTTTCAGTTGGAAAACCCCGTCATATTTGAATTATCTATAAACAGCAAGTTTCACACCTTTCTACAAAAACATCTGGGGGAAACCCGAGCCGACACAACAAACTGTCTCTTTTTCACAGGAACAATATCTCAACGCAAATACCTTATTATTCGCATGACCATTGTCGAGTTAAGGACACCGAGCCAGACCTCCTCTCTCTATACCTGTTCGCTTCATCCATTGGAAAATGCGTTCTCGAAGTTTGCTCTTTGCTTTTGAATTAAAGGGCGCCGCAGGTCAAACAATGCACTGAGATTCTCAAAATGAAAAAAAAAAAAAAAAGAATTTAAAAATTCAATGCCTTTTGACAATGAGTGGCGTTGATGAATGTACGTTCGTTAGTTCGTTCCAACGATCAAGGATGATACCTGTATAGAAAAACGTTAGCCATTGAATAACATTGTATTGTTGTACAACCATATCAATGGAAGAAAAATCGTTCTAGACCGCCTGGCATAGTTTCTGACAAGAGCTAGAGGATTCTAGTACCACACACTTTCTTTGCAATTGTGTACGGACACTTTTTTAAAACAAAGTAGGGATTTGGGAAATTTGGAATCACCTTAATTGTATGTGGTGTGGAATTTACATTATGTATATCTATACGGTGTGTAGTATGTACTTACCGGCGTGTCGAACAGGTGTTGAAAATTCTTTTAACAGATCTTGAAGCGTTCTTTTTTGTCCAGATTCGTTGAGCGGTGCTATTAATTTTTGTGTATAGGTTCCATCCTATCGAAAATAAGAAAGAAGAAAAAAAAAACAAACCATTTGAGAGGATTAGTTTAAGTCTTAAGTATACTAAAAAATCACGAAAGCAATTAACCGATGCGGTTTGTATGACAAATGATTTAGAGGTCAGAAAATCGTTAAAAAAAATAATGGTCTACCTCTTAAACTTTTCAAGAAAATCATTTCAACCGCTGGAAACAATTTTAGTATTTTCCAGTCTTGCCGTAATAAAGGGGTAAGTGAGATTTGAATGAGAAGAGAACTTTTATGTCTTCTGAGTAGGTTAGTAAATGCACAGACTTTGAAAAAATTATGCCTCTTTTTTGAGTTTTCCACAATTTTTTCAAGTATAAAAAAGCCGCATGACTTTTCGACATCAAAGGATTTCTACTGAGCTTGGCAAAGGAGCGTGAGTTCTCAAAAAAGTCATCCGGTAGTCGTAAACGAATTTGAAGTTTCATTCAACGAGGATGCTTTTTTCTGTCGATATCATGCAGATCAGCTGGACCTTTCCAGCTGATCTTCAGCGGTCTTGAAAAACTCTGCACCTGCAGTTTTGTTGGAGTTTAACTTATATATGGAAAGCTTCAACTGATGAATGGAGCATTCTATCTCACAGCCTGACAGTGTGATTTTTGTCATCATTTCCGTTAAACAGGCTGCAAAAGCTCAGTAAAGAATGCGATTCTACCCTACCATATTGTTGAACTGCCCTTCATTAACAGGCTCGAAATCGAGATCCGTGACATTAACCTTCTAAATTTTGGTAAAGCTTTCCAATCTTATTCCTATCACGGCATCTCTCAATTTATTCGAAAGAGCGTTTCTTGTGCTGCTTCTTTTTTTAAGAGTTCGATATTCTTCCTGACTTTTCATCTAATCGCATTGATCACAGGTAGCTTTGGTTTTCTTTTGCCTCAGCATTTGTCACGTTTTTTCCTGTTGTTTTTTCTTATCGCTATAATTGGCCCCTTAATCGAACCATGGGTTTCGTTTTGGGGGCATAGTGAAACCAAGAACAACAGAGGCTGCGTTTCTGTAGGTTTTTTTGCATTGCTATCACTGGTCTTCAATCGTTAAGGCTGACAACATACGATTTAATTATATTTATATATCGTTTCAAAGCTTCCGTTAGTGTCTTTCGTCAACAGGATATTCTCATTCGCTACAAGCGAGCGGTTCGAGTCAAAGTCAGCCCTTCGAAAGGTTTAGATTTTAGACACTCATAATACTTGAAGAGTGTCTTGCGACAGTCGCAACATGATCGATTTGGTTGACATCTGATTGAACTGTGTATCGCCACGTACTTTTACGAATTTTGAAATGATGAGGGAAGTGTATGTGCGGCGGCGGCGTAGGCGCACATCAGACTTATGATGGTGAGCTCAGCCTGGACTTTCAAGACGCGCTCGTTAATCACCCCTTGTCTGATGACTTTATCCCTGAGTCTGCCTCAAACGACAAAAAAATAATACTTTCTGTAACAGTTGACGCAAGAGATATGGCCGTTTTAGATTTTATTTTTGGCAAATCCCATAGTGGCGTGATGGTTAGCATGTGTGCCTGTTACGCGGAAGTTTCGTGGTCCAGATCCCAGCAGAAGCCAAAAATGTTTTTCTACGGGTATCGCTTTCGCGAGGTATTGGCAAGTCCTCCGTTAGTAAATTCATTGCGGTTTCTCTATTAGCCGTTCGGAACCGTCACAAAAAAGTAGGTCGTCTCCATTTCCATCACAAGGAATAGTTGTGAGAAAGCGCTAGCATAGCACTTGTGGATTCAATGGCTTAGGTAGGTTTCAATGTTTAAAAAGAGCTTATATTCAAACATTTTTTTGTCTATAAGAAATTAAATAATTTATTCAAATTTCTTACAGGCCTAAAGATACCAAAGTAATTATTTATAAGACCTTGATCATCTTAGTCCTGCTTAATGGCGCGAAAGCATGAACTTTATCAAAAGCGGATGAGGAAATCCTTGGCCGTTTCGACAGAAAAATACGCCCAATGATCTCTGGCCCCATATGTGAAGACAAATTGTGGAGAAGCTACAACGAGCTGTACCGCGACATTGGCAATGTTAGAAGAGTACGCATCGCGAGGCTACGATGGCTGGGACATGTATAGCGGATGGACGTCAACGCTCTGGCTCGACGGGTTTTCGAAAGCACATTGACGGGAGATCACGTTAGGGGAAGACCTCGTCTAGGGTGGCGCAGTCAAGTGGAAGAAGATCTCAACCGACTTAGAAAGATGTTAGTTGAGACCAAGGTTCACCCCGAACTGTAATGGCCACCTGAGTAAGTAAGTAAGATACTCATTTAATAAACAGTTTCTGAAATTTTCTTGAAAAAAATATTCAAAACTCCGCCTTAGCTACACAAATTACGGCAACACCTCGTAAAAAAGGTGCGTCAGTTAGAAGACTGTATCATCCGAAGTGAAAAAACAAAAAATCTTTTTTAATTGAGACCATAAACTAGAATTGGATTAACATTTTCGTTAAAATGTCTCCTCAATTTTTTGTTAAAAAAAGTCGTAATCGAAAAAAAAATTCCTTCATTCTAATACTTGGTAGTTGTACTTCGAAGACGTGTGTTAAATTTCATCAAAATCGGTGGAGTAGTTCTCGAGATATCTTGGCCACCGATTTTAAAAGCACAGTTTCCAGAAAAACGCGTTTAGAGTTTTGAGCGCTAAGGCTAGTCGACCTCAAGTGCGTGACTTCTCAAAGCTGTATCTCCAAAACTATTTCTCTGATCAACTTGAAAAATTAAGGACGAAATTCTCGATATATTGTCGAATTTAATAAGATTGTAAACAAAAATCGATTTTTAAAGCCGTAAAACCCACCAATTTCTTAAGTTACTATGAAAAATGAAAGGTCAGTCACCCCAAAGCATCACATTGCGACGGTAACAAGATCGACAATCAACCAATTAAGCCAGCCTTACCTAGGTTGTATGTGGATTCTTGGTCGAAGTGGCTAGATCCTTCCAAACAGCTTTAAGAATTACTAGGATACTAATTTAAAGACTAGTCCTTCTAGCAAAAGTTTAATTTCAATAGAGCTTCGCTTAGGACCGAGCGCAAAAAATTTGAGCATCTGAGAGCATAATAAAAAAATGTTTTTTCCGTTTGAGCTGGAAAGATGGAATGAATACTTTAATTTCATAGTAAGTACATAGCGTTGTAACATGCGCATTTACACGTTTATTATATCAAAAGTGCAAGCAGAAAAATATTGAATTGTTTAGCAAATATTCCTTAACTAATCGGGCATAAGAAAAACTATCACATTTGCAGTGATCCATGCAACAACTATGACAAAATTACTGCGAATTAATGTTATTTTCATTTTTTCTCTTAATACTATCCCGTCTGGTTTTTATTTGTGTCGCAATTAAATACCAATGGCATCACAGTCTTACATACCTACACTTCAATTCAATTTCTATGTTTGTTTTTATGTTCTATTTGCGAAAAGCAACTTAAAAAAGTTCTCCCTTCGGTGCTCGAGTAGTGTGACAAATTCTATTAGTTTAAAAATAGACGTTTGGCTTATTTTTAAACCATCATGTGATAATTTTGCCATTCACATGATAATAGTCCTCAGTAGAGGTGATTGATTTTTAAAGAATTTTCAAGACTATCAAATGGGTTTAAAAATTGTTTTGCAAGCAAGATGTTCCTTTTGAGGAACTAAATTGGGGATGTACAATAAATTTGAGGTGTGGTTATGACGATAATCTAGTTGACAATAAGGTCGACTAGCACATTTTTTTCAAGGTTTCACATCATGAGGGACAAGCCTTCGATAAACAAAATTTAAAATGTTTTTTTTTTTTTTTCAAAATGAAAAAGTGGGAGGGTATGAGATTGTGGGCGACGGCGACGTTATGTATGTTTTTGAATGTGCCAAAATTAAAAATTATTTGTAGGTACCTGTATATCTACTAGTAAACAAGAAATAGTTTGGAAGACCTTCGAAGCCTTTGAAGAATGTTTGATTCAAATCGTCTATTACATATTATAATTGAGGCAGAAAAATAATTTGATTTTGTCAATAAGCTCAATTTTCTAACTGAACTCAAGTGCAGCAGGGTGATTTCGCATACCATCAGGTCGTGGAAAGAGGGGTGTGTTAACCATACGATTGCAAAATATTTCTCGTCTATCAGATGACGACTGTGGGTGTTGAGTTCGGACGACATAAGGGTATACAAAAATTATATAAGTTATAAAAACAATGTAGTCAAGCTGTCGTTTTGGATTGACCAACTCACCAAGGCAACTGCAGATCAGTAAAATTTTACTATGTCTTCTGTTGATATGGTAATCCGGACATTAAAGACTTTCGTCTTTGGAAGTATCAAGGTAAGGCTGGATTTTGGTATATAATTCCTCATCTTCTTCTATTTCTTCCATTTCAAAGTTACGAGCATCGTGATCTCCAAGGGATTGCAGTGAGTGAACTCAACTGTTTCACACTAGTGATCCGCTTGTGGAGTACGCCGGTGAATAACCTTCCCATAATGTTCAAAAAAATTATGAAAATTCTCCATTAATAACAATTTTACAGAGAGCCAAAGGTCCCCTTTGTAGTTTTTTCAGTAATATCTCGGGGATCCAGTTTTCTTTTAATTTTTCCTTATAGCGTTTTCATTAAACTCGAAAGATTTACTCTCAAATCGAGAACTACTCTTTGCAATGAAACATGTTTTTAGTTTTTTTTTTTAATATTGGAGGTTAAACTGACGTTAACATATTATAGGAAATCAAATTTTCAAATTTTATAAATTGTTTTCATTAACAAATTACTAAATTCTAACTTATTTACTCGTTTCTTCATAACTCATAACAACCTAACGGTGGCACAACAAATTATTGCATGGGTGCGTGTATTCAGAGAAGATCTCCCAACCGAGAAAGGGTAGATCCTTGGCGGTCAGAGTTAGAAAAATATTGCAGGTGGTTGGACGGGCACTATTTGGGAAGGCTTTGATTGGTGTCAACTTGGCGGCGCTCATATGTTGCAACTTATTGTACACGTCGATTATGCTTCCTATACCTCCAAGCGGTACCCACTAGTAACTGAGATCCTAAGGAGGTGACCTGGTAAAATAGTAAGTGCGAGTGTTGACAAAGAAACGAAGTAAAAAACACAACAACATCATAATGCTCTGCAAGTAGTTACTGACTACCCGAATCTCAGTGGTCTACCAGAGGTTATTGGGATTGTCACACTGGATAAATTCAAACTCTGATCATAAAATCAACTGTGAACTTCAGCATGTAAAAAAAACCGGAGCCCCTGAATGAGCTACTCCGACATATTTGGTTTAAAGGTCTTTGAGGGTCTTTCAATACTAGGACAGGGTATTGAAGTACAGATGGCGGCGGGCAACTCTACATATCGCAGGAATCGCAGCCTCACAATGCGTACTCTTATAGGTATACCAATGTCGCAAAACAACTCGAACGGTTCATTTTTGAATCTTCTTCTTCACACTTTGCTTTCACATATTATACCAAAATTTATTCGGTGTATTTTTCTTTTGAAACGACCAAAAGTTTCCTCACTTGGTTTCAATAAGGTAAAAACTTCCGTGTCGTATATCACTGGGATGATCAAAGCTTTATAAAGCGTAACCTTTTGAGAGAGGGCTTTGTTTCTTATAATTGCCTTCTTAATCCAAAAAAGCAACAATTACTTTACTTACTTACTTACTTACTTAGGATATGCCTCGGATGACCAAACCAAAAACGTTGACGACCGGGAGGACTTCTTTGGTAAGACGATCGGAAAGCATAGCCTGCACGACACCACTTCCGATTACGGACTTAGGCTCATCGATTTTGCAGCGGGAAAAAACATGGTAACAAGCAGCACGCGATTCCCACGTCCCGACATCCACAAGGCACATGGCGATCCCCAGATGGTCGAACCTGCAACCAAATCGACCATGTTGCGATTGACGGAAGACACTCCTCCAGCATCCTGAATGTCCGTACCTTCCGAGGAGCAAACATCGACTCGGACCACTACTTAGTTGGTGCAAAACTCAGAGTACGGATCTCGATGGAAGCTCTTAGGCGATCACCAACTACGCCGAGGAAATTAAATGTTGGACGACTTCAATCGATAGAGACCGCCTCTGCCTATGCCGACCGCGTATCCCTTGAGCTTGCGAGGAATCCTTCGACTGATGACATGAACCCGGAAGACCAATGGCAGCTATGTCAACAAGCCATAAGAAATGCTGCGTAAGAGGTATTAGGTTTCTCACAGCCACCCCCTAGAACCCCTTGGTTCGACTCCGAATGTGCTCAGGCAAACAAAGCAAAAACGGAGGCATACAAGTCATGGCTCCAGGGAGATACTAGAGCGTCCAGAAATCTCTACGTTGAGCGAAGGAAAGAGGAAAAACGCTTACTCAGGAGGAAGAAAAAGGAACACCAAAAACGAGAAGTCGAGGAGATGCAGAGATGTTATTTAGTAGGAAAGAGGTGCGAAACTTCTATAGAAGAGTCTTCTATATCAAGAGTCAACATCAGGTTTCACAAGTCGCCCTGGACCCTGCAAAGATCAGGATGGAAACACCATGGCGATGACAGCCAAAATCCCGCCCAAGATCAACTTGTACCAGTTAATCTAGATGACGACCACGAACTGCAGCCGCCCGACCAAAATGAGATCAAAGTAGCCATCACCAGACTAAAGATGAACAAAGCAGCTGGATGTGATGGTCTACAAGCGGAGCTTTTTAAACACGCTGGAGATGACCTGGTCAGGAGCATACACCAACTCATCTGCAAAATATGGTCGGAGGAAAGTATGCCCGATGAGTTTAACCTCAGTACCATCTGCCCGATCCACAAAAAAGGAGACCGCCTACTCTGCGCCAACTATAGAGGCATTAGTCTTCTAAACATCGCCTATAAGATCCTTTCGAGCGTATTATGTGAACGTCTCAAGTCGTTTGCTGATGATTTGATAGGTCCTTATCAATGCGGCTTCAGACCTGGAAAATCTACCACCGATCAAATATTCACATTGCGCCAAATCCTGGAGAAAACCCAAGAGTACAACATCGACACCCACCACCTGTTCGTCGACTTTAAAGCAGCGTACGATAGTGTTAACAGAGTTGAAATGTATCGTGCTATGGCTAACTTTAGAATCCCTGCTAAACTGATACGCCTTATCAGGATGACGTTGGAGAACGCTAGCTGTTCCGTCAAAGTTTGTAGAGACTCTACTGAAACCTTCGAAACCACCAGAGGGCTTAGACAAGGCGACGCACTGTCATGCAGCTGTTTTAACATTGTGCTTGAAAATGTAATACGTAGCACCCATGCCAGTACATCGGGCACCATTTTCAATAAATCAACACAATTACTTGGGTTTGCAGACGACATAGACGTGATAGGAAGAACAAAGCGAGCAGTAACTGGTGCATTCACTACTATGGAGTCAGCAGCAAGCCAAATGGGGCTGAAAATAAACGAGGATAAGACGAAGTATATGCTCTCATCAACAAAAGTCCAATCCCACCACCGACTTGGTCAAAATGTCACCATTGACAGGTATAACTTCGAGGTAGTCAGTGAATTTGTCTACCTGGGCACTGCTGTAAACTCAGCCAACAACATCAGCGCTGAAATCAAACGCAGACTAACTCTTGATAATCGCTGTTTTTTTGTGTTAAATAAGCAATTGAGGAATAAAGCCCTATCGAGAAGAACCAAGGAGACACTATACAAAACACTCTTAATCCCGACTCTGCTATATGGTGCAGAAGCATGGACCCTCTCCCAATCGGATGAAAAGTCACTTGGAGTCTTCGAGAGAAAAGTTCTGCGTACGATTTATGGTCCTGTTTGCGTTAATTGAGAAGACAACGTTTGGCGAAGAAGATACAACGACGAACTATACGAGCTGTACAGCGACATAAGCTTAGCCAGAAAAATTAGAGTCCAACGACTAAGATGGCTGGGCCATGTAGAGCGAATGGACATCAACGCTCCAGCGCATAAAGTCTTCAACTCCAAACCAGACGGAGTCAGAAGCCAAGGTAGACCTCATCTTCGATGGAGCGACCAGGTAGAAGGAGATCTCCGCCAACTTGGAGTGCAAAATTGGAGACGGCAGGCTAGAGATCGAGCCGGCTGGAGGGGCATATTGGACAAGGCCTAGGAGCATCACGCTCTAGTTGAGCCACCTAAAGTAAGTAAGTAAGCTGCCATTTTGTCAATTTTTCACTATAATTATAGATGGCTGTATGGAAAAAAGGGTCTACTTTAACCCCATTTTTTTATTTTCCTGTTCCAGGTACCAGAAAAATTAAAAAAAAAAGCGGCAATCTGACGTCTTCTAATTTCAAGGAGTTCAAGAAATGGTCCATATCTCTCTTGGATTTTAATATTTCAACTCGAAATTTCGTGACAATTTACATGAATAAATGTATAATAAACTCCTAAGATTACAGAACATTTGAAGCTATAGTTTTTTTTACACGCCTTCAAAAAATCACCTCCATTTGAGCTCGAGAAACTAGCCGAGCCCCTTAATTGGCGCAATTGTTAGGGTCTATCTTTTTAGGATCGGATATACGGAGGTTCCATTCATCGGGCATACTTTCTTCCCACCATATCATGCAGATCAGCTGCTGCATGCTCCTTTCCAAGTTAAATGGGGCATTCTGCTTCACAGCGGAATTAATGTCTTTATCAAAGTTAAACAGCTTGGAGAATTGGTCTTTCCAGATAGTCAGTAACGATTGTGACTCATGACTTAAGACTGTAATTTGTGGTTTGCAATGCTGGCATGATCTTTTTTCCAATTGGGGGAAAAAATCCGAGTTTCATTCTTATCATAGCATGTCTCACTTTCCTCAAACGAGCGCTTCTCATGCTGCTTCTTTTTCTTTTAAAGATTTTGGTATTCTTTCTCTCCTGATAACGTTATCACCGAGTCTACCTCTGACGAACGCAAATAAGGGTTGTTTCTGCTGTCTGAAGTAGTCGTAATAGCAGCTTTACGACCTTACAATCTGACTTTACTCATGTGTCACACTCTAGCGTTCATAACTAACAATTTGTTCAAATTTAGGCAAGAAACAGTTCTGTCGACGACGCGACGTATAAGAAATGGATATCAATGTTAAGAAAAATGTTGAAATCGCGTTTTGAAATGTCATAGGTTTCAGATGAAAATCAATCACAAATTTCTTACCTCATTGTAAAACCTGACAGGAATGTGCTTGAATGATTCATGGTCGCCAGTTGCTTCCATTAACCGTCTATTGACCGCCCAGAATTGATCAAATTTATCTGAAAAAATAGAAAATATTTTTAATATTTTATTTGAGTACAATTTAGCTCTAAAAAAAGTTTGCACCGTTTACAAGTCCTAACCACAGCTGGTTATGGTCCTTTTTCTGCATGGCAGAGATCACTTGGCCGCGATGTTTCAAAACATCTGCTTCCTTCAAGCATGACATGAAATGCGCTTCCAAGATGTCCCTTTATAAAACAATTAAATTTTTTAGATACCAACAGCTTTCGAAATAAAAGTATTTGTACCTCGTAGCGAACTTCACTAGGACATCTTCGGGGAATTTCGAAAAATGTATAGTTAAATTCCAAGGCAAATCATCTTCTTCTGAGTGATGCAAATCATATAACACTCCTGCAAAATTAATTGGTGAGTTTTGCTTATTTAAAAAGAACGGCTTTGTAGCTAGCTTACCAATTGGATAGTGCAGCTTTAAGGGAGTTCCATTGTAATCGAACCAAACATTTCCATCCTGTTGATCATTTGCTATGTATCTGTTGAAGTATTTTTTAACCTGTAGTCAAAGAAAAATATATCATGTTTTTTTGCATTTTAAAACAAAAACTAAACAAACTTTGTCAGTGACGAGAGGAAGATAGCTCAACCGAGACACCATCAAGTAAAATTGATTTGGTTGTTGTAGTCCTGCTATTTCGTCTGAATCTGCTTGAAAACATACTGGAATTTGTCCTTCCCATACAATGCGAAGAACTTCTCGATCATTAGCCATTTCAATGGTTTTTTAACGAGTTTTTTTTCAACAGCAGACGAAAATATTTATTTTGTTTTCTCAATTTAACCAAATGTTTAAGTTTTGACTAGCAATTTTTGTCGTTTGGTCTTTTCTATTTTTTTGTGAAATGTCTAAGTGACAGCTGTCATAAACACGTATTTAACAACATTTAAGGTGCAAATGCAAGGATTTGTCGATAAGAAAAGTGAAATGGTTTTTTTTAATGGTGGATTTACATGCATCTGCAAGTGCAGATGAAAATCGGAAAAAACACAAGATGTAAAATTCATACTTGTCTGATAGAGAGGGAACGAACTTCCTAGTTATGGTTGCAGATGAAAAATTATGGTGGATTTACATGCATCTGCAAGTGCAGATGAAAATCGGAAAAAGACACAAGATGTAAAATTCATACTTGCCTGATAGAGAGGGAACGAACTTCCTAGTTATGGTTGCAGATGAAAAATTATGGGTGCAGATGAACATGTTCATCTGCAACCATAATTTTTCATCTGCAACCATAATCCTATTCGTCTCTCTTTTTAACTTTTGTGCTTTGCAATCTTCATCCGTCTCGCTTTACTTTTCTGCACTTCTGCAGTTGCAGATGCATGTAAACCCAGCATTATGGGTGCAGATGAACATGTTCATCTGCAACCATAATTTTTCATCTGCAACCATAATCCTATTCGTCTCTCTTTTTAACTTTTGTGCTTTGTAATCTTCATCCGTCTCGCTTTACTTTTCTGCACTTCCGCAGTTGTAGATGCATGTAAACCCAGCATCATCCGTCTCGCTTTACTTTTCTGCACTTCCGCAGTTGCAGATGCATGTAAACCCAGCATAATTCCTTGAATATGTTTACATTGACCACTCACCAGCTTCATAATTGGTCACATCACATTAGTCGATTTGTTTAAAACCTCGTGAAGAAGAAGAACAAGAAAATGTTCGCTTCATTCGCACGAAGTTTCAATAAATCAACCATTGTGAACTTGGGCTTTGGTGGATTTATTGTAACAACAAATTGACCAAAATGACAGCAATGTTGGATCATCTAAACACTAACAGCCTTATTTATAAACCCATAATAGGGAGTGAATAGCGCTATGTTCCTCTTATAATATCGCTGAACAGAAAAACGTATTTATAAAACTTTTTGAACGTAACATAGAAGTAGAATATGCTGAACGCCGATTGAGGTAGTATAGCGACTGAATAGGTTTTTGTCATCGCTACTGTGAAATGACAAGGGAATGTTAGTACGCCGGCGGATACATAGATGGCTTTCAGAGACCGGTTTGTTTTCGATAGTGAAGTACACCTGTGTATTACCGCTCAATGCTATAAATTAGATTATAGATTATAGATAGGTTAGATATACACATCATAGCTATAATGGTTTATAAATAAGAATTTATTCAACGAAGAATAGAGTGCTATTCACTACATAACTATTCATCTGTTCAGAGGTATTTAGGGAAATCTAATAAATACGGCTGTAAAACAACCGCTTGACAAACCATGTTGGATGGTTTTTAAAATTTTTTAAAAATTTCATTCAACCATGTTGGACCATGTAAGCCCCGTTATAAGATTGCTCAACAAATTGACCACAACACCGCATACCTTCAAATTCGAGGAACAGAGCTGGAAAACGGTCACTTCACTCGAAGTTTCAGCAGTGCGATTTGACTTGATTTTGGAAAACAGCAATTCAAACATTAATTCATAGGAAGCAAGCGAGTATGGACTCATTAGAGCAGTTGACACGTTACCTTTAAATATTTTAAAATAGATAAAGTGTTTTGTACGTTTAAAATAAAAATCAATAAAACAGAAATAGTTATTTATACCCGCTATCCGCTTGCCTTCACTGTCGTATTTTGCATTTTTTTTTTTTTGCAAATTTTCATATAAAAGCAGAAAATATGAGTGGAAAAAACCACGCCCAATATAAACGCTACTAGTGGTTACAGGGTCTAAGAACTTGCGTAGATAAAATCATCAATTTTGAACACAGCCAATAATGACATTGGTTTTGACAGCTCCTTATCAATACGATGACGTAAGTTAAAACACACAAAACGAAAACAGTTTTTTATTTGATTTTTGATCAGTGGAACGATAATCGAGATGGTTTTGAGGAAATTCTTAAGAAAGTTTCCCAGCATACTAAATAATGGAGTGGCAAATAAATATAATTTTCTGCAACGTGCGGATTTTAGCTCAAATATAGTCCCCGTTAAAATGGCTGTCAATGTTATTCAATCGAATACAACTGATCAAAATGCTACTCCACTGGTCATCATGCATGGCCTCTTTGGTTCGAAACTTAATTGGAGAGGCATAAGCAAGGCCATTGAAAATAAAACTAACCGCAAGGTGAGTCCTATCATACAACATATACAAAAAATATCTAAGAAAACATAAACAGGTCTATAATGTAGATGCCAGAAATCATGGCGAAAGCCCGCATGTTGACGTGCATAACTCTGCGAGTATGGCCGAAGACATAGCCATGTTAATGCGAGAGGAGAACCTGAAACGAATCTCTCTAATGGGACACAGCATGGGTGGTAGAACTATGATGTATTTTGCATTGAAATATGTGAGTTCTTTATCCTTTTTTTATGTACTTTGAGTATCTATTATGTCACCCCTTAGCCAGAATTGGTAGAAAAAGCAATCATTGTTGACATATCACCAGTTTCCATTCCCAAAAACTTTGAACTCATGGAAGACATTTTTCTTGCAATGAAAAATATTAAAGTTTCGCCAGATCTTCCAATGGCTGAAGGTCGGGCTTATGTGGAACAGGAAATGAAAAAGGTGGTGCGTGATAAGGAAACCGTTGATTTCATCCTTCTTAACTTAAAGAAACTTAAAACGGGAGAGTAAGTTCTTCAAAGTTTTTTATACAATTGAGTTTATTCAATTAATTCCGTAGATTTGTTTGGATTCCAAATGTTGCGGGCTTACATGCAAATTTTTCCGACTTCCGGGCTCAACAGTTTAACATGCCACCACATAATGGACCTGTGCTTTTTATTGCTGGCCAGCGTTCTGATTTTATGGAGTAAGTTTATTGCGGATAATGAAGCATTGGAGATTTATTGTTTTTATATTTACAGCCCTGCTGACTGGCCGAAAATTAAAGAGCTTTTCCCAAAAGCTCAATTGGAATGGTTAGATGCTGGACATCTAGTTCATTTTGAACAACCGGCCAAATTTATGGATTTAGTGTGTAATTTTCTTAAATGATGAACTCATAGAGATAGAGATGCTGATGCTAGAAACTCAAAAACTGTTTAACAGTGAACAAATGATGTAACATGCACCATAAATAGAAAATTTTAAATAAAAGAATTATTTTACTGTAACTAATAATGAAATAGTTCACTTCATCATAATTATGTGGAAAGTTTGCTTGGCAATGGAGTGACTCGAAAAAAAAAGAAAAATCGTCGAGAATAGGTTGATACCTCCCCATTTGAACCATACATACTTTACCGATTTTCTCCTGGGATGTAGGTGCAAAAAAAACTAACCATTTGCTAGTCACCTATGAAGTGTACAACTTTAACTTGAGTTAAGTCTTTTTAACTTTTTTTTTCACTTATATTGACAGGACTTATGGATTCCTCAGAAGTCTCTTATCCTTCCTTCCTTATAACTTGTGAAATTAGTTTCCTAATGGCTTTAAAGAAGCTATTACTAAAAAGCTATCTAAAAAAATCTTTAACAACCATAAATGAGCCTTATGGCAGTACTATGTAAGCGATAGCTCGTCAAATTTAAGAAATCAGATCTTATACAAGTTGTTAGTTTTGAAGCTCGAATCTCCTATCTGGAAAGTTCGTTGCACCGGAAATCTTTTCGTATCTAAAGAAGACAACCGGAAATTGCGTGATTTTTACAGTTTTTGACAACAATCTTATTCCGTCTATCCATAGGAGATTTCCATTGTGCCTTGCAAAGTACTCCTGGCGATGTTCAACTACTTTTTCTTTTGTAGTTCCTCGTTTCATTCACCATCTACTGGGAAAAAGTACTTCACAAAGCCCAATGTGGTCTGGCTTATAACATAGAAAATTTTAAGCATTGGAAGATTGAGAAAATATCAAACAATGTCGAAGGTCATGTGGTGGACGGTTTAATATAAAAGCGCCTTGAAAGTTGCGCTTCCGAAGTGAACTAAAAACAAAGCAAATTGGATGCAACAAAACTGTTTATTACGGAAAACAACATCAGTGCGGAGATCAAACGGAGAATAACTCTTGCCAACCGTTGCTTCTTTGGGTTAAGAAGGCAATTGAGAAACAAAACCCTCTCCAGAAAAACCAAGGTTACCTTGTATAAGACCCAAGTCATGCTTTACGGCGCGGAAGCATGGACCTTATCGAAAGTTGATGAGGAAAACCTTGGTCGTTTCGAAATAAAAATTCTCCGAATGATCTTTCCATTGCAGGGAAATTGCTGAAGGGGAAGACCTCGTCTTAGGTGGCGCAATCAAGTGGATGAAGACCTCAACCGACTTAGAGTGCAAAACTGGAGAGAGTTCGCCCGAAATCGAAGTCGTTACAGAAGGATGTTGGTTGAGACCCAGGTTCACCCCAAACTGTAATGCCCACCTAACTAAGTAAAACTGTTTCTCTAATGTTCAGGACGCCAGATAACGACAATTTACTGTCACGAGAAAAACATTAATTTTTTTTAGTATATTTGAAATAAACTGGCAGTAAAATGGCTTCCACGTCTTCCTGTTAAAAACTTCCAGTCTCCAAATTTCCATTCGTTTTGAAAAATCACTAACACAGATTGCAGAAAAGCGATTGGAATGATGTTCTACACCAAAAAACAATTGATGTTGAAGAAATAAATCTCAGGTAATTAGGAATGTCTACCATTCAGAAAGCTGATAATGTCTTTTCCGATAAATTCTTGTACCAGCATCTTTTAAAACTTAAATTACTTCAAAGTAGTATGGAATGTTTAATGTATGCATGCAATAAAAACCTAAGTGGAGCACTTAAAGAAAAGTGATATGTGCAAGTCTCCATAAATTTCATACATGTGACAAAGCCCATCCTCATCAGTTGACTTCCCGATTAATGCCCGTTAAGATTCCAACTAAAATAAGGAGCACAATAAGCCTGCTTACCTTGTAGATATTCTATTTGTTTCCTTAAAACATCTTATCAAAGACTTAAAGAAGCTCGATAAATGTGGTCACTGTAGACCACCTTTTGTTAGCGACTTTAAGAAAACTCTGCAAATTTACACCTTTTTTTTTGCAATGGCAGCATAAGTATTGAGAATCTACATATGTAAACTTTTCGACGTAAATATATTTTATCGCCACCCTGGTGCTTATCAAAACGTCAATATTATTTTTGACTAGTTCAATGTTGAACGCATATCAATACACGAATTATTAAAGACAAAAGTACAAAAATGTGTTCTCACGCTGTGCATTTATTACAGATTTTTTTCAATTCCGTATTAATTCTTCGATTACATGATAACAATAGACATTCCAAATACATAACTAGCTACATATTAAAAAAAAAGAACAAATAAACCAAAAAAACATCTATTCCAAGCCCTTGGGGCAGCAGAGTGTACTTAACTGTACATTTTTGTCATTTATTTATATTTTATTAATTTATACGAAAATGATGTGTGTGGACAGAATTTTTGTTTTGTTTAATGTGTTTGTGTGAGTTTTTTTTTCTTCAATTTTCATTTGCGATAAAATTAACTTAAGGAAATATTATTCTAATTTCGAAAATCGTATAACCCCGTGCTCAATAATGTGCCCGAGCAAAAGCTCATTTTGAATATTTTGATTTTTTTTTTTACTTAAAATGATAATTTGAAATACGTATGCAGATTTTTTAATTTACAAAATATATTTTTTTTTGTTTTGTTGTTATTAGTTTAAAATATGCAAACAATGCTTCTTTGTGGAAATATACAATTAAATTTTTTTTATTTTTTACATAATTCTTCGCTTTAGTTTAATATTAATCAAAAGCTTGGTTGTGTTTTGTTTAAGTTTGTTTTTGTTTTTGGGAATGACTGTGAATTTGTTAAACATCAGTTTTTTTTTATTTTGAAAAACTTTCATTTTTTACCTACCTTAACGAAATTACGTGAAAATAAAGAAGGTAAAGGAGTTGCGAGCATACTGCTTGACCTTTACTACAAATTGAAATTGAAAACACTAAATAGTAACAGATGCAAAACCTACACCAACATGGAATTCAAATCAACCACAATAATCGTGTAGAAACGTTCTTTGCTTGCATGAAAAGTAGAATCTTGTAACATTCGGCCTCTGGTTGGCCAAATGAGTAAGATTTTCCATCTATGACTCTACTGATTATACGAGTACTAAACAATAACAGCCGTATTTATTAGATTTCCCTAAATAGCTCTGAACAGATGAATAGTTATGTAGTGAATAGCACTCGCTGTAAATGGACAAATTTTCAAAGATTTTACTTTTGATGAACGTATGGACTGTGTAGGTTATGTTCTATTAAAGAGCACTCAAATAAAAATGACAACTATAGTCGAACGAAACTTTGGCCTTAAATTGTTTAGAAGAAAAAATTACCCAACAGTGCAAACACTAAAGACAAGTTTATGCTGTTAAAACAGTTTGTTGTTCAATTTTGTTGGAATTTGGCCAAAGATAATGACGTGCATATACTTGGAGATTCTACTCTAGTTAGGTTTAGGGTTTAAATTGCTAACTTAGCGATTGCATTTTATCGGTATCCATGAGTGGTTCAGGTAATCGAATCGAAATCAGATTTCTATCCAGATATAATATGAAAACAGCTGAATTAGTGATCGGTGCGTTTTATACATAACTTCGATTCCATTCAGCTCGCAAGGCAAAATCAAATCGTGTCATGCCATTTCGATTGGGTCCTGTGCCCCTGTTCTGAACCTATCGCCTCGATAAAAGCCTGCGATAAACGCTAGAAAATGGAACGAAATTCTATGAATTTAGTAGGATTCCGTTCCGGTTCTCACTGTTTCTCGATGCGATAGTTACAGAACAGGGGCACAGGTATTCATGACATGTGATTCTCCATGGATACGAAGCAATTAGCATCTTACTTCTACGGTTTTAGACATAAAGAGTCGTCGAAAATCTATGTTGCGACCCGTACTCAGAAGTTCTCGTGATTGGTCGTATACACGAGTGGAGAGAGACCTCAACCAACATAAAGCCCATGTTTTCATTTGGTGCTGCCCCTTTTGGTGCTTAACAAAAAATGTTTACCCTCATGTCAGAAGGGCTTTCAAATTTCTTTGAAAATTTTCTTTGAATGTGTTTCGGTGCCTCAATGTCTTAAAAAAAGACAATCTGCTCTATCATCGCAAATAAATAAAATAATAAAAAGAATAAAAGCCTGTTTCTTAATGTGGCAATTTTTGTGAGGCGAAGAGAGCAAGGCAGAGCAATCTGTTATTTATTATATGAAACCTCAATAAACAATTTAAGAGTGGATTCATGTTCAAAAATTGCTAATTGATGATAAACAATAACTGATTGATTGACAAAGGAAGGGTCTCAGGATGTGATTGAAATACAAGTTTTGCAAGTCTGTCTGATGCCTCATACCCCAGTTGCCAGTTTAATTTGATGTCCAAGGACACTTGCGATCAGAGCAAAGTAATTTCAAGGATCCTTGAATGTTCACACAAGGTTCGTGACTTGAGATAGCTTAAAGCAGCTTCTTTTGGCTCAAAGTTAAGTTCTACAAACAAGTTCGGTGAAGCAACCAATAATTGCGTTCCCTAAGCCGTACGATATGGAGGCTGTAACACAAAACTCAAGTACTTATAATACAAGTGAATTATGACAAGTGTAAAAAATTTCTATTAAAAAGGTACAAGTTTGGTTGCAATTCTACAAGTGTAATGGACATACTCTGACAAGTGGAACTTAACTAACAAACTCCTAGCTTTGGGTTAACGACCCAGAGCAGCCCACATCCTTACATTTTAATCGAAAAAACTAGTTTTCTTAGTTATTGTATGTACTGAGTGAACTCTTCTAGGCATTTCTCATGGGAAAACTGAGTATACAAATATTTTTTCAAATGTAGGCATACCGAGGGGCCTCATCCAACCAATAACAGCAGCGCTGAAACTCCATTTAACTGCGGTTGTCTTAAGAGAACCAATTCTTTCGAGTGATAAGGACGTTGTCAATTTATATTCATCGTTGTGTAATTACGTCTTCGGATCGCTGAAACTGAGTGATATCAACTCAAAATCAAAGAATGAAATTGACTAGTTGAAGTCTATTACAAGCGCTGTTTGATGAAAAAAAACTGCACTGCTATTATCTCATGTCTAAATCGCTTTGAATTTCTCACTTGAACTGAAGGAGATCAAGAAACTGTCTAAAAATAAAAGTATAAACAAGGATGAAATCGGCTAAGGTTGTAAACGATCGTTGACTTTGAAAATCATAAAACTCTCTCCCTAGAGGGTGAAAAAAGCAATGTATAGTTGATCGTCCCAAGCTATTAAAAATACGGTGACGGTCAACCATCATCTTGTCTGATTCCATCTCAGTGTACGTCATCTCTTATGTCGGTATCTAAACATTGGATAACTTAAAACAATAGAATTCTATATAATCACTTGTTCGATCATTTCGACATCATGACATACCGGAACGAATGTTTCCTTGAGTTCGTCAATGGTTTTGGGTTCGCTGACGTACACTTTACTTTTCAATGAATTCCCGCTCCAGAGATTTGTCCGACGGTGCTTGTTGTCGACAATATTTTCGACGAGATTCACCTCAAGTTAACAAAACTGAACGAATATTTTCAATGTGCAACGTCACCATGTTGGAGCGTTGTTTCTGTGTGAAGCAATGAATTGTTTAAACAGTTCTGAAAAAACACTTGACTGCCCTGAACGAAACTCAAATGAACCGGTAAACGAACATCATCCGAAGTTAACATTCCGACATATGAGATGGCTCACCCTGTATCCTGCAGTCTAGTTTCTTGAAGGCATTTCAGTTTACAAAATCAATTTGATATTCAAAGCTATGTAGTTTTGTTTATTTGCAAGCTACGAAATTTCATGAGATGGTTAGATGAGATATGTTTTTCCCCCTAAACTGACGTAAATAATAAACCTTTTTTTTGTTTTTTAACACAAACACATTGGCGGATGGAATGCAAACATAATTTAATAAATTGTACGTGCTAAGCAATACGGTTACACTTAAAAGTAAACAACTCATAAACGAGTGAATAAAATAAAACAATGAACACAGCTTTGATAATATAAGTCTAAGGCAAGGGTGATTTTAAAGAGTGGCCATTCAAAGTAATTAACTATAATTGTTATGCTCAACAATACAAGTATCCAAAAAAAAGGAGATCAATCGATTATTTCTTAAAATGCTGAACATTAAACAGAGATATATTTTTGATACTCGTAGTTTGATTTTGTCTTGTTTTGTTTGTTTGTTTGTATGTCAAACTAATAAAATTAATAAATAAATAAATTTAATTATATAAATTTTCTTAATTAAACAACTAAACCGCCATCGTATGCGTAGTCTGCTTTGTTGTGCATAATGAGGCGATCTTCGACGAAATAAAAACTGTCGGAACGAGTGTCAAAAGGACTAGCTATCATTTCAGCAACTTGAAGTGATTAAGAACAATTTAGTGAATATTACTTTTGAATTATTGATTATATATTTTCACTTACTTAGATCTGGAGGCAAGTTAGGAAACTCGTAGATGTGCTCGCATGTGTTCTTTGAAAATGGTATACAATAACCGAATTCAAAATCAAAAGTCTTTAGCACTCGATCTCGAAAGAAATGCCGTTCAATCATACGAAACCTGTTGACTGGTTTACTTCCAACGGTAAATTCTACACTGAAAGTAAATGGAAATGGTTAAAAAGTCGTTGTCGTTGTTGATTTCACTTAAATTTAAGGCTTTCCCAAAGCTAGGTACTCCCCAAACACTTTAGTATCTAACATTCGTAATTGGCTCAGAGAGATTCTGCAGCCAAATTCTTTTTAGTTAAAAAAAAAATTCTACAAACTCCATCAAGTACTTGGACGAAAAAAGCATTTGCTGCAAATATTTGCCACAAATTATTTGATATGGACGAATATGGTTTTTGCTATTCTCATTCGTTTCATGTTTTATCAAAAACAGATCCATAAAAAAAAGATAATAAAGGGTTTGGGAGGGAATTTTATCATCTTGATAATTCATTCCACAAATCCAATCCATTCAGTACGAATATCGTGAACTCGAAGGGATCACTGCTCTCCCACTTACCTGCTTTGCACCAGTCACCCGCTTTTGGGTACGCCGTATTAGGTAGCTAACTGTGAAAAGCTGTAAGGCTTTCTAATAAGCAATGAGATTTTCTCAAGACAACAATTGATGCAACAGTGATACGGACCACGAAGCAGTTCAAGTAAACATAAAGCTACCCTAGCCACTTCTTCTAGCCGCGGAACCGCCGGAACATTGTGTCAACTACGAAAAACTTGATCCGGAGAAGCTAAAAAGGGACTTTGAGGAATCTTTTATACTGCCTGACCAAAACAGGAACCTGCTCAACTCGGAAATTGACGCTGCTATTGAGACGCTAGAGCACGCAATTACCAGCGCACTTGACCGCCAAAAGCAACCGAAGAAAAGCAGTGGTAGATTAGATACCAGCATCTTTCTGACTACGAGAACAACATGTACAACCACGGGCAAGTACTGCGTAAGAGGCTACAGTGAATCCACCAAAGGGAACTCAACACTACCAATTTCAGCCAGCGGACTGTTTGGGGCGAACTTCAGCAAGTCAATATAATGTTCCGGAATGCGATCCGTCACTACAATGAAGCTCAAATCCAAAAGAGGCTACAAGAAATAAAACCTGGACCAGATGTGTTAAAAAAAATCAACAGGAATTGTAAGAATTCAACAGGAAATGTAAGAATTCAATCCCAGAAGTCATCACAACCAATGAAGGGAATGCTAAATCCAAAAAGGAGAAAGCGGAAGCGTTCGCAAAACACTTTGAACGCAACTTTGTGCCCTACCAACCGATGACTCTGACTTTCTGGACGAAATCGAAACATCCATCCAACTGACCCTTGGGCCCAACACTGATGAAACCACTTACAGCAACACCAATCTGTCGAGTGACCCAGTCAACTGTCCAAACCTGTGCACTCCGGAAGAAATTGCGGAAACAATGAACAGCTCCAAGCCCAAGAAGTCAACAGGACCAGATGGTGTTTCGAATTTCTTCCTAAAGAGGCTCCCACAGACAGTGATCATATTCCTGGCCATCATAATGAATAATTGCGTCAACAACAGCTACCTTCTAGGGAAATGGAAAACGGCCAAGATAGTGGCGATTCCAAAAAAAGGAGATCGGAATCTCATCGCCAACTACAGGCCCATCTCCCTACTGAACAACCTAAGTTAGCTCCTGGGAGGAGATTATACTTAGGAAGTTAAAGAAGTTCTGCAGAGAAAATAACATCATCCCAGACATGCAGTTCGGCTCCCGAGGAAAGCATTCAACCCTACATTTGTTGACGAAACTGCACAGAGACGTCACCGCAGCCTTCAACGGTCATCGGGTCACCGTCGCTTGCTTTTTGGATGTCGAAAAAGCATTCGACAGCGTAAGGATTGATGCTCTTATCCATAAACTCCACCTACTAAATTTTTCAGCTCCGCTTATAAAAATTTTTTTTTCTTTTCTCTCTCACAGGAACTTCTTCGTTCAAGTCGGAAGCGCAAAATCAACCACAAAAAGCATCAGAGCATTGCTCAAGGATCGAAGCTAGGGCCATTCCTCTTCATTCTTCTCAATGACATTGGACCAGCCTTCCCCAAGGGACTGCGCAAAGTTGCTTTCTCTCATACTACAAATCTTTATCGCCATCCATAGCTGCCCGGAGAGTGGAAACACACATCGACAGACTGTATGCCTATTACAGTAAGTGGGGTATACGAGTCAACTCAGCCAAATCAGAGCTCGTCTGCTTCAGAAGGCCTGGAGTCTATAGAGGCTACCGTACTGCTGGAAGATGTTGAGCAACATCACTATCGCTACCCGATGAAACCAGACTGACTGCCCAACTAATCGCGAAGTATCTAGGCACCAACTTTAACGAGGTGCTTAGATTCAACCCACTCTTACGTGCTTTACTGAAGAAGGCTAACTTCGCTTTCCACAGATGAGAAGAAAAACAGGACTAAAGTCAGTAAACGAAACTTCTGATGTCCAAGCAACTGCTGAGACGCGTCAGCAACTACGGCACCACAGTCTGGTTTATCATCTCCAAGACAGCAATAAAGTTGTTCTTACTTTTCGAAAGGAAAATTCTGAGACTGCATCGGCCTTTTAAAGCACCAGCGCCAAAGACACTACAGCAACTAGCTTGTGTAGGAGAAGACCAAAATGATGCCCTTGGATCAATACGTGTTATTGACAGTAAGAAAACGGAAGAATGACCAGTGAGAACCAACACCCCGAGCCAAGATACCTAAGCGTGATGAACACTTTGTACGAAGAAATAATCCCAGCCAACGACAAAGCCAGCAACTACATTTCTCAGACAGTATTTTCAAACGAACCATCTTACAAACTATATATGTAAATAGGCAATAAAAAGATAAATTTGTAATGTAACTTACGTCGCTCCAACCGTTTTTAAGTTAAGAAACGCAGGTGTAAATTGATATCGAACATAACGTCCCGCATTCGGATCAATCGGATCGTCGAGAGACAACTCTTCAGTAGCTAAAGTAGCTTCTTCGATGGATCCTTCAGGAAATTGTTCACTTGGTGGTTTCGCTATCTCAAAGAGGACGGCTCCGCTCTCCAAGTCGCGTATTTTAAAGCGTGTAAAATCAATTTCGTAAATATTAGCATCTGGCATGCACAGATAGTCATCTGCTATTTTATTTAAACGTAGAACATAATCTGGACTTATATTACTTTCGGGGGAAAGTGGACCACTAGGCTCGAGGGAGCTACTTGCACCCGATTGAATAGAGCTGACTTGTTGTGGTTTCCCAATCACACTCATTGCACAGTTTTTAGGATATTTCTCTAGCAAATTAATATTTACCAATGAAAATAAACGTTTTGTTCGAGCATTAAGTTTATTTTAGGATTAGATTTTGATGAATATGAATAAAAAATGTACTTTGTTCTGTGCTCGGTGCAGTGGAAATTAATTTTCTAACTTTTTTTCTAGTTTCTACTCATGCAAATCGAAATGTCAGTGGTTTTTTTGTATTTGTATTTTTGTACTCGTTACTTTTCTTTGTTTGGTCTATGTCGATTTCCAGTGGTACACAAAAGTACTTTTAAAAGTGCTTTTTCGCTCGAAATATGTTACATTGAGGCACTAGATCACTTTTTTTTTGCCCCGAAAAAGCACTTTTACGAATCTCGATTCAGAGGCAAGATTTACACGCACATTCACGTACACCAACACAAAACATTTGACGTTTACCAGTTTGCAGTTTGATTATTTTGCATTTTTGGTTAAAAGACTGTGAAAGAGAGATAATACAAATAAACAATAAACTATTTTGTGAAAATGGATCGCTCAATTTTAGCTGAAATTATCAAAATATAAATGAGTTGTCTTCTAGTTCTGATTCTAACGAAGAAGTGTTTGAAATTCTGAAATTCCTTACACAAAACGAAAGTCATTCTGTTAATAATTTTGTTCAAAGTGTTGTGTACAATTATTCGGATGAGGAGGTTTCTTCCTAGTGCATTTATTAATAAAGTTTCGAAAACATTCTTTCTATATAAATTGCAGAACAAAACAAACGGGAAGAGTTGGTTGTCAAAAATAGCACACATACAATGATAAAAAAAGAATTTTGTCTTTTCTGTTCCAGTGAGCACGAAAAAAAAGCACTTTTTTAGAGTGCTTTTGTTTTTGCAAAGGAAATCGACACTAGTTTTCGTCATGGAGGAGTTATAACAAGAGGGAAAGGTTCACACACACAACGGCATCTGTCGTCAAGCTGATTTTTCAAACAGCAATTTGTTTTCGGATTTCAAAACCAGGGGGCGTCATTCCATAACTTTTCAGACGATTATCGTTCAACCGTCTATCGTAGAAAGCGTCGTCAAAAGATTGTTTCATATAATCTTACTTTCAGTGGATGATGGAAAGCCATTTTACTATGGTATTACACATTTTGGCAACTCTATCAAGAACTGAAACGGTTTTTTTGCTTACTAAAATTCAGACGATAGTCGTCTAAAGCCTTGCGCAAACCAATGCGATGAGTGCGTGCGATGCGATTGCGTTGAGTCAAATCTATGCATTAAGTCAAACGTCCATAAGATTACGTCAGAGATAAGTAATTAATTAGATGGCAAACCTTTACTTCTCTTGCCCCGCAACAACCATTTGTTTACATTGTTGTTTTTGTAATCACATCCTCTGTCTGTGAATACGTGGAAGCTGTACTCAAAGTGGTAGTAGTGAGATTTGCTGTACTCAAAGTGGTAGTAGTGAGATTTTGTGTAAAAGTGGAAGCTGTAGTCAAAGTAGTAGAGGTGATTTTCGGTAAATCAGCTTGTAGGCAGTTTCAATGTGTGTGTGAAGTTTGCCATCTAATTCATTTCTTATCTCTGGATTACATAGAGATTTGACTTAACGCAATCGCATCGCACGCACTCACCGCGTTGGTTTGCACGAGGCTTAAAACTTCACGGAATCCGGCCCTAGTTTGATCCGAAAATAAAGTACGGTTATGGTGGATTGACAAGAATCTGCTATTACAGTAGAACAAAAGAAGAAGACACAGTGCTCCCGTTCTGTAACTATAGCCGCGTTGGGAGTTTTTAAATTCACTTCGCTTGTGAGTCTCAATAAAACGCTTTTTGGCTATATTCACTTACCAAGTTCACTTTCACATAAACTCTATTTACCAACCATCCCTGTTGTTCACTTCTGCAAGTGAGTTATTTTTGTCCACTTACGCTATTCACTCATGAGTTGTTGTTTTTCCATGAGCGATGTTTTGCGATGTTTTGCTGAAGTGAATATAAATTCCCAATAAAACACGGCTTATTGCATCGATCGAGAAACAGTGAGAACAGGAAAAAAATCCTACTAAATTCATACCCCCGTATTAATAAACGCGGAATAGCTGGGTTATTATTATTCCATGGATTAAGTTACCATTATACCATTTTCCACTTAATTAAAGCTACCTTTATACCATTTTGCACTTAATCCATGAAATAAGGCTTAACCCAGTTATTCCGCGTTTATTAATACGGCGGATAGAATTTCGTTCAGAACAGGGGTACTGCTGTCATATGTCGGTGAAACATGTCTCTTTCTTGTTTATAGGAAAAGCTAGCTGGCCTGCCAGATGGAAACACTAACCGCCATATTAATAAACGCGGAATAACTTTGAAATACTTATTCCATGGATTAAGTTACCATTATACCATTTTCCATTTAATTAAAGCCACCATTATACCAATTTCCACTTAATCCATGGAATAAGGCTTAGCCCAGATATTCCGCGTTTATTAATACGGCGCGGTAACTGAGTTTCATTGAGAATCTGTGCCTCTGTTCTGTAACTATTGCCTCGATAAAAGCAGGCGATAAACGGTTGAAAATGGAACGAAATCCTACTAAATTCATAAGAATTTCGTTCCATTTTCCACCGTTTATCGCCAAGGCGATAGTTACAGAACAGGGGCACTGTATTCACTATGGCAAAACATAGCAAAACATCGCACATGGGAAAACAATAACGATTATTGAACAACGATTGCCGAATTTCAGCCGTGTTTTATTGGGAATTTATATTCACTTCAGCAAAACATCGCAAAACATCGCTCATGGAAAAACAACTGCCGTGTTTTATTAGGAATTTATATTCACTTCAGCAAAACATCGCAAAACATCGCTCATGGAAAAACAACAACTCAAGTAGTAAGAACAACGTAAGTGGACAAAAATAACTCACTTGCAGAAGTGAGCAACAGGGATGGCTGATGGTAAATGGAGTTTATGAAATGAAGTTTTATAAGTGAGTACAAAGTTTCATTGAGCGCCTTAAGTGAAGTGAATATAATAATTCCCAATAAAACTCAGCTAAAGTTGCATTAGTGAGTACAGCGAAACTCGTAGTGAAGATGACAAATAAAATTACCAATAACTGCGTGAATACAATGGCTACGGAGACGCAGCCGCAAGAGATGTCAAAACATTAAATACAAGCGAATACAACAACAACGCAAGACGGAGCTGGACAAGTTAACTTGATTTTAACTCTTGCAGCTCCGGCTCCGTATGCGTATGCGTATAGCTAAGTGTACACGATTGGTAGGTCTGACAATCATTGTCAGATCTGCAAACGTCTGACAATGTGGGCAAATGAGCTGACAATGAGGATGAAAATGGAATTTGTGTGTACACGGTTTGCAGAAATCTACAAATATCTGCAAGTTTATTGCCAGCTATTTGGCTGACAATGTCGACAAACTATATTGGGCAAATAGCTGGCAATAGATTTGCAGATATTTATAGATTTATGCAAACCGTGTACACACAAATTCATTTGTGGATCTGCAAATTCATTTTCAGTTCATTGTCACATCGCATCTGTCAAAAAAATTTAAAGCTAAAAGTGAAAAGAACATAGATTTTGTTTTTAATCGTTTAATATTCAACTAAAAGTGAAATATCAAAAAACAATCTAAATGGATAAAAACGTTGCAATCGCAACTATTTTGACGGCGTATTTGTTAGAAAGCAGCGATGATGAAACAGCCAAACAGCCGAAAAAGATGTGTTGTAAGATATGGACGAAGGTGGGACGAAGGATTGGGTGGCCCGCCGTGATCAGGAGGGATTCTACGCAAAATTGATGGTGGAATTGCGAGCAGAGGAACCAGAACTGTACCGAAATTTATTGCGAATGGATTACAAGCAATTTGATCACCTTTTAGCTTTGGTGGCTCCACATATACAAAAAAAGATACGAATATGCAATGGAAAGCAACATTATTTGAGAACCACTCCAAGGTTTTTTCTGATGTCGTTTTCATGAAGTTTTCATAGATCTACAGAAAAAATTAGTTTTCATTCAGTCCGAATGGAAAGCTAGCGTTAAGATTAGATTTCCGAGAATAGAATACAAATACGAGTACAACAAAATATTTCCCTTTGTTTTATTTCGATTTTACGTTAACCGGCCAGCGGATTACATACAAATTTAGCTAATTTTTTGATGCACCGCAGTCTGCATTCATAGCAAGACTTTTTCGTCTCTGTGAGCTCACCTGGGGGTCAATTCCCGATCTGTGAAGCTGTGAAGTGAAAACATTTATCACAGCTTCACCGAAAATTCGATTCTCGATTAGTGAAAATCCAACCTCAAATGTCAATATTTTTTCATATGATAAATTTCTTTTCATTGCCGTATGAGTCGGTGAAAAATTCAATTATGAAAAATGGCCGCAAAACTCAAACGATGAAAAATCCAATTGGAATCCAATTGAAATGAGAGAGAAAATGAGAGAAAACTGTCAGAATTTATCATTTAGAACGTTTTAGTACTTTTTAGATCCGGAATCGCTTAAGCACGGGTCACACACAGCTGCTGCCAGCGGCGAATTGACTGCCAGCCGCTGATCAGCTTTGTGTGACCACAAAATTCGCAACCAGCCCTGGCAGCCGGCGAGCGTTTAGCAGCGGCTGGCGAAGTTGAACATGTTCAACTTTTGGTAGCAAGCAGCGGCGGCTGGCAGCTAGTAGCTCAGTCTGACCACATCGGCTGGTAAGTAGCAGCGACCAGCGAGCGAATAGATTTGACATTTTTGCTCATCATCAAATGTGTTTGCTGCAGAAGCTATGCCTCGAGGGTCATCACTTAAAAGTTCCTGCAGCTGCCCTGATAGAGGTGGTTAAGCAGTTCTGGTTTGTTTTTGTTTTTATTGTTAAAGTTTTTTTTTGTTCAATAGGAACCAAAGATCGATTTGACGGATATCGATTTGATGTATATGAAACCCGAAGAGATTGCAAAAAGACGTGACTCAGTACAACCGCTCAATGGAAATCCAACTGATAATTCAACAACCACAAATGATGAAGCGAGCAAGGCTGGCCTTTTGAATGAAACTTGTGCACGCTCCTCGGAGATCACAAATGGCAATGATTTGCATTCTAAAACTCGACCAATAGCTGTGGGATCTAATTAATGTATTTTTTTTATTTTAATTTAAGAAAAAAATCATTTTTAAAATGTTCACTTTTTCAGTACGTTGTTGGACGAAGCGACTGACTCTGACTGTCAATAGGAACATCCGCTATATACATATATTCTTTTAAAGAATTTAGTAAAGAATTTTGAATCGATAAAATCAAACGATATATATAAATTACACCAAAAAAAAAATTCGACAAAATGATGTCCCTTTTTACGAGTAGAGAATCGAACGTTCGAATGTTTTTTCATTTATAGGAATATAACTGATTTTAAAAGAAATTGAACAAAAACCTATGCATTTACGTTTCAAGTTCAAAATTGAAGACTAAAACGTGCAGTCGAATGAACGATTCGCTATTCATAATAAGGGCCTTAACTTATTTTGGTAGATTTGTTTTAATTTTACTCTCTGCGAATGAACCCGATAATGAAAGGAATTAATACGAAAGAAACTGAGCAGGATGTCATATAGGAATCAACTGAAAATTCTGGGGGCAACTTCGTAACACTCTACTTTCTGCTTCCGAATAAAATTATTTTTAAGCTTTATTATAATAGACGTTTAACTTAAACGCCTGGAAAATGACGGCGCCTCAGGCGCGACAACTTGTGGTTTAATAAAAATTGAAGTTCTTTCTCTGTTTCCCATTTGTCTTACGATCATATCGAGGGTTATTTTGATTGAATGCCAATTGTGACACCTAGAGATAGGTCATTTTATCAAAAGAAAATACTCCCAGTTATCTTTTGCCCCGTTTTTGAGAATGACTGGGACATGTATCACAGACAGGCACCACGGAACGATAAGAGCTAGTCTTAGTGGGCCCAACTAAATGGAAAGGGACCGTAATCAACTGGAGACCTCTTTCGAATTGAGAAATTGCTACCAACTTCTTTCCACAAAAACTTGTCGTTTTGATGAATTGGAAATAAATTTAATGTATAATCGAGTTACGTAGCAGGAAGAAGGTCATATAGCTACGAATACTTGCATAGAAAAATAACAACAAAAAAAGTAAAGCAACAGCAGAATACGGATCAACAATGAAATGCTTAATAACCGAACCAAGCTTTAGGGACATCGGTTAACTTCGTACTACATAAAAAAGTTAAGACTTTTGCCTGCCATGACTGTAACCGCATTGGAATACACACATTTAATAGCAAACAGTTACTTTCAATCAAGTCGTCTGGTATTTAACTTCAAAAGAATTAGTAGAATCAACTTCCACACTTAAAAAACTAGAATAGTGGTTTTATATTAAAAAGTATTTCACATGGAACGTTAATTATTAATTTTAACTAGGTTTAAATAGAACTTAGTTTGTACATTTTGGTATCCAACAATTTCTTTCCACACATCGCACAAATTCCTTTTTTGTAAGCACACGACTGGCAATAGTGCGATCCGGCTTGGTATACTTTTTGTCGACATATTCTAAAACAAAATAATGATTTTCGTTTAAAAAAAAACCCTGATGTAAACATTATTGTTTACCTGCATGGAGCAAGAGCCTTTGCTAGAGGACTAGCCTTGTCTCGTGCACTTGTAAGAGCTTTGTTTTCGTTTACTTTTCGTCCTCCGAAAATTAGAAATATTTCTATTCTAAACAGTAAATTGAAGTTGAAGTATGGCAGCTGCTGTCAATCGGTTAGCTGTCACTCTGTCAGTGTGTGATTTGACGAGTGGCTAGCAGCTAAGTGTGACCGCACTACCAGCCGCTGCTTCTGCCAGCCGCTGGTAAGAAGCGGCTGGCAGCAGCCGTGTGTGACCCGTGCTTTAGAGTGGGTTCGTGAAGTGATAAAATGAAAAAACTGTATGAAAACTGAAATGATATTTTTTTTTTCACTTCACAGCTTCACAGATCGGGAATTGACTCCCTGGAGCATTATAAATTTGATTACGCGGTGTCATAAATACTCGTCGTCTGAGATCTTCTGCTACAGATTGCAAATCTGAATGAAAACTACTTGCAGCTTCGTCTAGAAAACATTGGTATGAATATTGATTCAATACCAGTGACTTCTGGGATCAAAAAAGAGTTAACAATCTTCTCTGAGTCGGAAACATTCGAGAACTTCTTTTGTTCATCTGTTTCTCCAAGGAATATTTTGAGTTTGGTTTCTGCTTTTTTGGTTTGGTTGGCTGTCATGCATTTGTTTCTCTGTGTCCAGGAAATCTATCCGCTTAGCTCGGTTTTTTATGAACAAGACGTTTGGATATTAATCCTCAACAAACGGCTGCGTATCCTGATTAGATTTTAGTTGTTTCAGCCATCTGGAATAATCGCACTAGATTCATGTGGAAATGGTCGTTCTGCAGAAAGATCATAAGTGACATACAGAAAGGAATATAATGATGTTATGCATGTCATCCATTTCACTGGTTATCTCATCTTTTTTATATGAGTTAGCATCCATAACTAAAAAAAAATGTTCACGTAATTGACACATTTTCTATAAAAACAAAAATCACCTTTAAATTTTCGATGAGTTTTGTAGTTGACAATCCAATTGTAGAGACAATTCAAGTGTTTTTTTTTTCCTGTAATCCTTCTCAGATTTGTCTGCCAATGAATAAATTTTAAAATGTTCCTCAAACTGGGTCTGCAAATTTATTTATTGCCAGACATTTGCAGAAGCGTCAGAAAATGAACAAAATTTGTGTACACACGATTGCCACATTTGCAAATTAATTTGTCTTCAAAATGATTGATGAACAATTTTTTCTGCAAAAAAAATTTGGTGTGTACACGGTTGTCAGCTTGCGTGTACACGATTGCCAGATATCTGCCAAATAATTAGCAGATATTTGTCTACAAATTAGCAGCCAAATAGTTTTTCTGCAAATTCATTTGATGTGTACACGATTGTCAGCCATTCGAGACCAATTTTTCACTGACAGATCTGGCAATATTTGCAGTTCAGGCAATCGTGTACACTTACAGCCGTATTTATTAGATTTCCCTAAATAGCTCTGAACGGATGAATAGTTATGTAGTGAATAGCACGTTGAATAAATTCTTATTTATAAACCATTATAGTTATGATGTGTATATCTTACCTATCTATAATCTATAATATAATTTATAGCATTGAGCGGTAATACACAGGTGTTCTTCACTATCGAAAACAAACCGGTCTCTGAAAGCCATCTATGTATCCGCCGGCGTACTAACAGTCCCCTGTCATTTCAAAATAGCGAAGACACAAATTTATTCAGTCACTATACTACCTAAATCGGCGTTCAGCCTATGTTACGTTCAAAAAGTTTTATAAATACGTTTTTCTGTTCAGAGATATTATAAGAGGAACATAGCGCTATTCACTCCCTATTATGGGTTTATAAATAAGGCTGTTAGCTTATGCATTGTGTTCACGCAGTAAAACACGGCTATAGAAAAGTTTTGATCCATGTACAAGAATATTTCGCTTTCGAGTGCTGAACGCTGTCGTTCATTAGAGTATGTTGTTTGCTGAATGCAGAAACTCTAGTTGTCAAACTATTTTAAATCTGACGTTGACTTTTCCAGTCTTCCAATATTGAAATCGGCCGCCATCTGCACCAGCGGCTTTCATTCGATTTTCGTGAAAAAGGCAGCAATTTTTCTTAGCCAACTTGTAATTATTACAAGACTCGAATATCAAATCCAGGCCATATCATAATCTAAATAAACCCAAAAACTTGGATCGTTTATCAAGGAAATAGATGTTAAAGTGGATTTTAATATTCTGAAGATAGCAAAAACTCGACGGGCTACGCTTTTCGTACGCATCAGGTAAGATGTAAAAAAGCAAATTTCGGAAGCCCCTTCAAAATGGGGGCATTGATATTCAATCTTTCTAATATGTTTATTTACAACAAATTTGTTTTTTTTTACCCTGCGAAATCAGAGTTGTATTTAATTAAAAGAGTGTAGTCAAAAGTATACATTTTACGGGTGTTAAAAGTTTTAAAACAGTTCTCTCTAGTCAATTATTGTTGTGTAAATAAAGTAATCAGTACCTACAAAGAAAAAGATGTTTCCGAGTGCGAAAAAACATTCTCTCGCTGATCGCAAAAGTTCTTAAATGGTGTACCATAGTCCACCTTGTTACGCGCATCTATTTCGCGGTCGTAATGTTATGGCCAACGTTGTTTTCAATTAAAGTTTATTTCTGTTCTTTTAAATAGTTTTTTTTTTCCAAAAAGAATAAATACTATGTAAAAAAAAATGTTTCAAGAAAGTGTTCCAGCAGGGATTTTCAAAAATGAAAATATTTATCCAAAATGTTGAAGGTAAGAAAACGGATGTAAAATTCTTTTTGTTTCTAGAGATAACTTCTCGAAAAAAAGGTTAAAAAGTAAAAAGTGCAAAAATTTGCATTGAAAGAAACAAGAGTAACGACGATGAGCAAAGGCGTTTTCAAGTGCAACATATTGAGAATAATTTGTTTTAAATTTTATAAAGTGAAAGTGGCTGTGTGTGTGTGTTGGTATTGTGGTAAATATAGATGACGTTTGAGTGGGGACGTTGGATGTGTCCTTGGAAAAAATTGTACACACAAATTTCATTTGTTGGGTCTGTTTGTTCCATAATCGCAATTATTAAATTGAACCTGTTTTTTTTTTTAGTAGAATTCGTTCAAATATGGACACGTATACAATTATACATAGGTATACGAGCTCATGAAGGAACTCATTAATTAGTGAAAATATAAAAATAAAAACATTCACACAGGAACTTTCGATCTTCTCCTAGATTAGACTTTAGGTTTTCATGCTCTTTGAACTGCCGTGTCTAGTTGAAACCTTTTGGACACTGGGTTTCTTTTGCTTCTGAATTGGATCAGAAGTTAATGATTCTCTGCCGATGAATGAGTTTCAGTTATTCTAGGGGATGATCTCTTAACCAAGTATCCGCTTTCTAAGGCGGAGAAGTGCTGGGCAATCTGCAGTGATATGCAGAAATGTTTCTTCACTTAGGGTCTGCTGCCAAACTCATTTTTTTTTTTATAAAGATGAGTGGTCTGTTAATAGTCCACTCTAGAGGGTTTTTTTTGTTGCGTATGTTCTGACATAAAAAGACTTGAACAGTTTGTTTTTTTTTGACCAGACGCCCACGCCCCCGCAGAAGAGAAATACGACAATTTCAAAGACTGTTTCTACGAGCTCCTCGAAGAAACATATGAGCAGTGCCCTAGACACGACGTGAACATCGTTCTTGGCGATTTTAACGCAAAACTAGGGAAGGAGGACATCTTTGGAAATACAATCGGTAAGCATAGCCTCCACGACAAAACCTCCGAAAACAGACTGAAGCTAATCGATTTTGCTGCGGGGCTAAATCTTGTTGTAAGTAGTACACGCTTCCCGCATCTCAAAATTCATAAAGGTACATGGCGATCCCCAGATCAATCAACCGTCAACCAAATTGACCATGTTGCGATCGACGCAAGGCACTCTCCCAGTGTGTTAGATGTCCGAACTTTCCGAGGGGCCAACTTTGACTCGGACCACTACCTTGTTGTAGCCAAGGTACGAATGAGGATATCTTCTTCACGACCTGCACAAACCAAAGCTGTGAAGAGATATGACGTCGGAAAGCTACAATCGCAAGAGATTGCCAATGCCTTTTCTAATCGAGTGTCCCTTCAATTATCCTTGAATCCCATGCCGTCAGCATTTAGCATTGAAGACCAGCAATGCCAAGAAGCCATCAGAACCGCTGTGTCTGAGGTTCTGGGTTTCACTCGGCCACCAAAACGAAACCCATGGTTCGATGAAGAATGCAGGCAGGCAAATGCAGCCAAACAAAAAGCACGACAAGTGCTGATGTAAAAACGAACAAGAGCTGCTTACAATCAGTATAACAAGATTTACAAGGAGAAAAGAAGGGAAGAACACCAAAGAAAAAGAAGCAGCATGAGAAGCGCTCGTTTGAGGGATTTGAGAGGTGCCATGACAGGAACGAGATTCGGAAATTTTACCAAAAGGTAAAAAGATCCTGCCAGGGTGGCAAACCCCGAACTCAAGCCTGTAAAGACCAGCAGAGAAACATAGTTGTAGAGTCGCTACTGACTCAGTTCGGGGTGAACCTGGTCCTCAACCAACATCCTTCTGTAACGACTTCGATTTCGGGCGAGCTCTCTCCAGTTTTGCACTCTAAGTCGGTTGAGGTCTTCTTCCACTTGATTGCGCTACCTAAGACGAGGCCTTCCTCTTCCACGATTTCCCTGAAATGTGCTTTTGAAAACCCGTCAGACCGGAGCGTTTAGATCCATCCACTCTACATGGCCCAACCATCGTAGCCTCGCGATGCGTACTCTTCTGGCTATGCCCATGGCTCGGTACAGCTCATACAGCTCGTTGTTGTATCTTCTTCTCCACGCATTATCTTCGTATACGGGACCAAAGATCATTCGGAGAATTTTTCTTTCGAAACGGCCAAGGGTTTCCTTATTCCTTCCGAGCCGTAAAGCAGAACTGGCATGGTTAAGGTCTTGTAAAGGATTACCTTGGTTTTTCTGGAGATGGTTTTGTTTCTCAATTGCCTTCTCAACCCAAAGAAACAACGTTTGGTAAGAGTTGTTCTCCGTTTGATCTCCGCACTGATGTTGTTTTCCGTATCTATAGCGGATTTCAAACTACGAAAACCAAAAATAAGAGCTAAAACATCCTAGTTAAGACATTAAGAAATTGTTATTTATTTTATCAATAGTAATCAATTCCTTTGCAAAACATTCATTACGAGGGCGTCTATGATGCTTTGTTTCTATAATTCGTAGTTCGAAATTGTTATGACAGGCCTTGTGGTACGACCCTTGTCTCTATGTCAAGCATTCTGAACGGGAACTTAGCTTTGCCTTTTTGAATAGTAAAATAATAGCTACTTGCATCTACCTAAACATTTGTATTCGAGTGACTCAGCGAACGAAAATAGGTTCGTCATGGATTTTATCAGGGATGATCTAATGCCTATTTACTTACAAAGAAGACTGATAACAAGAGGAGAAATGTGACCTCGTAACTTAAGAAATAATAATAACTTGCACTTACCATTGTTTAGAAATAGCAGAACTCAAAATATGTTATTTTTTAAAGGAGCACACATTTATAATAGTCTTCCTCGAGAAGTAAAATTAGAAAATAATATTGCTAGATTTAAGCGCTCAGCTATAGAATACGTCAAAAACAACTATTAATAAGTAAAACTGTAAAAATAATTCTAAAAATGGCAAGTACTTAACTTTTAAAAGAGTAATTTTCAAAAGCAATTTTTAAGAACCCTAGAGAAGTCGGGGTAGACTTTTTTTCCTCGGTGAACTTTTCCAGGGTGCACTTATTCGCTTCTTTCTTAAAATTTATGTATTGGACTTGGAGGCGAGTATTTTTGAAAGTGGCTTCCTTCTTAATTACCTTAGATTCATGGTTCCACCATCATGTTTCTTGTTGGTAGTGTCCTTTTGAAACCCCTTTGTCTGTCTAAATTAAATTTCAAAGCCAATGAACTCGCCAGAAATGGAACCGTTTTATCGATCTTAACCAACAGGTAGGACATTGGTATACCAATCGCTACATGCAAACTCATGTTAACGTAAGATGCCATGGATAAAACAAACATTGGAAAAATACAAAATAATAAAATAGCTTGCAAATTAGCTCCGTAATCGGTTTACCTGACATTGCCTCATAGATAGACACTCCACAAGACTTAACGTTCTGTGGAACGACTTCTGTAGAAGGTGTTTGGACGAAGAGGCAAAGGAGGAAATCACACACTTCCCCTGTTCATATCCTGTTCTCTTTCTTAAACTTAAACTACATCTCGGAGATTTATTCTCGGATGATCCAAATGATTTGAAGAACATAGATATTGAATGCTTCCATCTTCATGAAAGGCTCAATATAGTTTGACTAATGAATGTAGTATTACATCAAAGTGTGTCAGTTGTTTTCCTGAGAGCCATTTAAACCTTAACTATTCTAGTTCGTTGTTGGTAATGTCACATACTTTGTGCTGTGAACATTGCATTTTGGACTGACTTTATGAAAATGGTTATAAAATGATAAATAATAAATCAGTCGACGATTTTTTTTTTTTACCGAGGCATAATTATAATGCACTATAAGAGCTGTAAGCTATGTTACTAACAGGTAATGGAAAGACCTTCCAAATGAATAAATAAATAAATAAATAGGGACTACAAAGGTCCAATAGCCTCGGGGCCAACGCATTTCAGACACCTACAATTTTCTTATTTCTCCAAACCAACTTCTAACTTGAGCGATTGCATACTCTTACAACTTTATATGCCCTGCCAAAATAAAGTGATCTAGGGGTTAATCCCCAGAAAACTGATTGACTCGTTCTCTTCACCAAGAAATATAAAAGTCATCAACTAATAACTCCATCAATCAATGGAATGCCATTTAAATTTTCAAACGAAGCTAAATATCTAGGTATCATCCTGGACAAAAAGTTAAAAAATATACAAGAAAGAATCAGGAAATCCACCATAGCCCTCTTTTCCTGTAAAAAAACTTTTGGTAATAAATGGGATTTCTCCCCAAATCAGCCACTGGCTCTACGCCGCGGTCATCACACCAATACTCACCTACGGACTAGTGGTATGGTGAACCGCTCTTGAAAAAATTACCTTCTGCGACAGTCTTACAAGGTTCAACGATCAGCCAGTATGAGTATAAGTGAAACACTGAAATCAATAAACTCAGCTGCCCTCAACATACTCCTTAATCTCAAACCATTGCATATCTTCAGCAAACAAATGGCCGCCAGTACAGCGATTCGTATCAAAGATATATCCCAATGGACCAATAATAACATTGGCCACGCTACAATCCTGAATCTATTTAGATCAGTCCCATGTCACTATACCGACTACGCCATCCCCCATTGGTTATTGAAACAAGCTCCAAGTCTTAATCCCACCGAGAACTATCTGGGAGTATGAAGAATCAAATCTCAGACAGTGAAATAGCCCTCAAATCACTCGGCAGATATGGCCAGAGCAAGATGTAAAACGCACGTCATTACCGGACATTGTAGACAAGCCATAGGACTCTGCGTTGTCTCTAACGACTTCTGCATAAGCAGCTTAGATGAGAAAGAGACAATCCCACACCTTCTCTCCTCACGTCCTGCACTCTCCTTTAAAAGAAAACTGCATCTAGGAATTGGTCTAAGCGATCTTGCGAACACAGATACCCTTCACCTCTATCGCTTTATTAAAAGCACCAAATGGTTTCGGTAAGTGAGGTACTCCCACACACACTTCTTATGGTACCACGGGGGACCTAATATTGGTCTAAGTGTGTCAGTTGTTTTCCTTAAAGCCATTTAAACCTAACCTGACCTAACCTACGCCCCGTGCATATGTTGGGTTATACACTACACAACTTCCTTCTTTATTAATTTATTGGTTAATCTAAAAAAATACGTGTTGCATTTTTAAACGTTCCTTCTTATCGCCAAAATAAGGGTTAAAAAGAATCAATGAAGTTGCAGGTTGAAAGTGTAAGATTTTAAATTTTATAAAGAGAAAGTTCTTTTCCATCAAAAATCCTTCTTTGTGATAGAATCATTTCTTTTCATTTACTCTACTTACTTTTCAAACTAAAAAAAGAACACACACAATTCTTTTACAAATTCTATATTCTGAAAAGCTAATAGTTCATTTTACGTATAATTGAAGCAGATCGTCCATTTTGAGAAGCATCAACGTCTGCTTCTAACAGGAAGAACACAGAGGAACAAAGATGGACTCAGAAGATGAGTCACGTCCTGGTTCGTCAGCATCGAACTCATCGGACTCATCAGATGATAATAATTCGGAGAACAATTCCCGAGCGTCGAGCCCGGAGGCACCAAAGCGTTCCAAATCGGGTTCTGTCAAATCAGCAGCATCAATCAAATCCGTAGCATCGATGAAATCGGGTTCGGTGAAATCGGGATCGGCAAGTCCACAGTCGGGCGGGGAGCGAGCTGTATCACGCGTCAGTTCGAGATCATCTCGAGCACGTCGATCGACTTCTTCGAAGTCAAACTCTGGTTCATCATCATCATCATCGTCGTCGTCAAGCGATGAAGATGAAGATGCGGGTAGCGCAAAGGAGAACAACAAATCGCCCAGCAAGCCTGCATCGTCTCGATCGAGCAGTGAAGAAAGTGGCACGCAGAGGCAGGGAGCAGTTTCTCGAAATCAATCAATTTCTCCAGTAAGAAGGAAGTCTCGAAGCTCAAGGAACTCTAGTGTATCTAGTGCTGGAGGAAGCTTAGATGACCATCGTGAAGATGGTGCAATAAACATGAGCCACGAAGATCTAAGTGATGTCAGTGAAATGGATTGTGACAAAAGACTAGATAAGGAGCCTATAACAAATAGCAAACTATCGATTGAGGATGAAGCTACCAACGGGTCAGCAGGAAACCTAAACGATATTGACCATATTGATCATGAACCTGAATTTGAAACTCAGAAAGATAACGTTGTTCAAGAAACCCACTCTCGGCACAGCCATGAAGAAGAAGAAGATGACGATGACGATGACGACGATGATGACGATACGGGCGAAATAGTTGACGAGCCCAAAAAACAAGACGAAAAGGAAGAGGATTACCACGAGAAAGATGATGATGATAAGGACGAAGAAGAACAGCCAATCATAACAGACTTACGCCAGAAACTGGATCAGAAAAAAGCGTGCCAACAGAAAGCTGCTGAAAAGATGGAAGAAGACAACGAATCGCATAGCGTTGTTAAAAACAACGGTACGGTTGCATCTGATATCGATGAGTTGGTAAAAAAGCACGACGAAGACGCTTTAGATTTTGAAGCCGAAGAAGGGGAATGTCCTGAAATGAGTAAAGAAGAACAAGATAAGCTCGATGAAGATGCCAAAAAACAAGAAGCTCAAAAATCCGATGGCGAAGGTGATGGCGAAGTCGAAGATGGTGAAGAGCTGGAGGAAGGTGAAGTTTCGGATGAAGATGAAAAGCGTCCAGAAGAAACAGAACCTAAACCAGTTTGTAGATTCTATACTCGTGGTCAATGCACCTGGGGCATGAGTTGTCGTTTCTTACATCCCGGTGTAACCGACAAGGGCAACTACACAATGTTTGACATGGTTCGTCCAGTGCCCATACCATCTGGAGGAGGAGGAAGACCATTGGGACCGTCTTTTGGCCATGACTTTCATGATTATCGAACTGACCGTCCACCTTTGCATCACCGTGCTCCGCCAATGCACCACCATCCCGCCATACCTTTTGTAGCACATCATGACCCAAGGGTCATTCCACCTGTTGCAGCAGTGGAGCCTCCAGTGGTTGTCGAGAGTGCATGGGAACGTGGTTTGCGTACTGCTAAAGAAATGATGCGCAAAGCGAATAAGCGTAAAGAGCAGGATATGGACTTTGAAGATAAGAAAATGAATTTGACGCTGTCACCGGATGACGTTGAAAAGGACAACTACTATATCAAGGACAGGGCTTCGCCGCCAGAGGTATTTTTTTTATTTACTTTCTTAGCTATGAACTTCTTACTTAGTTTCGATTTCTATACCAGCAAATTGTTCCACAATATCCAAGACATCAGAACTATCAGGAGCCCCCTGGTTTGTATCCACCACCGGAACGTTTTGCTCGTGGTCCACCACCAATTTATGATGACTTAGATCCGTATGGACGCAGTGCACGTTATAGAGAGCTGCCAGCTCACAGGATGCCCCATTATGAAGATGATAGACGAGTTCGTCCTGCGCGCGAGGTAATTGTGCAAAGAGTCGAACCTGTTGGCAGAGGCGACGAGTGGAATGATCCATGGATGCGATCTAAATCACCAGGCGGTCGCGCTCTCTCCGATCGGGAGCGAAGCGATAAAAGGCGTCGTGATCGTCGCAGTTACAGCAGCAATTCTTCTTATTCCAGTTCTAGTACTTCGCAATCGGATTCAAGCTCAGAATCAAGTCGATCTCCGAGTCCAGAACACAGACGTCGCTACAACAGCGGTTCACACAAGAGTCCACCACAGAGACGTCATATAAGAACTAGTGGACTGCGTTCGCCGAGTCCGAGACGATCGAGACGGTCTCCAAGTAAGTGCATTTGGTTTCTTTTGTTTGACAGGAGAAATAGTAGTAAACATTAGCCCATTGTGTAAAATAAGTTTAGGTATTAGAAAACGCCATCTTTCTCTCTGTTAATGAAATACAATTTCTATTGTTTGCCATTTTTCTTGACCATGCTAATCAAAGGCGATCACCACCGTTCGCCAGTTGCAAAGCGACGTGGACATTCGTCACCTTCTCCAATTCCAGAAAAACGATCGGCATATAGTCCCAGCAGCAGGAAACGAAGAGCTTCGCCGTCATCGAAAAAATCCACCGATAAGTCCAAGAAGAAGCGACATGGAACCAGCAGCTCTGGTTCAGGTAAAAAGAAACACATTTTCTCAGAATAATAATAAAACGTTTAAACTTTCAACTAGGAACTTCAGACTCCAGTGGTTCTGGTTCAGAAACTTCGTCTTCGTCATCTGAAACCTCATCACAATCAAGGGGAAAAACTCCAGTTAAACGTCTTCGTACAACGGATAAAATAGCCAACGAAAGAAAAGCTATTAAAAAGGGTAAGAAGACAGTGTTGTTCACGTATAAGAATATCAAAACTAATATCACAATTAATTGGTTATTTTAGTTGAAATGGTGAAGAAGCGATCACCCATATCGATTGAAATTAAAAAACAAGCTACAGTGGGAGCATCGGCATTGACATCGCCCAGCAATTCAAATTCATCAGACAAACCAGAAGTGAAAGACATGAAGAAGACCAGACGCGAAGAGTTACTAAAGCAGTTACGAGCCGTTGAAGATGCCATTGCCAAGAAAAGATCAAAACTGACCTGATAGACTTAAGTTCAGTCAAAATAACTCATCGCATATTCAAAATTCCAAAAGATTTGCACTTATTGCAAAGCACACAGAAATTATTATCTTCTTCATCATCAATGAAAAGCAGTCTCCCTCTCTCGTGAATATATATATAAAAATATTTTTAAGTTCATTATTCGATGTATAATGCTAAGTTGACAGTTATAACAGTTATCTTTTTATCGATGTGCAAGAAATTAAAAAAAAAAAGCAAATCAAAGCAATCGTTTTGTCGGAGGACATTTTTAAGTTAACCGAAGTTAGGCGCTAAAACATATAACAGTTATGTTGGAACGGCCCTTTTGCGTAGAATAGAAACTAATATTTTTGTACAATTTGATGAAAAACGATACGTTTCCTACAGAAAAAAGAAAAAGAAAAAATTATAATAAAAAGAACTTATGTAACTACTATTTAATTACATTTGGTTGGACATATTTTTTTTTTTTTCAAATATGACTGAGCAGTGCTTTATGTGAAACTCATACTAATATTGACTTGTTGTGGAAGTGTTTCAAAGTTAAATAAATAAGCAATGAAATATCAATGTATACATTCAGTTTTTTCAGTTATTATTTAAGGAGTTGTTGTTGTTGATGGTGTGAGATTTAAATTGTTGATAAATTTCGCTTGGAAGTTTCAAGAGTTGGGAACATAATATTGATCAGTACATCATTTCTTACGACAAGGCTTAAGTAGCTAGGAAATGATATTTCAAATGTTTGTATTTACAAACCAAGAATTTGATAATTTTTTTTTGCTTTTCTGAGCGTTTAATCGAAGTTTTACTGGTGCACGAAAAAGATAAAATGAGGTTTATTCTAAACGGTGCGTATCGAACCCTTCGAGAATCGAGAAAATAGATCAGTGTATCTGAATATACGACCTAAAAGGAGGTGTGCCACAAGAAAAAAGAATTCGGACTTGATGGGTTTTCAAGGTTTATTCAAACGAGTTAGATATAAAAGTATCGAAATGCCATAACAACAAAAGTCTTTTGCCCGAGTTCAAAATTCTTTTAGTAGTTTCAATTCATATATCCACCAATAAACTGCATTATTTTGTCTATTTCCTCAAATGTAGTGAAGAAAAATGAGGATTAAAAAGACGAATAAACACTGGAGATGTTGTTCCGAAAAAGCCACTGAGCATGGAAAATAAAATGCAAGTTACATTCGACGCGACCGGTCGATATCCAAAATGAAGTTTGAAGCACTTGCGGAAGTGTGATTGACACTTTGGGAGCGTTCACCGTTCAAAAATAGTATTCAGATAGCTTTTTGTTATAACTGTTGAAAAGCGTTTCAATTTGACTTTTTTGAAGACAGATAAATGGAAATCGGTTGGAAACTAACTTTAAAGTCGTATGAAACAGAAATGAGAAAAAACACTTGGGTAAAGTCAACCCAAAATGTGAAAATAGCCAGGCAGGATCGGACAGAGTCTTCAGACATTAGGTTCGTTTGTTCTACTTGATCCAGGTTTTCTTAACAACCACAAGAGTAGTTTAAAAAATTAGGGGCTTTCAGTTTCAGCAAACGCTAAACCGCAAAACCAGAACATATGTATGCTTATAGAGATTCGTTCTTTGAACTTTAAGCAGAGTTAACCCAGGTTTGGTCGATAGAATCAAAAAACGCTTAATCTCAAAATCATTAGACATCCCTGTCATTTGAAGAAAAATACATGCCATTTGACAGCTCGCTTGTTACCTGAACTCGCCCCAGCAAAACCTAGAGCTATTGTCACTTTCCATTGGACGAAAAGAACCGTCCAGGAGCGTCCAGGAGAATTCTCAAACCGTTCCATTGCATTGGTGCAAAAAGATCGCTTCTCATGATTCTGAGGAGAGACAGCCGCTTCTCGATTTGAAGTGAGAATCGACTCAAGAATCACTAACACATGTTACTCAAATGTCTCAATTACGTTAAACTGAATAGAAAAAATGTAAGGTGTTCCATTGGTTTTTAAAATGAGTGCTTCCCCGAGTGAAACCAATGGAAAGCGGCATAAGTGCGTGTTGAGGCAAGCCCAAAGGCTTAAGGGTTTTTAAGAAACGCTCTATGGCAACCACAGGTCAAACCTAGAGCTTCAACGAATAAACCTTATTTTGCTTACCTTTTTACAAACCATGATGTACTTTGCCTGATCTCACCCCAAGAAGATTGTTTATTAATACGGCGGTTAGATTTTAAAAACTACGCAGCGGATATTGCGTTTTCTTGTACAGGGTGTCCCGTACTTCGTGTATTATCCTTTGGGTTTGATTCTTGGTCATACTCTAAGAAGAAAATTGTTTTACAGTAAAGCTCGTTTCTCAACTTTGACATCACTTTTTGACAATTTAAAAAAAGCTAACTTTGGTGTACCCTGACCTTTGTTAAATTCGATATATCTGCCAATACTGATGATAGAGACCTAATCTTAGACTTAATTTTTTGTAAAAATAACAACCTTTAATGTTTATCAGGCATTTTCTGCAAAAAAATGACCTCAAAACTTTGTTTCGGGAAGAAAATTTGAACAATGAAAATCTGGCAACCCTAAGCCTATGGAAGCTCAACTTAAATACAGTCTTAAAGGTTGTTATTTCTACAAAAAATTAAGTCTAAGATTAAATCTCTATCATCAGTATTGACAGAGATATCGAATTTAACACAGGTCTGGGTACACCAAAGTTAGCTTTTTTTTAAATTGTCAAAAAGTGATGTCGAAGTTGAGAAACGAGCTTTACTGTAAAAACAATTTTTTTCTTAGAATATGACCAAGAATCACACCCCAAAGGATAATACACGAAGTACGGGACACCCTGTATAATAGATAGAGTGATTTAAGACGAAGGTTTGTATGAATATTTCATTCCAATATAACTCGGAAACGGGAACGTAAAAAGAGATATTTGTGTTTGTATTGAAAAGGCTTCAAGGCTACTGAGCCAATTTGAATGACATTTAGAACAAATTCTGTCACCGTTCGAGTGATTCATTGCCCCTGAGTAACATAGACACTAGGTTTGTTCGTTGAAGCCCTAGGGTCGCCCTGGGGTCGCCACAAAGAGTTTTTTGAGAAACCTAAAGTCGCCCTGAATGTCAAACTGAGAGTTTTTTGAGCCCTAGGGCTGATTTAGGTTTGCCTTCAACTTTCCCTTGGTTTTTGATGTGGCGATTTGAGGGCTGTCAAATGACTTGTGTTTTTATTCAAATGGCAGGGATGTGTGGTGATTTTGTGGCTTAGCGTTTTTTGAGGACTGCAAAACCCAGGTTTTTTGACAACTCACAGGGTTGTCAAGAAAACCTGGGTCAACCCTGCATAAAGTTCAACGAACGAACCTTATATTTCATTCCAATTTTCTTACTGGAATGGAAACTTGGAAACTACTTTACTTAATTTTCTCAATTTGATCATCGTAGGTCTGAGCAGCGCCGGGCCGGCGGGTTAGCTAGTATTCTAATATTTAACTTTGAGGCAAGACCAAGTATATGCTGTCATCAAGAAAGGACACCCAACACCGACGTCTTGGACAGAGCGTCACGATAGACAGCTATAACTTTGAGGTAGTTAAGGACTTTGTCTACCTAGGCGTCGCTATTAATTCAGACAACGACACCAGCGCTGAAATCAAACGAAGAATAACTCTTGCCAATCGCTGTTTCTTCGGACTGAGGAGGCAATTGAGTAGTAAAGTCCTCTCTCGAGCAACTAAAGTGTCCCTGTATAAGACACTTATCATCCCGGTTCTTATATATGGCGCAGAGGCATGGACCTTGTCAAAGGCAGACGAGAACGCTTTAGGATGCTTCGAGAGAAAAATTCTTCGGGTGACTTTTGGTCCAGTCTGCATAGATGGAGAGTGGAGAAGAAGACTTAACGACGAATTGTACGGGCTGTACAGCGACACTGACCTTGTCAAACGAGTCAAGGTCCAGCGGCTTAGATGGCTGGGTCATGTAGAGCGAATGGACACCAACGCTCCGGCCCGGAAAGTCTTCGAATCCAATCCCGAGGGACGGCGCAGTAGAGGAAGACCGCGACTCAGGTGGCACACGCAAGTAGGAGAGAACCTCAACCAACTTGGCGTGCAAAACTGGAGGCAGCTAGCTAGGGACCGAGCTGGCTGGAGAAGCATGTTGCTTGAGGCCCTAGTCCGACCCGGACTGTAGCGCCACCTTAAGTAAGTAAGTAAGTAACTATGATTGCAAAGTAAACATGCTTCAGTCAATATCTTTGGATGCGATGAACGACTTTCAGCATAATGCTCAAAAGCCATTGGGAACGAAATAACAGATACAATTTAAAGGTGCTTATGCTATAGGCAAGTATCAAATGGGAATGTTAACCTGTTAACCACATAATTAAAAGTGGAAAATAAATTTGGCATTGATCACGTCAAGAGTTACTGATTACTTAAATAACTACTTTCCTAAATTCAGCATAATTATTATTAGCGACTCCGAAGAAAGGCGTACATATAAATATCTACTAGTAGACTTTTACAATCACAATTGTCAGAGTAGAATATGTTAATGCATATTGGTTCATAGATTCCTTTTTTTTTTGTTAGATTTTATTGGAAACACATAAAATCTCTTACATCGACACACAAGGACACGGGCTTCTATTTACCTTGAGCTCTGAGTTACCAACAAATATTCAAACGGTATCGCAACCCTTTCAAGATTGGAAAAAGAAGAAAAGAAACACCCAAACATCATGGTATCCAATGTATCCATCGCAAACGCTAATAATACAGATGTTCATATATTCAGGGCATAACACCAGCAATAAAAGGGTTATTTTGTCCTTCCACGTATCTTTTTCGATAATTCTTTTCACCGCGTTGCTCCTTTTATTTCAGCGTTTTGCATACATTTTGTAAGATTACCGCACGTGAGCTTTGGCTCCTGGACGTGATTTTCACTATGGAAATCCGTGAGTGCCAGCAAAGGTATAATACAATACGTATCAGCAGACCAATAAACAAAACGTGTATTGGATTTAAATATCATATTGTGTCACATTTCATCTCTAGCAGAATACCCCCTCCCCCCCTAAAAAAAAAGATGCAAGATACGACCGAGTAGGTCTTTTTGTTTGTCATTGGGTGCGTTCGAAAAAAAATGGGTAGCATAACTAGGATACCTTTGGGATTGAACAAAGGTTATGGTATACCTACCACTAAGCAGCTCCTAATGGTAAGTCTGCGTCCAATACGATAAAAGTATTTTCAATGACTTAATTAGATGGATGAAATTTATCATCGATCGTAAGACTTACCTATTGCCACTAAAAAGACAATACCATTATTTTTTGTTTCTTTCTTTATTAACACAATTGATTTCAACTGATGTATAATGCCATTATTGATTGATTGTTTAGACGTGTCAAGAGCTTGGCCTTGAAATAAGTTTTTAAAAAAAGTTTACAATTAAATTTTCCTGAATCTCAAATTAGCTAAATCAAAGCTCAATTAGCAAATTAGCATAAAATATAATACAAGACATCCGGCAGTAATTTAAACAGAAAAAATGTTTAAAGAAATAAGGCCGAGACCGACAATCCGTTTGCTTTTTGAATAAAGGGACAGCTGTTTCTAATGAAAACGTTTATAACAATCTAGGCTAATGGAATAATCAAACATTTTCTAGCGAAACCCTGCATTTTCCTAGACAAAAAAGTTGTCAAATAATATAGTTGTATGTTTCGTTTTTGAAGAAGATATTCGATTCATAATTATGATTATTATGACCCATTCTAAAAAATTTTTTTATAGTTTTTGCCATGTCAAAATTTAAAGAAAAGATGATGTTAAGTATTAGTTACGTCCTTAAAAGCTTAAAAACAATTTATTTTATAAACTTAGAACCGAAAAAAAGCGATTTTAAATATTTAGAACCCAACGGGTTCAAATTTATTTAAAAAAAATTAATTTTAAATTTTGGCAAGAATTAGATCAAATATTCTTTTTTCATTGATCTAACTTAGCTCTCTACGATCGATGGACCTTTCTCTTCGCGAAGCTTGTTTAAGCTCACGTCTAGACTCGTAGCAGGTCTTTCTTTCGGCATCAATTCTCCTGACTAATATTCCCCTTAGATTCTCTATGCATCTATGGGATTAACATCGGAAGAACATGCGGACCTTTGCCAAAAATTGGCCGGATTGATCCCCAACCAATAGATTGTTTCTCGACTCGCTCGAGTTCAGGCATTGTCCTGCTCAAAAATTCAAGATTTCTCATGGTTAGGGATTAAACTGCGTCGGATAACTTGAACATAAGGTCTGTTCGTTGAACTTTCCCAAGTGTTGACCCAGGTTTTCTTGACAACCCTATGAGTTGTCAAAAAAACCTAGGTTTCCCAGTCCTCAAAAAACACTACACCACAAATCACCACACATCCCTGTCCATTAAAAAATAAATACATGCCATTTGACAGCCCTCAAATCGCCACAGCAAAAAGCTTGGGCGAGTTTGGGGAAAACCTATGGCAAACCTATGGCTCAAAAAACACTCAATTTGACATTCAGGGCGACTTTGGGTTTCTCAAAAAACGCTTTATGGCGACCCCATGGCGACCCTAGGGCTTCAACGAACAAACCTATAGTCACTTTTCATTTTCGATGAAATTATCAGCGTTTCGAGACATCCCGCTGAAGAAAAAGCTCCCCACATCATCATTGAGCCGGGCACCAAAAATTCGACTATCGTCAAATGGCGGTTCCTTTTGTAAACCACGCCAGTATCTGTGTAAGCCATAGGAATAGCTGTTCTTTTGAACGATAAAAACTCAGAAACCATGACAACTTTGCATTTGAAAGTCCATTGAAAGTCCGTTAAAATTTTATTGAAAGTCAAAGTTATAATGGAAAAGTGGGTTACAATCATTATGAACCCCACAGTTTACGATTGAGTTCAAAACATATAATATTATCTTTTTTAGAGAGGACTGAAGCAAATCGTTTTAGGGGTAGTTTGTTCATCTCCATCGATAATAGGTCCGTTCGTTGAACTTTCCCCAGGGTTGACCCAGGTTTTCTTGACAACCCTATGAGTTGGTTTTCCAGTCCTCAAAAAACGCTAAACCACAAATCACCACAAATCCCTGTCATTAAAAAAAAAAAAAATACATGCCATTTGACAGCCCTCAAATCACCACAGCAAAAAGCTAGGGCGAGTTTGTGGAAAACCTATGGCAAACCTATGGCTCAAAAAGCACTCAATTTGACATTCAGGGCGAATTTAGGTTTTTCAAAAAACGCTTCGTGGCGACCCCAGGGTGACCCTAGGGCTTCAAACAAAAACAAACCTATTCTGGGTGAAAATTATGTCGCCAAGCCTAAAGTCCGAAATTTCCCTAAAAAAAAGTTAAAAACAGCTATAGCTATGAGTTAGCGGAGCAGAATTTCTCATGCTTATGCCTATGAGATAGAAGATAAATTCCTCTATTGCTTTCCACATGCATTGGGCGCGTTCAAGAACCTATCGAATGGGCTATCTCGGATGCCAATATCTTAGAAACGTTTTTTTCTTAGTTTTTCTTTTTAAATATTGCTGGCAAGCTTCAAGCTTCGAAAAAACAAAAAATCATTCAAAATGTGGCTAGACGATTGGAATTTGCTTTTTTGATTTAACTGGTAATTTAAAGTAACTCCGATATTGAAATTTCTGCACACGAAAATGAAAAAAACCAACTTTTGAAGAATTTCTCAAAAACGTGGTTTTCGCGAAAATTCCCTAAAGCTAACAGGTTTTCATAAACGAGACGTTTTCAAGTCGTTTTTCATAGAACCTATATAGAAAACTAGTGGTGGTTCTACAGGATATAAACTATGTTGTGTGCTGTGCCCCTGTTCTGTAACTATCGCCTTGGCTAAATTCATAGAATTTCGTTCCATTTTCCACCGTTTATCGCCTGCTTTTATCGAGGCGATAGTTACAGAACAGGGGCACTGGATTCGTTCAACCAAAACAGCTGCCACTTCAGGCAGATGGATTTTAAGTATTTAATGATGTAAATTTATTTGTATTCAACTCAATTTCTTTATTTTGCAATAGGTAAGTGTAAGTGTGGTACCCGTGGCGTGATGGTTAGCATATCCACCTGCTAACCCAGAGGTTCGAGGTTCCAATCTCAGCAGAGACAAAAATGTTTTTTCACGGGTATCGCCTTTCGCGAGGAATTGGCAAATCCTCCGTTAGTAAATTCATTGCCATGAAAAGCGCTTTCTCAATTAGCCGTTCGGAACCGGCAGAAAATTGTAGGTCCCCTCCATTCCCTCACAAAGACAATGGTTGTGAAAAATGCGCTAGGCCCAGGGGCTCCTCCCTCTGTTGCGCCACCTTATTTATTTATTTTATTGGGGGCGTTCAATAATCGTATCTGCATAGCCTTTTGTTTTTGCTTGTGTGTTAAGCTCTTAGATTAAACTATCTAGGTATCCGAGAATTTTCGTAATACCTTTCTGTAAGTGATCAGTTGATAGAAAACTTATTTTCGTTTCTTTTCATGTTGGTTTCTTATTTTCGGATGCGGAAATTTCAGTATCTATCAGAGTTATTTTAGTTGCACGAAAAATCGAAATAAATTCCAAACGTTTAGAAACGATATTTTGAATGTTTTTCTGTTTTTAAAAGTTGTATTTTTGTATTTCAAAGCTGTTGTTGGCAGAAATCTGGGAAATATTTGTGAATCGTTCAAAAAGATATCTTTAATACGAGTATCCGAGACAGCCTATCCGAAAGGTTCTTGAACGAGGTCATTATTTTGACCAACTAACTACTACAATAATGAAGTCAGACAATTGCAACCAAATTTACTATAGGGAAACTGCTAAGAAGTAAGACAACGTATGGAAAAGAATAAATTACTCCCGGCGAATCCTAAAGTCATCATCAGGAAAAGGAAACTAGTGTGCAAGTCAACATTTTGGCCAAGTGCACACAAACTCTCATTCCGGATAGGCTCACGTCACAATTCAAAACTGGAGTCAGATGCACAACTGGTGACAGGTTGTTGATTGTGGGTTGTTGAAGATTTTCCTCTATTGAATTCCTGTGAAGTCGTAATGGATTTTCCAGTTCATATTTGAAGATGTGATTGGGTCAGGGATTCGTTTAGAGTCAGGATAATTAGTTGTTATTTAAGATCAATAAGGGCAAAAGGGGGCGTTAGAACATAGTCTACCATACTTGAACCAGGAGAAGTTCGTTATAGTAGCACGTTGAACCCTTGTTGTATAGTCGTTTGAAGACCAATTTGAGATTCCTTTTCTGCTTCCTTAAAATCATTAGAAAACTCTTAAGAGTGCTGACCGCTGAACATGTATTGTATAAATTTATACAGTATACTTATTATTATATTAGCATAACTGGTGCGGAGATAGTTGCTTAATGCATCACCTTCAATGTAGCTCGTAAGTGATTCACTTGTTCTTCAAACTTCAAACTACCTATCATTTGGTGCAAACTGAAACCCAATCCTTGAACACATAAATTGTTTCTTCCAACAAAAGCAAATGTTTTTCTCTCAAGACAAGTCCGTTGTGAAAACAGTTCAATTGCAAAGCTCCAAATCATTAAAAGTTCACTAGGTTCATCTGATAAGCAAAAAATAATAACTTAAGCACTTGTCAAGTTCAGTTTACATCACAGCCTTTATTTTTGCGCCGACCCAAAAATAAAACTCACCCACCACCGATGACCTACACCAGGTGCTTCAAGTGCGTTTAGTTGGCTAACACAAAGGCCGCTACCTCGGAACTTTATTGCGGCGGCGCGGAGAAGATCTTTATCTTAACTTCTTCATTAAAACACTGGGTACGCATCAGTTTGAGGAAACATTTGCTGCGTGCCCGATGTGAATTGCAACACATAAAATGAATGAACAAGAAGAAAAAAAAAAACTGCACAGATTTTTCGACAGCTTAATTTGCATATACCCACGAACAAAATCACAGACATTAGTTATACAGTTTTGTCTCTGACTCATATTCCAAAGATGAGAAAAGTCAAAATGAGCAGACACACGGCACAAAAAAAAAAACGGACAAAAATAACAAAGGGTACCTACCATTAATTATTATTATGACCGAATCCAAACTCAACATCAAATAAATTTTCGGCGCTCGCCCAATGTGCCCATTAAAAAGAATTCCCGCACTCACTCGCATCGCATCAGTGTTGAATCGATGCGATGCGATGTACCACCATAGTTGCGTAACGAAAGTTCGTGTCTTTGCGGTAAATTGCGTGAAATATTTAAAATTTTTGCTGATCATGCCCATAAGCACCTGTAACCAATGCCTGACTTAACCTTAGCTTTGTCTTCATTCTTCATTCAAAGGAAACAATTTATGTTTGATTTTTTTGTCTTTTGTTTTCTTATGTGGTTTTTTTTTAATTTTTGGCAAAGTCCACAGTCGAAAACAACCCGCTAAAAAGATTCGAATCCCAGTGTGTAAAAATGCCATAGCACACCACAATAATGAAAATTGGGTAGCGGAGTCGCTAATAGACAAGAGTGCTTTTGACCTTTTACCATCATTGGTGACCGATTGTGGTGATTGACCATGTCCTACAATTACATTGGTCAACTATGTGGAGACGCAGCGCAGTTCACAAAATATTTGTTACTTCTTCATTTATGGAACGTGCGCGCGGTCGGGCTAGATAGATTTTTTTGTCTTTCAAAACAGACTCCCCAAATGATAGATAATGAATGGTTTTCAATGAAGATGTGAATGCTCGAGGCACACGTATTGAGTTGTGCTAATTACTATGAATATTAATGCAAAGTTTATTCACATACGTGCTATGCATGTGTGACTGTAGGTAAAATTGCATAATATATGCGGTTCCAACTGCCTTTATAAACACTTAAAAAAAAAAAAGAATTGAATTGCATTCTAGTAATAGCTGATAACTTGTTTGGCTTATGGCTTACTAATATTAAATGCTTTAGCAAAAAGGAATTAACTAAGCAATCCAGTTTTATGAGTGAATACATCGCCATAACAATGTGCTGGTGACAGGACAGGATATAATAAATCTGAGCTGCTGCAAGAAAGGTGTGGTTACAGGCAATTTTTTAATGTGATTGCAATTTGGAGATATGAAACTGATCCTTTTGATTAATTTTTCAACCTCAGGTTTTGAAGGCTTACACTTGTTTCGAGAAACAGAAACTGAAACATCAATCACTTTTGTGACAACCTGTTTGATACTTTATTGGTGACCTGTGGTTCAAAATTTTACCTTAATCTTTCGCCTTTTGGGATATTCACTTTCGCAGCGTAACGTAATTAATTAGTCACTTTAAAGTAGTGAAAGAGAATTACATATTTGGGATCTAAACTATGAATAAAATTATTTCTATCATAGAAAAATTCCAACGACACAAATCTGGATCGATTGAACTCAACAATCTTCATTTACACATTCAATGTGTGATAGCGCCATTTTTACTTACTTTTACTTTTAAGCTTCTCGTGATGGATTAAGGCATGAATATGATTAACGTGTATTGATGACAGTCTTTATGAAAGTTGATAGATGTTGATGACATTGATCTTCAGTTCTCAAATTAGTTACTTTCGATGCAAAGATTGATGATCTTCTGAACTTGAACCATATCTGCTCTACACTTCGGTTGAGTCAATCGTATAAGCACCCTATAGTAATAAAATAGCCTAATTTCTCCATAGCTGGCAAATTTCTTTAGAAAGGGAATCAAGCTTTACATTGTTTTAGAGAAAGTAGGATTATTGCACTTGATATCTCTAGATATTTGATATAGATTTTTGCATGAACCGTGATGGTTGGCATGTCTGCCTGTTAACCGGGAAGTTCGTGGTTGGAATCCCAACAGAAGCAAAAATGTTTTTACACGGGTATCGCGTAAAAAGAAATTGGCAAGTCCTCCGATGGTAAATTCACTGCCATAAAAAGCGCTTTCTCGATTAGCCGTTCGGAACCGGCAGAAAACTGTAGGTTCCCACCATTCCCTCAAAATGCAATGGTTGTAAGAAATGCTCTAGGCCCCGGGGCTCCTCAATCTGTTGCGCCATACTATTTACTTATTTTTATTCTTTTATCGAAAATGCGTGCTTTTCGTATCGATCAGTCTGGATTAGAAACTACCTTTCCGACCGTTCAATAAAAGTTGTGATGGGTGGCTTAAGCTTCATCTTATAAATTCTGGTGCGCCCCAATGCAGTGCTCCATTTTGTTTCCGACTCTCTTCCTTATTCTCATTAACAACATGTTTTCTGAAACTTCTTATCGTCTCAATTGTTTTGCTGACGAGGACGACTCAACCCGCGGGTTCTCATGTTCGCTGCTAAATGAACGTCCCTGTTCTTCGAGTTTGGAACTGGAACGGTTACGTATTTATTGTATTCTGACCTTGACAGCACTGTTATAAGTGGTAGTTAAAACCAAGTTGAATGCAATGTTTCGAAAACACAATGTTGTCTTGTGTAGTTTAGGGTTAACATTTCCACATTGGAATGGTATAAGCGTCTATGAAACCGAAAAACTGTCAATTCTTGGTATGTGCGGAAACGATGAACATCGTTAGAATCACCACATATTTGAAATCGCTAAAAATACTGCTAAATGCTAAGGTTTCTTAAGTATCGTCAGGGAATTCTTCACCCCTTCTGATCTGACTACAATTTATAATGCCTACATCCGTCAAAAAATGCAGTATAACTCCCATATCTGGTCAGTTGCTGCTCAAACACAATTGCGCCCTTTTGAAAGGTCGGTGATAATTCAATAGTAGGATCGATTGATTCTCTTGAACATAATCAAAGCGTTACTTGTCTCTCTTTCTTTTATTGCTTTTTCCCCAAAAAGGGCTTTATTGAAATAGCCAGTTACATTCCTCCCCTGAATCAATTTGAACGCAATATTCGACTCGCTAGGAATACCCATCAGCTTAACCTTGAGGCCAATTTCGGACTGCTTTACCTGGCTCTGTATTTCCCCTGCATTGCGATTCACAAAAGTTCAAATGCAACTTGCATCGGTGTCTCCTATTAAGTACTCCCCTATTTTCCTAAATTACATGCTATCACTGTCACCCTTGACATGCGCGTTGATTAAAAAAAAAAGAGCTGTAGAGATCCATTTTCTCTTCAATTTAAAGTTGAAAAGAAGACGATTCTTAAAAAAGTAAATGCTGATGTGCGCTCTGATTTCTCCTGCCAATTCATCGTTGGCTGTACAAAACGTAGTGCTCTTGGTCCACAAGTTCTTTATTAACTTCCGGTTAGGTCTTTACCACGTTTCTCCACAGGACAACTTTCCGTCGGCTATTTCATACAGAGTCCAATGCTTTTTTGGGTGGTAGGTTATGTTTTCACCTTTCATTTCATATTAAAGTGTCGGTGAGGAATGGAACTATCAGTGTACTACAAAAACAGAGATTCAATTCAATCAAAAGTAACATCAAATAGGATGACAGGATGTCCAGCACTAAGAAGTATTTTGGAACGAAGGCGGACACAAATACTTTCGTAGCTTTTTCACATCATATTGGAAAATTATTATGCAAAACCTTACAGTCGCGTTTTATTACCAACTTTTATCTTCCGATTTCATTCTACAAAGAGTCAGCCATCATGAAATTCTTAACTATAGTATATTGAATAACCCGTCGATATACAACTTTTTGCTTTACTAACTTTAATAAACTTCTTCTTCTTCTTCTTCTTTCCATTTCCGGCGTTACGAGTAGTGATCTTGAAGCGATCACAACTCTCCCACTTTTCTGCTTCACACTAGTGATCCGCCTGTGGGGTACGCCGCGTTGACCTCAGAAAGCGTCGGCAAGCTTCCCGATTTTGGATTGTTCCATGTCTGAGGCCAACCAAATGCTGCTGTTTTTGCATTTGATTGTACCAGGAGTGTTTTGGCCTGCCTTTTCTATTCCGTCGTGAATTTGTTGAAACGTTGTACGATATTGCCTTTTGGACGGGGTTCTGCGGATCTCTCCTTTGAACATGACAATACCAACTGAGCCGGTCGTGCTGAATTTTGTCCAAGATGGTACTTTTGACATGAAGGCTTCCACGGATCTTAGTACTTCTAACTCGATCAAGCTTTGTTACTCCTGCTGTCATCCGAGGCATCTTCATTTCGGCTGACGTCAATTTGCCCTCATACTTTTTGTACATTGTCCAACATTGTGAACCGTATGTCAGAGCTGGACGGACAACTGCTGTGTAGAGTCTTCCCTTCAGCTTAGGGGGCATTTTTCGATCACAGAAGATAGCGGAGTTTTCTCGCCACTTCATCCACCCTACGCTTACTCGATGATTGATGTCGTCATCACAAGTTGCTTCACTATTAATCATAGATCCCAGATATTTAAACTTTTCACACTTGGGAAGCACATTTCCATTCAAATAAATGTCTGGAATAGGCTTGTCTGGATCAGAAAAAGGGGGGGACAGGTATTCAGTCTTTTTAGCGCTAATACGGTACCCATTTCCTTCCAGAACATCAATCCAAACGTCAAGTGCTCGTTGCAGGGATGTAGGATCCTCGCTTATGATGGCTCCATCGTCAGCAAAGAATAATTGTACTTTATTGTCCGTTACTTTTCCTTCGAGCAATTAATCCAGAACAGCAATAAAGAGCAGTGGACTCAAGACACTTCCCTGATGTACACCAACTGTTATTTGGAATTCTTCGGTGACTCCAGCTGGGCATCTCACTTTTGTAACTGCTCCATCGTACATGTCCATAATTATTCGCACATAGGCTTCAGGAACTCCTCGGTGTCTGAGGGCCACCCATATCAGATCTCGTGGTTGTCGATCGAATGCTTTTTCGAAGTCAACCAACACAATATGCAAATCCTCTAAGGCATCTCGGTGTTCTTCCATAATGATCCTTATACTTTGGATTGCGTCTGTAGTTGACTTACCCGCGACAAACCCGCATTGGTCATCAGACAGCCTTATTATTTTCCGCAGTCGGCTATCCAAAACCCGCTCAACGATCTTCATAGCGTGGGACATCAACTTGATCGAACGATAGTTGTCACAGCTTCTGGTATCTCCCTTTCCCTTGTACATTGGAAGAAGAAAACTTTCCCTCCATTGATTAGGCAAACTGTCACCTCTTATAAGTTTGGAGATGAGAATCGTGAGCCATCTCAACCCGATGTCTCCCATATTTTTCCAAAACTCATATGGCACCTCGTCTGGCCCAATCGCTTTGCCTTTTTTGGAGTTCTTAACTGCCTTCCTAACTTCTTCGACTGTGACGTCGGATACTTCCGTAAAGTTAGGTGCAGCTGTTGGAAAGTGGCGCCGAGGAAACTGTTCATTCAAAAGATCATCACAATACTGTCGCCACCTGTGAAGAATTTTGTCGTCATCCACAAGTAGCAGTCTTTGAGCATCATTTATGAACTTCGGCGAACGAATCTCCTGCGCATTTCTCCTTCTCTGAGCGGCTATTTTGAAAATGGTTGCTCCCTTATTCAAGTTGCTTTGTCTTAGTTCTTGGATTGCCTAATTTGCTTCAGCAGCTGGGGCAGAAATCTCTTCCAGCTCTCGATACAGGCCCTCCGTGCTTTTTGCTTGAAGTTGGGCGCACTTTTTCTTCGCTTCTTTTCTGCAGCTCTTGTATTCCATTTTGAGACGCGCTTTTTCATTTGTATTTCTTGAGGGGCACTTCGACCAAGCTTGGAAAGCTGCTTTCTTCTTTCTAACCACTGCTTTAGCTTCATCATCCCACCACCAGGTTTCTTTAGCTTGTTGGTGGTGTCCTTTTGAGACTCCTAACAGTGATTTGGCTCTCTCTAAGCAGGTTCGTTGTAGGCGATCCCACATATTTTGTGCCGTGATTGCATTTGAAACTGCGTCGATGGTATTACACAGCTGACTTTGCATAAACGAAATGAATTGCTGTCCTTTGGTTTTCTCCAGATTGTACCACTTGATTCTCCTAGGAGCCTTTGTTTGTTTGACTTCCTTCACCGCATCCGTAAAAAATTCTGTTAAAAGAAGACGGTGTTGTTGAGCGGCAGCTTCTCCTAGTATCACTTTGCAGTCTTTCACCCGAGATTTCATGTAATTGGTTACCAAATGGTAATCAATCTGGGTTTCATTTCCTCCACTGCTGTAAGTGATAAGGTGTCGGTCTTGTTTGATGAACATGGTATTTAGTACGATTAGACCGTATGACTTGCACATATTTAGAATATCTTCACCAGGAGTGTTCCTGGTGCCGAATCCCAAACCTCCATGGCAGTCTTCATAGTCCTCGTTTGTCTTCCCGACATGTCCATTCAAATCTCCTCCAACAAACAAATACTCTTCTTTTGGGATGTTCTTAAGTAGGTAGGTAACTTTAATAAACTAACGTGAGCAAAAAGTCTTTTTCCAAGATGTTTGATGTAAATGCTTACACGGATCTTGGTGTTTCTAATACTCGTATCATCAAACTTTTTTATTACGGCTGTCATACAAAGCCAACCGTTTTTGAGTGCTGGGCACACAACCGCGGTGTAGAGTCTACCATTGAGCTTAGAGGGCATTTTTCTATTACAGAAGATGACGGCCACTGGCACTGTATCCAACCTACGGCTACGTTCACCTGATGATCGACATCGTCATCACAAGTTGCTTCACTATTGATAAATTGTTACCAGATATATAAACTTTTCACACAAACGAGTATTTTGAGATGAAAGTAGTTTTAGTTTTTATTTAGTAATAATTCACATTGGAAAACTATGTAAGACTTATTACTATGTACAACTTATAAACTATTGGTTTTCATAGTAGCTACCAGCGACTTTGCAAAAAGAAAAAAAAAAACGGGAGCGTATCGGAATCCCGCTTTTTAAAATCCCGTTTTTTAACATCCCGACAGAAAAAAGTTTATAATCCCGTCTTCTTAAATACCGTTTTGTTAAAATCCCGTTCATGACAATCCTGTTTAATCAAAATCCCGTCTATCAAAAGCCCGCCTTTTAAAATCCCGTTTAATCCCGCTTAGCCCGTTTTATATTTGGATAAGTATTATTCAATATTGTTCATTTAAAAACTACATATCAGTTCTCAAATGTTGAAAGTTTTGTTGTCTGAACATTTATTTTATTAATACCATTATACAGAGAAACTGGGACAGATCTATCAATATATAACTGATAACTGTTTTTCTTTTTGCATTTTCTGCATAAAAAACTATTGCGTTAGCAAGAGAACAATAAAATTTTTTGTTTTGTTTGAACATTTTTTTGTTATCAATGTCTATGCATTATACAAGCTATGCTATGAAACAATAATAATGTTTGCAATAAAATTATCTAGACCAAATATTCTTCTTCTTTTTTATATTTAATCCCGCTTTTGAAATCAACACCAGGTGTTTTATTTTAAAAATCGCTCGATTTTTAAAATAAAACACCTGGTGTTGATTACAAAAGCGGGCTTATAAAAACGGGATTTTAATAAACGGGATTTCAACAAACGGGATTTTAAAAACGGGGTTTCAAAAAAGCGGGATAATAAAAAAACGGGCTTAAAAAAACGGGATTTTAAATGCGGGAAAATAAAAAGCAGGATTATAAAAAACGGGATATCGAACCCAACCCAAAAAAAACGATAGGTAAAAAGTACATTTTCAGTAATTTTTCGTTTAATAAAACGCATCAATTTAGCTGAAGTTCCGAAACTGGACATGAAACGGTATACAAGTAATACTTAACACAATTTTCGAAAATTTAAACCAGGTCTCCCAACTACGTAATGCACCGTTACGTTTTTCTTTACCCTTCACTCTTCCCTCTTCTTAAATGTTACGTAACATCATCGTAACACGGAGACCATTTTTACCTAAAAGTCACGATTACATTGTGAAAGGAGTCGAAAGGTTTTGAAATAACCTAGTTATTGTTTCGATCACGTTTGAAGTAATAATAAATAAAAAAAGAGATAAAAAACCCATCCAATACGAATTGTCAACTTGAGAAATTTTAATTCACAAGTTATTTTTATTAAAATAAAAAATGTTACAGCCCGTAACGCACCGTAACGATACAAGATCTCTACCCTCAAATCGAGTTGCGTAATATTTCAACGCCTAATAGTTTCTTCATATTCAAGCTTTTAAACAAAGTGCGGTCTTTGAAGATAAAGATACTACGTAGATTCCTTTAAATTTTACCAGAATTTGAAGAATGTAAAGATATGGTTGGTGGAAGGTTTTCAATGTCGCTAAAATAAATTTTTCCAACACAAAACATCTCACTTTTTGATGCTTTCAATGAAGTTTCCTTTAAGTCGGAAAGACTTCAGTTTACACTCTCAGGTATGTCTGTCCGACTACAAAATTAACAAAAACATTTGAAAGCCATCCAACAAGTCCAAAAAGTTGTTCTTCAAGGGTTCACATTATCGTACATTGTTCGTTCGGACCAAAGTTTGCCCAACAAGTTGTACGTGTGATCCGCTTTGATTTGGATATGAAATCGACGAGCGACTTTGACTTTGAAGTTTCTCATAGAACACTTTCACTAGTCCTATTTCTAAGTACACATACCGCTTCTCACAACTATGCCTTGGGAATAGATGGGAGCTTAGGTTATCTGCAGATTCCGAACGGCTAATCGAGAAAGATCTTTTCATGGCAGTGAATTTAGTACCGGAGGATTAACCAGTTCCTCGTGGAAGGCGATGCAAGTGGAAAAAACACTTTTTGTTTTTGATGTTGGGACTCAAACAAAGAACCTCCCGTCTTACAGGCAGGCATGCTAACCATTATGCCATGGCCATCACATTGTGTATAAGTATAGACTCCTTTAAAAAATTGGTTAAATGGGACTTTGACTTTGTCTTTGCCTTGGCTGACGGAGTAAGGACACAAGTCCATAAAGCGGTCACATCGGTTTAAAGACAGTATTGGCCTTATGAATATTGGTATTCCTAAGTTTTTCCTTAGGAAAAAATATGGTGCAAAACGAACAAGGTCAATAATGACTTTTTAATAAACTTTCTAACACAATGGGACCTAATTCAAGGATTACTTTTTTTTACATTTCAGTATATCATTTTAATAACTTTGATTTAATTTCGAAGGACGTACATGTGGTCGAAAAGAAAACAAAAAGAAGTTCACCTATTTTATAATCTTTTCCTACGGTCAAATATTAATGACCTCCACCGACACGCTTCAAGCATTTTGTGTTTGACGTTGGTGTGGGTGTTGGCTACTCGTTTTGAAGAAAATTATTAAAATAAATACCAAATTAGACTATTATCTCTAATTTTGACTCTTAATTGTTTTATTTTGCTCCATAATGGCCTTTTAATGACTTTCTATGGTATACAGGTATAAAGATGCCAAAGATAATAATCTTCTCACTTCCACAATCTGGTCAGGTTGTTCAGACTTGATTCATTGCCAGTCAACTGCATCATAACATTAACATATCCATAATAATAACTCTTCGGGTCTTCACCTTTTTCAGATACACACAATGTATTCTCCTTTAAATACCATTGGGTCAGTGAAAAGAAAAATTGGTTAGTTTGATGTATATGATCAATCAGTTGCAGAAACAACCGGACACGTATCATATAGTAGTCATCCGCATAAAGTCAAGGCCTCTCTGGAAGCAAATTACTAGTATTAGTTCTTATAGAATAAACCATCAGGTATATTATTTTACTTTCAATAGTCACTAAGCATTCCTGACTGTGACTTAATACCAACTGAAGTCTTTTGCTTAATCGGTTTTTTTCTGTGTTTTGAAAAAAAAAAAAAAAAAATTAATTCATTGCATTGGAATGCTGCAATCAATTTGATTTTGATTTTGTAACTGGAAGACTTAAATGGCCATAAAAAATCACAATCAATTTGTCAATTATAAAATTTGCAGACAGATGGAGAGTTATTTATTGAGCTATAAAAATTATTATGTTTACCAAAATTATTATCTTAACCAGTGTATGGGAATAGCAATGAACGTATCTGACTAATCAACAACCAAAAATAAACAAAGGTTGGTTGTTGATTTTTCAAGTCTTGAGAGTTACGCCCGCCATGGCTGATTGTTTGGTAAAAAAATGGTTGAAAGTATAAAATATTCACGAATTTAAGTGCAGGTATTACGTATATCACTTAAATGCTCATATCACAATATGCTCAATGTTATATGGTTTGATTGTGGTAGCTAATTGGGCGAAATAGACAGAATTAGGGGAAGACTTTGAACGTCAAAGCCAACTATAAGTTTTTATGACGCTGAAATCTGATGCTTAGCAATAATCCAGTTTATGGTGCAAAGACTGCTGATTAAAAGAGTTAATGAATAGATTTTCTCCAGGTAACGATTTTTTAAAAGTCACCTTTTTAAAGGTAAGTGTCAATTTAGTTCTTATCTGTAATAAGTGATATCGTCACGAAAAAAATAAAAAATAGGGTGGCGCAACAGAGCGAGGAGCTTCTGGGCCTAGCGCTTTTCTCACAACCATGCCTTGTGAGGGAATGGAGGGGATCTACAATTTACTGCCGGTTCCGAACGGCTAATTGAAAAAGCGCTTTTCATGGCAATGAATACTATCGGAGGACTTGCCAATTCCTCGCGAAAGGCGATACCCGTGGAAAAACATTTTTGCCTCTGCTGGGATTCGAACCTCGAACCTCTGGGTTAGCAGGTGGACATGCTAACCATAACGCCACGGGTACCACGTCACGAAAGCCTAAGGAAAAATTGGCAGCTGAGCCATTAAAGTCATAGTCAATGAGTTAACTTATACCAAAGTCCCACCATAAACGAACAAGCTCTCCTTCTATAGATCCATCTTAGGAATGGAGGTGTGATTCTCGAATATAAAAACCCAATAAGAAAGTATATGTAACTCAGAACACGGGACAGGGGTAGAAATTCACTGTCGATCTTTAAGTTTTTTTTGATGTTTTTTAAATGTAAATGTACCAACAATTGAAGAAGGTAGACGCAGTGGTTTAAAATGTAAACAGTTCTTTAACCCTTTGCAACTCAACATCGTACAATTTATGAATTAGCTAGTTTTATTGTAGTTTTTTTATTTTCCTTTTTTTTTATGATTAGAAAAATACAAAAATGAAAAAATGTGACAGATGTGTTAAATTGTCATTTGTCAAAAACTGGTCCTTTAAAAGGTTTGGAAGGCCCTATTAAAAGCATTCAGTTTATTTTAGCATAACGCTACGCCAAAATTCTTACACACGGTTTGTGTTACGCCACCACTTTAAGGGTCCTTATATCGGATCCTTTTTTCAGCCCATACAGGCCAATGGCCAACTTGGTCTTCGAACTAAGTTTGTTACAAGTAACACCACCTTTGTTTGTAGAAGAGACACTTAAAATGTATGAAGTTGTTTCCTTACATCGGTGGCACAGTTATTTAAAATAAATGGAACCACACAGAGATTTAAAAAACGTTCTTTTTTCAATAAATATTTTATTATTTTTATTTCATTTAATTATTAATAAGCTTCATGCTCCTAACCGCTGGTGGGGGGCTCTATACGTTGAGTAGATTTTTCCAAAGCTGATGCAATGCCATTCTGTTTTGATTGAGCCTGTTGAATCTTTCTCATGACAAATCACCACTGCAAGTTGCGTGATTGAACAGCACTGGCTCTAGCGGTTCGGTAATCAATCAGCCAACACTCGCATGTCAACGGAACGCCAGATTGACGAGACATGCCGCCATGATAAAAAAAAAAATTGTGCTAAATCAAGTTCTGCAGTTGATTTCTCCCCTTTTTCAAAAGCTCAGCCTTGAAATTGGCTTGATATTTCGGCGCTAAATAATAAATAAATAATAATAATAAAATTTGATTAACAGCAAACGCCACGATAAACATCATCGCCTATTGAATGAAATATGAGAAAAAATTTGTGTAACTTGCACACCCCTAGAAAGATGTGGTCTTTTTATGCTCATTATGTATTTCCATTCTGGCCCAGGAAGAAATAGTCAATCTCGTGTTAATAATAAGCAAATACCCGGAAAGAAGCGAATAGGGTAGGTATTCCTCCACTGCTATGGCTGCATTGATGAGAAAGAAGAAGAAACGGTTCCTCACTGTCTGTCCCATTATACCAGCAAGGATTTTGTATTCCTCCATTCCAATGGCTGCATTGATGAGAAAGAAGAAGAAACAATTGCTCAGCACTTTCTGTGCCATTATACTCGCTTAGGTCAGAACACAAGGGTGGGTAAAGCCTGCTTCAGCTATTTTGGTGACATTAAAGAAAAACGTTGAAAGTAGGAGTACATGTGCTTTGCTCAACACGAACAAACCGCTCTTTAGAAGGATTCAAGTTGACTTGGCGATACTCATTTTTAGAAAGCAAATTAGGACAGGATGTTTCCAGCATTCCAAACGCTTCTCTTTTAACCAATCTTAAAGCCATTAAAAAAGTTGATTAGCGACTAATATCTTCAAGCAAGGATCTTTTGAGCAGGGGGAGTATACAACTTCTTTCTTCTTCCTTCTTAACACCTATGCTGAAAGTTATATTTGTATTTACATTAACTAAGATTGCAGAAATTCAGCGCTGAATGAGCCACCATTTCCATCTTAAATATCAAAACTACTGATCAAGTTTTTTCCAGTTAATCGTTTGAAGCATGTTTTCAAATCTAACAGATCAGCTTACTCATTGTATGTCATCGCTTTGTTTAAAAATCAAATTAAAAGTTACTCAACAATGTGAGACCTAATGAATTTGTGTGCAATGAACTATTTTTATGCTTCTACTTTGTGAATTCATGTCTTTCACAGGGGGTCTCAAACTCTCCTTTAATACTCTGGGTAGTTATAAGACGATCTGCTAATCATCAACTGGAAGGCCCCACATGTTGACTTAAAGGGGATGGCGTTGCTTTGCTAAAGGAACTAAATTACCGCATCAGTTATCGAGTGGGTGAGTATTTTTTTTCTTTCAAGATTCGCTTTATATTACACAGCATCAGTCTCCTTTTCATTTATCAATTCGTTCAAATACCGATGAAGGAATGAATGTCAACTTGTAGTACTAAAGTGCTTGATAACGTGAGGAGTAATGCCAAAAATACAATCACGTATTACTCGATAACGTGTGCGGCAATTCGGCCCCTGGTTTTACCGAGATACAGTTTTAAACTGGTACCCGTGGCGTGATGGTTTGCATGTTTGCCTGTTACGTGGATGGTTAGTGGTTCGAGTCCCAACAGAAGCCAAAAATGTTTTTCCACGGGTATCACCTTTCGCGAGGATTTTTGGAAAGTCCTCCTTTAGTAAATTCATTGCCATGAAAAGCGTTTTCTCGATTAACCGTTCGGAATCGGCAGAAAATTGTAAGTCCCATCCGTTCCCTTACAAGAAATGGTGGCGATAAATGCGTTAGACTTCGAAACACCCGCTCTGTTGCACCACCCTTTTTATTTATTTTTAGTTTTAAACACATTCCCTTGGTCTAATGGTTAGCGTTCTTGCTTAAAGCGTTGGAGATTGGGATTCCAATGCCAGGAGCCAGGAACATCAATGAGAAAAAAATGTATCACGAGTGTTGCCTTTCCCCAGGAATTGGCAAATTTTGAAAAGATTAGTTTCATGCCATGAAAAGCCCCAGGCTTCTATGATTCAGAGTTTTCATTGATAAAAACAGAATGGCTTTATATCTTAATTGAAGTAAAGGAGAAATTTGATTTGTCTTGATTCTTTTGAAAATCTCAATTTACTGTTAATGGGACCATTATGTCATTCAATGCAGTTCCTAAAATCATAACCTGTAGCTAATATCCTTGATGTAGAAGACATAAATCTCTTGGTAAATTTCACAACTTTGTTTATTATACTCGTATTTTTTTGAGGTTCTACTCGAGTTGTCATAGTCAGTTTAAGTTCATAAACTTATTGTTATGCACATCTCCAGACATGCACAAATGTATACATGTGTAAGATCAAGTACGTGAGACCTAGTCCAAGATTTTGTTATTGAGTTAACAGAAGCCAAGCACTTTCAACTCCTATTCCACTCCACACATGACTTTAAACAGAGGATAAGAAGATAAAGAGATAAAAAGATTGTTAACGTTAGTTTTTTTTTTACACAATAATGTATAGAGCTGGCATTTATGTTGGACCTCCTTTAATAAATCATGTTTCATGTGGGTGATTTTATGTTCATGACTCCAGCTTGTAAAATTAACACTATCATTGGGACTAAGACACCCTGCAAGCTGACCTTTTCATTAAATCACTTAACAAATTTATTACCAATTTCGATTTGAAAAACATGAGATCAATGTCTGCAATTGCATTACCTCCTACTTGACCTGTTGGTTATTGTGAATCATTCGTATTCAGTGATTAATTGCGTAATTAAACGCCAGTTTATGTGTAGAAAAATATGTTGATGCAATAGTTAAATTTGTAAGTTTAGAAATTCCACAAAGAAAGAGCGCGCACTCTTGTACACATGTTTAAAAACTATCGTATGTGTTTAAGTGTCGGTCATTCAGAATTAATAGTTGTCTGTCATAACCAAATGAAAATGCACTTAACCTCATGCAGTTTCGAAGAAGTAAATATTATGAACTGCCCACGAAACAAGAAAATAAATCATTCGTGATATTCTTCAATAAATATTTTGATTTTGTTTTGTTGGGCTTCAACTATTGACTTTTATGGAGCTTCTGAGAAGAGAACTTTGAAGAATTTATTTGCTTGCTATGTAGGTGTAGTAAGTGTGTTTAAAAGCAAAATTTAACACTGAGAGGCATGTATGAAAAATAACTGTTTTTCCACATATAGGACGTTTGGTAGAATGAGTTTATGCATCTCAGACCCCCAATATCTTTTCTGCATTCCTCTCCTCCAATACGCCATGTTTTTATTTTCTGTTTATTTTTGTATGAGATATTTTCAGTATTTATTGGAGCACTCAGACTTAAACACCAATCCATTGCACTACCTGGTAGCAGCCTTCTTTTGTTATAGTTTTCCAGATATTCGCAGTTAACCATATGACGCTGCTTTTATAAGAACCCTAGGTTATCAATATCTCTCTTTACACAGCATTCAAAGAGTGTAGTATCACTTGAAATGTAAGGTGCTTGGGCGAAAGAGAAGTACCCCAAGGCAACGGGAACAAGTCTTCAAGGTTAGGTGGAAGTGGCTGTCAGCCAATGAGTACATTGCCTGACACACTTAGGCCGCAAGGGCCCATTGTGATAACACAGAGATCAGCAAGTTAATCACCTACTGATCTCAGAAACCCGATGTAAGATTAGCGAGTTGATCACTTATTAATCTTCCATTACGGGACTAGCCGGTTAATCACCTGCTAGTCGAACCACGTGGGACTTTTAATGTATTTCGAAAGACTTTTAGGGTCTATGTCAGCTAAGTCGCTAGTATCATCGAAGAAGAATTCACCGAGATGAGTTGTCCTCCTATGAAGTAGTGCAGGGCATGAGCAAAGAAGGTGTTGAACGGTTTCTTCCTCCTCCTCGTCCATGCAGCTTCTGCAGAAATCATTGGAAAACACACCAAGTCTTTTGGCGTGTCTCCCTATTAGACAGTGTCCCGTAAGAACACCTATGGTAGAACCTAGATACAGGCGTTTCAGGGCTAACAAACTCTTCAAGCGTTTTAAGTCTACACACGGTCAAAATTTTTTGGTTGCAAGGCAGTTGTTACTCTCAGTCCATCTAGTGTTTGTTATCCTTGAAGCGTCTTGTCTAAGTAGGAGTTTACATGTAGCGATAGGTGCACCTATGTTGTTCCATTCTGAGCGTAGGGAAGGGGTCGTGCCCTTTTTGGCTAGTTCGTCTGCCATACAGTTGCCTGGTATGTCCCTGCGCCCCGGCACCCATGAAAGGTGAATGTTGAACTGATTTGACATCTCCCTCAGAGACATCTGACAATTTTGTGACGTGATGGATTTTGTAGAGACAGAGGCAAGAGATTTAAGGTCAGCTTGGCTATCCGAGAAGATTCGAATATCAGTGGAGGATAAGGGGAGCGTATCGGAATCCCGCTTTTTAAAATCCCGACAAAAAAAAGTTTATAATCCCGTCTTCTTAAATACCGTTTTGTTAAAATCCCGTTCGTGACAATCCTGTTTAATCAAAATCCCGTCTATCAAAAGCCCGCCCTTTAAAATCCCGTTTAATCCCGCTTATCCCGTTTTATATTTATATTTTATATTTCAATATTGTTCATTTAAACACTACATATCAGTTCTCAAATGTTGAAAGTTTTGTTGTCTGAACATTTTTTTTATTAATACCATTATACAGAGAAACTGGGACAGATCTTTTAATATTTTTGTCGTATAGCTCTCAATATTCAACTGTATTCATTTTTTGTTATTTTTTGTTGTAATCTTTTTTGGAATTATATTTTTGTTATGTATTATGTTCTTTTCTTTTGAAACAATAATAATGTTGGCAATAAAATTATCTAGACCAAATATTCTTCTTCTTTTTTATACTTATAAAAACGGGATTTTAATAACCGGGATTTCAACAAACGGGATTTTAAAAACGGGGTTTTAAAAAAGCGGGATAATAACAAAACGGGCTTAAAAAAACGGGATTTTAAATGCGGGAAAATAAAAAGCAGGATTATAAAAAACGGGATATCGAACCCAACCCGAGGATAAGACGTTTTCTTTGAGACTAGACAGCACCACCTTAATCGCCACAATTTCCGCTTGGAACCCACTACAATGATTGGGTAGGCGGAAGAAAAGACTGAGATTCAGTTTTTCTGAGTAGATTCCACTTCCCACAATTTCGCTGGTTTTTGAACCATCGGTGTAAAAGTGTATTGCTTTATTTTCCAAAAGAGTGCCATTTTCCCAAGCTTCTCTTGAAGGTATGGTTCCTTGGAAATTATTGTCAAACAACTACTTGGGGGTGGTGTAGTCGGATCGACAACTAGTCTTCAAACTGATAGCAAAAATGTCTTAAGGAAGCTAGGTTTCCCTCTCTCACCATGTCTGCTCTTAGTACCTTTAACCCAATACCAGAAAATACAGGAAATTCACAAAGGAAGTGTTTCGCGGTGTCGTAATGCTGTCCACACGATTCTCAGAGTGTGGTATCTCGATTATCCGTTCGAGATCGGCAGAAAATTGTAGGTCCCCTCCATTCCCCCACAAATGACAATGGTTGTAAGAAATGCGCTATGCCTCGGGGCTCCTTGCTCTGTTGCGCCACCCTATTGATTTATTTTTTTAATCCAACCATTCTTTCTGATTTAGCATATAGTCATTTGGATGGCATAGTTCTTCGCTGGGAAAACAGATGCGTATGTGCATTGTGCATATAGTCGTTTAGTATCGCTCTCCACAAAGCACCACACACGCCATCAGTTTCATTATCGGTTCTGGAACCATCCCTGAATTTTCGATAACATTCCTTTCGTTGGTTAAGGTGGTAAAGTGAACTAGTTTTGAAAGTAGGAGCTTGTCCCACTAAACATTTGACGAATATAAAATGACATGTTATGAAAAATTTTTTTGCACACCTATTCATTCAAAATAAATTCAGAAACTCCAGAGCAGAATCACCCCACCACGTTTTTGTGCATTAATTTGATGACTGAGCTGTCAACTTTACAGGTTTAAATAATATAACTTACTTTATTCAAATTTAGTCTGATGCTTACAATTCTGCAGTCAATCCAATTGATATAGTAATTACAGAGCTGATGTTGGACAGATTAGTGGAATTTTTAAGGGAAATATTAATTAAAGTCTTAATATCCGTGAATAAACTAGTAACAGGCTCTATGTGAGTTCGTTTTTTTTTATTTCTAATCAGGTAAGAATTAGAGAAGATGGCTCATCAAATTTATACTCATAAAGACTAACATACATATGTACGTACATTCGTACACATGTACATTGCATCACACTTGAATGTCTTAGAATTATTTAAACAAGCTGTGACTGTCACTGTGGCTCTGCTTGCATTAGCTTGGGATGAGTTCGTATTTTACTTCTAAATTAGTAAATTGACTTCCTTTTCAATAATTTCTAAACTGAACTTTTGGGGCCAGTTATGGACGGCTGCTGAACGCGTATAAAGCCATCTATGCAGCTTGATGACAAGTGTAGTGACCATCAGCGAGACTTTTTCTGGCAACAACACACTCAATTTTACTATACGGAAGTGAGATTTGGGCAGAAGCATTAAAACAAGAAAAGTATCGGAAACAGCTAGATTTATAGGGGACGGGTAGAGCTTGCTCAGCTCCGGGCACTGCGGTGTCTGAATAAAACCTATTGTGCCAGCCCATGTTAGGTTTCAGGACAGTTCTCCTGCTCCTGAATTGAACCAGAAGTTAGCAATCTTCTGTGGGTGAATGAGTTTGAGTTTATCTAGGGGGATGATCTCATCTCATAGTCAAGAATTTCCTTTCTAAGGCGGAAAAGTGCTGGACATTCTGTAATAATGTGCAGAGATGTTTCTTCATTTTCGAGGCATAGTCTACAGATGGGGTCCGCTACCAGCCTCATTTGGTGAAGATATTTCTTTAAAAAACAGTGACCGGTTAGTAGTCCTGTGCAAATTTTTAGGGTTTTCCTATTGAGGTTCAGTCGGAATTTTGATGTTTTTTCAGTATATTCTGGCAAAAAGAGTTTTGAACAGATTTGACCAGATGAGTTACTCCAAGCTTTATTAGATTCCTCCAGTAGGATGGTATTGGCAGTATGTTTGAAGGTGCTTTTATTTACACTGCAGTGCTTTTATTTACACTGCAGAAGGGTTCAGGACCGACGAATGGTTTAGATGCGCCGTCTTTAGTTAAGATGTCTGCCTTCTCGTTACCATCATAGCCTTTGTGTGCTGGAATCCAGTGGAGGATTACAGTGTTTTTCCTTGCTAGTTCAGAGAGTGACATGACTGTCTCTTGGACTAGTTTGGATCTTATGACAGGTGAGCTGAACCTTTAGTGCAGCTTGGTTGTCTGAAAAAATGAATATTGTTTTGTTTTTCGTGTTCGATGAACATATTATTCTCGAACCATCGTTAATGACAAAGACTTCAGCTTGGAAAATGGACGAGTGACAAGTGACTACCCATACTTACTGGAAAGTTCGTTCTGGGACAGTCGCTGAAAATGCCGTAACCTGTACCAGTTTCCATTTTTGAGCCGTCCGTATACCAGACCATATCTTGCCTTGAAGGATGAGGTTTTGTGTTCTCCCAGTCTTCCCTAAGGGGGATGACAATGGAGAAGTTGAGTTTAAAGTTTTACATTTGAATAATAGCATCCAAGCACATACTAAAGGTATTAAGTTTTTCTAGACTTTCCATTATCGACAGATGTCCTTTCGGGTATGGATGTGATTTTATGTGTCCTTAATGGAAAAGACGGTGTGTCGCCAGTCTTGCTTCCATTTTTATGAAGAGGTGAATTGGAAGTAGTCCTACAATGACGTTTAGAGCGTGTGTTGGTGTTGTACGCATGCATCCAGTAATGCATGTTGTTGCCAATCTTTAAATCTTTTCAAGTTTTTGAATTGCCGTTATTTCTTTTGTTTTTGTCCATCATACAACGGCTGCGTACGTTATTGTTGGTCTGACTACCAGCGTATATAGGTCGTACATCATTTTAGGTTTTAAACCCCAGTTTTTCCCGCATGCGCTTCGACAAGTCCATGGTTGCTCTGCTAGAAATGCGTTCTAGTTGAGGGTTCCATGACATTTTGCTGTCTAGGATGATCCCAAGGTATTTTGATTCCTTGGACGGAAACAGCTAGCTTAAATTACAAATATATTTTTTAAACTACGTAGGTCACAAAACGATTGTTGTTTTTTATCAACTGCCTTCTGACTCTGCTCTAAGTTGCCTGACATTTTCTATATTTCTTGCTCTGCTCTACTTTTCCTTTTCTCAAAACACAATTATGATTTCTTAAATTTCTTTGTTCTTTGGGGTTAACTGTTGGTGTTGCTGACATAAGAGAGAGGTCTACATACAATCGGGAGTTCGGCCGTGATCTTTATTTATTGTCAGCTTAAATGTATAGGCATACCATATACCACGTTTGCTTATCTGTCTTCGTCAATTTGTAGCAAAAGATCAGCTTGAACGTGATCTTAATGGAGAGAGTGTTAAGTGTTCTGTTCTTTTTTTATAAAGTGCACTAGAAAACAAATCTAACACTGTATCACAAATCTAGTACAGACATCGCGGTGAGTATATTTTGTACCAATAATCCAATAATTGCCCATTTTAATGAATTCTGTCTATAGATATAACGCGAGGCTGGTATTACCTAAGAACTGTTTAAAGCACATGTCGCTCATATTTGTATACCATGGTTATGGTATTAAATATGCGTCTCGCATGAAAAAGAAAAAAAAAACATTAATTTTCCTGAGTTATTTTGTTTTGCAATTTGCATGAATGAATCGAATGTAATAGAGAAATTAAATTATTTGAACATGTCTCATGATGTGTACGTGTACTGTGCACATTATATAGATTAATTGACACAAATTAAGTTGAGTTATGAGTCAAATCCATCAAAACGTTTGACAGAAAGATCATAACACTGTTAACTGGGCATGTATTTCTTTTCGTCAGATGAATTGACACTTGACAATTACGTAGTGTTACTGTGGCGTATGAGTGATTTTTTTATCATTATTAAATTGCGTAAATTGCTTTCCTCTACTGAAAAGAACTTTCACGAATTAACTGTATGTATATAGTTTTTAAGGATAAATTAAATCTTAATACTGAAATACTTTCTTAAAAGGGCAATCTAGCCAAGCTTTTCTATATTTTCATCGTCGGACAGTAGAATACCGATCACCACTACATTCGTCCAGTTTGAAAAGACGTTCGATATTGTCAATAGGGAATCTATCTGGCTTGCTTGTGGGCAAGAAACACATCTCATATAGTACAATTGTTATTATCAAGGCTACTAAGCCCATTGTCATGTTTACATAAAAATAAATGGGGTGGCGCAACAGAACGGGGAGCCCCGGGGGCCTAGCGCATTTCTCAGAACCATGTCTTGTGAGGAAATGGAGGAGACCTACAATTTTCTGCCGGCTCCGAACGGCTAATCGAGAAAGCGCTATCATGACAATGAATGTACTAACGAAGGACCTGCCAATTCCTCGCGAAAGGCGATATCCCTGGAAAATGTTTGGCAGAAGGTAAAGTGATGATTGGAGTTTGAAATCACTTTGAGGAATCTTATTTTTCGTATTAAAAAGATGGGGTTAGCACCACTCTTTACAATTCAGACAAACTGAGAGCCTGAAAAACAGTACATTCCTCTGGTACGGAATTGAAGTCGGCTCTCCGAGTATCTCGAATATATAATTCAAAATCACACCACAGTAACGCTTGATGCAAATTACTCTAAGGAAAAGATACTCAGATCTTGGTCAGAATATGTCTAATAAAAGGTCTTTCTTTCGTGGATTCAAGCTGATGTCAGCTGTTATTGAAATGTCACAAGATTAGTTAAATATTTTTCATTTATGATAATGGATCGTTTAACAATCAAAAAAAGCTTTTTTTTAATAAAACTAACTACAAAAGTGGTGGCAAACAGTAAACACAGATTTTTCTAACAACATTTTCTGCAGCAATGAGGTGCATTTTACAATCGGTGGGTAAACAAACAAAATTGAAAACAATGAGAAAACCCACAGCTATAGGCGAGAAACCCATAAGTGATTGAAAAGGACCCGCCACATCCAGGCAAAGTCACTGTTTAGAACGCTTTATGTCATTGGTAGTTACGTATTTCTTGAAAAATGCCAATGGGTAGACGATAACAGTCGACTTAAGGCGATATGGTGAAATTAAATCCGATTTTCTTAGCTGGGAATCAAAGACCGGTGTAGTTGTTTTCAACTCGTTTTCCTAATTTCAAAGAACAATATGTATCGGCTGTACTGGGGCTCTCCCCAGCATCTCGGTGCTGCTCTCGGCGCACTGCTAAATCCTCTTCTCCTTGTTACCTACATCATGGGGTGTACTCTCAAGACCATTTCTCGTTTAAGGATGTGGTCTCTGGCACATTTCGCAATGGAGTTTTGAGGAACTCGTGTGTAGCATATCTTTTGACCAACGTATAATTGATATGCCGTCCGACACAATGATCCCAAGGGTCAAGCTAAATACACAGTCGGTTCAGAAATGATCCACTCTAGAATCTGAGCCAGGAAAGGATTGTTATCGAATCTTCACAGGTGGTTCCAAAACCGATGATGGATCTGCCGCTGGTGGCTTTATGGACATCGATGACATACGACTGCACCCCTCGTAAGGCTCATGCGCATCTTTTTTCCAATCGGAGGTGTATGCTATCCAAATGGCTATTAGCTACGTTACGGATAATGGTTGGATGAGGAGAAGTATGTGTATTTGCAGTGACAGCCAAGTTGTGCTTAAAGCCCTTATCAACCCTCTAACTACTCCGAAAGTGATCCAGGAATGCAAAAGTTCTCTGAATGGAGTCGAAAGACTTAATTCTATGAGTTTCATTTGGGTTCCAGGCCATCACAACATAACTGAAAATGCGATCGCCGATGAACTTGCGATGCAAGATTCTCATAGACAGCCTGGGTCCACAATGAGGGTTTTAATCAACGATTGGATCTGTCAAGAGTACAATCGCAGATGGCATGCTTCGATTGGATGCAGACAGACTAAACGTATGCTCCCCCACGTTAATAAGAAGACCCCAAGATTTTTGCTATCTCGTAGCAGAAAAGAATGCAGAAACCTTATTGGCATTGTTACGGGGCACTTCTCTTTCGCTAAGCATTGAAACACGTTAGGAACACTCTGTGAATCTTGTGGAGAAGATGATGACACCACGGAACATTTTCTCTGTGAATGTCCTGCATTTTCTCGAATCAGGTTACAGGTTTTTCGGCGGAGACATGGTGAGAGCTGTTAATTTAGGCTCCTTATCATGGCAGCGTCTTTCGACTTTTCTATAAACATCTGGAAAGCTATAAGAAATAGAAGGAAGCTATCTAGTAGTACAATGCACCGGTATTTAGGTGAGCGCTCCAGCTGCTATTTTAAAAATCTCCAACGGAAAAAAAGTAGTTTTCATGATTCGTGTTGTTTTACTTCTTTTAGTCTAGACTTTTCGTCTACTGATGAATGAGCAGTGCCTATGAATGAGTCCTACAATGAAACGGAAGCTATAATTTATCGGTCGTCTTTCTTCATAAATACTTTTGTATTTGGCCCAACGAGTATGTTAACTTTTCTTTCGATGTGGAGCATTCTGAGCAACATCATTATTAAATGTAGCCGCATGCATCTCGGTCAAAGGATTCAACTATTTGGTCAAGCGGTCATGAAACTTCTGTGGTATAATTGAAAAATAATTGATTTTTAAGAAACCGTAGCGTAATTAAAAGAAACCCGCAGCTTCATCTTTATGGTTTTAGAATTCGGTAGTATTTTTAACAGTGCTTTTTATTCCTATTAAAGTCAGTCTTGCATTTCATTCATACTTAAGTGACGTTTATTCAACTTCGCTGTCAGTGCTGCTACAGTTTCTGGTTTGACCTCATTAGCTTCAGTTAGTAGAACAATTAAATATTCGCTTCCAGTTTTTGAGTTGGGTCTTCCTCCCCTTTCCATATTTGTTCTAAGCAGATAGCTGCTTGCTGATTAGTTATTGAAATTAGTCATGCTTCAAATACAAATTACTTTACAGTCGAAGCAGCAAATTTTACTATCACGCTTCTTATCGCCTTTCAGAGTTTGCACGACAGCTCTTTTGTTTGTCAAATCCAGTCGAAATATTTATTCTCTTATTGGATTCCTGCCAACACATGACCTTTCTTGAAGGTATGTGATACAAAAAAGAAATAAGATGCTCCCAAGATACCCTGCGACTGTTAATCAATTTCAAAGCCAGTTCGCTTGTCATCGTTTAAAGTATCAGATATTTATCGCACTATGTTGGCATTAAATTGTTTGAAAGACTTCTTGACAGTGAAGCTTTTTATAGCCGTAATTTGAGACAACACCAATATTCATGGTGTCAATGTTCTAGAGGTCGATTTATCAAATCGTGGCTGACCTACAATATGCATTTAAGTGTCTACATAACCTACTGAAAGGCATTATATCAACGTTGCCGGAAGGAATACATAAAAGCCCACGATCGAATTAAAGTAAAAACCAAAAATCTATTGTATTTCATTCGAACTCCACACCACTGAGAGTGCAATTTTTAACAACCTCTTTAGCTCGTACCAACAATCATTTAAACTTTATTTGTCCTACATAAAGCGCATCTTTTCAGGAATAGATCTCACTTCCACGCCGCTGTTTATATCTATGTACGATGGCGACAAGTACGTCCCCTGTACTTAAATTGAATTGGCGAAGAGGCAAAATTCCGTTTTGCGCAACAATCGAAGCGAAAACAACAAAAAGTCCCTAGCGAAATAGTTTAAATGCATCGCTGCCAAAAGAAAAAGAAAAAAGAAATATCTTCTTGTGTCTTGTGACAAACATCTTCTCCCGAATGAAATGAGGGTTACCAGCACAGCACACACCACCAACACCACTGTTTTTGTTGTTGTTGTCTTAAAAGATACCAACTTGCGGTTGGCGTTGGGGATTTATGAAGATCACTTGGAGTGACCGAGAAAAACAACAAAAACAACGATAGTGAAGATGCAATGAAAAGTCGATAGGTGGCTTGTTTTTGTGTGTCGTCGCGTCGGTTGGTCGTCGTCGCTGTCGTCGTCTTCTTTGCTGTTGTCGTGATTTTCATCACAAGAAGTACGGGTGTACATATGCTTAAAGGTCATCGCCGTACGTATGGCTTACTAACTTAGTAAATGGAATGCAAAGCTAGGCGCACAGATTTGGGTGTTTGGATGAGCTCACTGGCTATACGGATAAAATACCTTAGTACATGGTCTTTGATCTTATACTCTCCGACTTATTCAAATAAAATATATATGTTGAATGCTTCTTCTTCGTATCGTCAAGAAGATTTACGAGTTTTTTCCTCATCTCTGAACACAATCAGTGATTATATTTGGTGAAATATTCAACCAAAGTTGATGTAAAATGTTAAAAGATTCTTCTTAGTTTATTGTACTAAATTTTGATTGGATTTAATTCGGCATATTAAAGCAGTAGCTTTATTGGTATTCTATGTCGATATAAGTTTAGCTGTAGTTGGAGATGATATCTGTTCTTCACATAATTTCATTTCGATATCGAGAAGTAGAAAATTAAGGAAGAGTTCGATTTATGTCTACCATTATCTCTGTAGGGAAGATATTATTGAGACAAAGTATTGAAGAAATCGAATTCAGCTGAAGCTGGGATAAAAGTGCACAATTACTGCGCAAATTAATCTGACTGTAGTTGATTTCATTCTTTTTTGAACCAGATCATCTATCATAAGCTGGCGATATATGGCAAATATCACTTACTGGTCAGATTTTATGAAATGACAAATCTCAGTTCGAGCGAGGGATAACACGGTTTGGCAAAATAGATTTAACGTTACGATAACTATTTGAAGAAAAATATGCTATAAAATACATGTAACGAGTGAGCATTATAAGCTACCCATGAAGCAATGGATAGCATCTACCTGATACTGGAGAATTGGAGGTTCGAATCCTAGAAACATACGTTAGCTTTGCAATTACTATCGCCTGTAGCAAAGAAATGAAAAGCCCTTTTGCGAGTTATGATGCTAAAATCAAAAGTTCTTCCTCACTATGTCCAGCTTATTATTTTTAGACCACAAGCTATCAAAATATCTTCGTTTATTACATTAAACGCACGGTAGAAATTTTCAAAAGCTAAGGTGGTAGACAACATTGAAAAAGTATGAAATAAGAAAACACAAAATGGAAACAGTTTATCCTTGTCTTCTTTACACAAAGATCATTTCTATAATCTCCGAGACTATGTAAATATACTCACTACTTTCTTAATTCATATGATACCACCATTTGTAGCAGTCGACAATAATTATCGCCAACCTATCGCCAACTACTCGCAGGCGTCTCACCGGATTTCAAATCTGTAGGGTAGAATTTTGTATTCACGGATGGATCAAAGACCTTGACAAATACATCGTTTGCTGTAGCTCTCGCAAACGGAACGATCGCCTCCATTGGCAATCTCCCTAACATCGCTTCAATCTTTACAGCAGAAGCTTTCGCAATTCTGCAAGACAGGAAAATGGTAACTAAAAAGCCAGGCAAACATGTCACATGTTATGTTAGTTTCTCCGTACTAAACGCGATAAAAAATCCAAAAAACAATACTGAGCTTATATCACAAATCCGACACAAACTCACAAAATCACCAAACAGCATTAAACTTGTAAATGAAAATGCTGACTTTGCTACAAACCTCCCCAAAAACGCTCCTGTATTTTTATGAGATACATAAACAAAATTGGATGTTACAGAAAGTAACAACAACAATTTAAAGCATGACTGGAACATTTACCACCATTACCCCAAAAAACCTTACCCCGAATGACATCAACCATTTTATCCCATAAATACTCCCAAGCAAAAAATGCTTAACTTCGTTCGCCTTCGACTTGGACACACTTCTTTCTGCTTCTCACCAAAACAAGGTGTGCCAGCGACTTCGTCCACAAGAATTGGCATAACTTTTTTATTTATCAACCGATTGACATGAAATTAAAACTAAATGTTAAGTGAAGCTTACCACAATATATTACTGCAAACCCCATCTTGATAGGATAAGCCGTTTCTGAGATTAGCGTGCACAAACAAACAAACTGTTACGTTTTTATTATATGTATAGAAGATATAGAAGAAGATTGTTCTGTACTAACACCAATATTTAAAAACTTATCGAAAAGCAAACCTATTTATGATTTTTTGAAATAAACAAACTACACAACCATCAAACTCATTGCTGAATTTATAAGAAAAACAAATTGTAGGGTAATCAGAACTAATAGCCTATGAACCCAGGTTCATCTCAATTTTATATTACCATGTAATTTTAATTACTTGTTAAGAAATTACAATAGTAATAATTATCAAGACAGAAAAGTTAGGAGTTACACAAGGATCAATACTATGACCACCATATACAAACGTGACGAAGAATCATGACAGCAATGACTGGAATTCTTACGTAGTCTCTTTTAAGGCGAGATTACTGCTGAAGCCTTAAATAAGAGTAAGAAGCCATCCACGAACTTTTTGGAGATAAGTTTTTTTAAATATGTACTTTCAAGTACAGTTCAGTACCTGAACGAATTTAAGGGCTCTGTTGTTTCTGGCTTTTAATAGGAAAGCGATGTTTCGGCCAGATCATTTCAATTACTTGTCGTGTCTTATACACTTCAGCTATTACATCTTTGCCATGTCTGATGGATCCAATATAGGAGTATCTAGGCAAAATACTAGTAACCTGATGCTGGAATCTTCGGTGTATTGAACAGACATCGCTATCATTCGCTGGATAAAAGTCAGTTCTTTGGTACACCCATGTTTATTGTCAAGGCTTATTTGCCGGCCAGAAGGAATCATTCGGTTTCAACATCGATTTGAGTTGGAATACCGTTGAGCAGGTATTCCAAATCGTTTTCGACCATTAGCAAGTTATATCTGCTTATTTCTGCTCTCTCTCTCTCCCATTCTCTCTCTCTCTCTCTCTCTAACCCAAATGCAATCAATATCAAACAATTTCATGTTGGCCAGTACACACTCAAACCGAAGGTTTTCCAGATCGAGATCAATTGCTAAATGTAACAACTGTATTTTTCCCTTACGTCCCATTAAATCCTCACCTATTTTACTAACGCTTCAGCTGTTCTCATTAAGCGTAATTAAAGGCAGTCATAGCCTGGCGTACCCCACCGGCGCGGCGGATCAATATCAATAGTCTATATAGCAGATAAGTAATAGAGCTGTGATCCCTTTGAGTTCACGGTGCTCCTAATGCCGAATTGGGAGAGTGCACTAGGTACACGTATTCCATTCAGTGTACTGACGGTATACTGTCGGCGGCGGCGTAGAGAAGAAGATTCAACAACAAATTGTATGAGCCTTACCGCAACATGAGAACAGGTAGAAGAGTATGCACTGCGAGACTTCGATGGCTGAAAAATGTAGAGCGGATGGACACTAACGCCAATTCTTCGTTGAATTTCTCTTAGCCTTTATATGGTTGGGTCAAAGGTGGCCATCCAGATTGGATGGTCTTAAAAATTTGTATGTTTTCTGTAAAACTATAACCCTTCTGATAAGAATTTATAAAAAACTTCCATCGAATTTACCACAAAATACTTCACACGAAACTCTTTTTGGATGGAGCATCTGGAAATAAAATGGCAATGGTATTTTCTGAGAAAAATGGGTCGAAATACCATTACTGAGGGATTTTAAATGTGCAGCACCCAATCTTAGAGATCAGTCAAGTAACAAATCAGAGACCATAAAAATTGGTCCAGCCGTTTTCGAGTTATAAGAGTTTGAACAAACCCGACCATCTTTACGCTTTTTGAAGAGGAAACAAATTTTTTTGGTTGTTTGATTGTTTGTTATTATTGAATAAGCTCCAAAACAACTGAGTTGATTTGAATGAAATTTTTAAAAGACATAGCCCAGAGCCTAGAAAATAGCATAGGCTATATTTCATTCCCACATCCCCACGCGAACGGGAACTGAAAACTACTCTACTTAATTTACTCGATTCGGTCATCGTAGGACCCCAGCTATGCCGTCGGCGTTTAAAATTTTTTGTGTGTCTTTCCCGCGGCCTTGACCCAACCATATAAAGGCTAAGAGAAATTATCTGTAAATTTATAATATATAAATGCTGGTGTGCCCCAAAGCGACGTTACGTCTCCGACTTTCTTTCAAATTTTCATAAATGATCTCTAGTTTGAAACTCCTAATCCCCTTAACTGTTTGGCTTACGACTCAACCCTCAGCTTTTTATACTCGTTTCCAAATTGACGTCCCTTCGCTCTTCGGATGTGGAACTGGAACGGTTGCATAAAATTAGCTCATTATGAATTTAACAGCAAGGGGTGATAAACACCTAGGAGATTTCAATGCTTCGAAAACACGATGTTGTCATTTGCCGTCAAAGCTTATCTTTCCGCCATTGCCATTATCAATGAATGGTACCTGCAACAACTAAACCGAAAAGTTGCCAGTACTTAGTATGTGTAAACGATGATCATCGTGGGAATGACCATATATTTTAAGTCGCTTTAAATTCTGGTAAATGTTTAGGTTTTGTAAAACGGTGCTGTAATTTCTTCGCCTATTTTGATCTGGCTACTATTTATTGAGTCTACATTCACCTTAAACTAGAGTATAATTCTAACATCGGGTTAGGTGCTCCTCTAAAATTTTTGTGCCCTATTTGAGAGTACAAAACAGAGCGTTAATGGGTACGTGATAGTTCAATTGTAGGATCGATTGATTCTCTTCAAGAAAGTCAAAACGTTACCTGTCTCTATATCTTTAATCGTTTTTTCCACAATCATTGCTTTAGCAGAATAACCAGCTGCATTCCTCCCCTGAAATCAATTTTACCTTGAGCCCAACTTGGGACGTACAGACGCAACAGAGCGAGGAGCCTAGCGCATTTCTCACAACCATGCCTTGTGAGGGAATGGAGGTGACCTACAATTTTCTGCCGGTTCCGAACGGCTAATCGAGAGAGCGCTTTTCATGAAATTGAATTTACTAACAGAGGATCTGCCAATTCCTCGCGATAGGCCATACCCGTGGAAAAACATTCAGAAACTACGCCATCCAATTTGCTCTAAGTCATGTATTTTTGTAAAAAGCGAAGGTCAACTATTAAACGAATGTGCTCGAACACACATTCTACAAAATTTACCATCCTAAGCACTTTTGGTTGTAATCTTTGCTAAATAGTCAATTTAATTTGCTTGTTTTAGTTAAATATGATTAACAGATTCAAATTATTTTTTGAACAAACATCACGCAATCTTGTTATCCGAAAATTGTAATTGCTTAACTACTGCGTGGGCAACAGTCAAATCATTACAAATTGGCTTTGTATCTCCAACTACCACACATCTCTCATCTTTTGTTTTAAATGTCTGATTGTTGTTCGAAAAATACAATCATTTCGACTCAACATCTTTCACGGACACGGAACATGAATTTATTGTCCCTTGTAATGTTTGAAGTGTATACTAATGAGTCAACTCCACGGCTGTAAAAAACCTCATTAGGTTCAGAAAGTTCATAACAAAAATTGTCAAAAGTTCAAGAGAGTCATAAGAAAATGGATTTTACTGGATCTTAATTGAGTGTAACACTTAAAAAGTAATGTGGTCCTTAAAACAACTATAATTAAATCAAAGTTCATTTCTCCTGCGTGTTACTCTTAAACCCGTCTCTTAGTCGAAATATAACCATGGCTAATTTTAATTTGTCATCACGCAAGTCGAAGAAAGTAATTATTTCCAATTCCTTGCGATTGTTTTTTTTTTTTTTTTCAATATTTTCAACAAGTGGTTGGGTACACGAATGTGACCTTAAAAAATCAATTTTCCCCTTACAATGTCTTTAACAGGATACGACAAATGGGACAATATTCGAGTATTGTTCATAGTAAATACCAGTACATGGATGCCAAGTACCTTAATGTTTTTTAGATGCGCACTCTCTGCGCAAATTGCCAATTGTAATTAATAGCAAAGTAAAGAAGTCGCAAAGTGGTAGAGGTAGAATGTAAGACCGGTAAACTCGTCAGCAACGACCTTCTACCTTCTTCTGTTAAGCTTTGCATTATATTGGACAATATAGCGACTTACTCAATTTATAACCAAGCACCGTAGATGATGATCTTTGGGTTGTGTTCACATCAGGAGAGTATTCATATTAGGTGATGACCAAACTATGAAGATGGGTGAATGCTCAAAGCCCGGCCATGTAATCAAATTAAACGACGAGAGTACTTAAACGGTTATGTTATTTTTAGCAAAACATCATCCGAACTTAGAAATGACCTTGGCGTAAATGGTTATCCACACATAGGGGGTGGACACATTAACTGGACTTAACGGTCTTACTAACCAACTTGTCGGGGCAAATAATGTTCTTTTTTTTTATTGTTATTATTTAACTTTTATTATTATTATAATATTACTGCAACGCAACGCTGCCGACGACCGACGCCGCCGCAGTGCCGGTTAGAGGTAATAGGGTATGACTACACTCTATGGAGATATCTAACCTAAGCATATACCTCACCTCTGTTCAGGTACCGACTGATCAATGAGAAACTCTTGGTATTATATCGATTGTGTAAGATTTCAAGTGAAAAATTCAGAGAGACTCTGCCGCAGATGATGATGATGATGATGATGCTGTTGCTGATGACGATGACGATGCTCCTCCAACTACAACAATAACAATAACATCAGCAACAACACAACTAAAAACGACGACTCTATACTATACGAGTAAGTAAAGATGATGATGATGACCATCTCCCTGAGTTATATTCATTTCCCTACCATTTGAGTTTTAAACACATTTTTTTGGATATAAAAGACGAGTGTCGCAGTTGAGAATACATCAGTGTTGACTTGGTTTTGGTTCAGTTAAACTCTGTTTGAGATTTACAATTTAATAAAAAATTTAAACATACATAAAATAAAAAACAAAACAATCAAAATGATGAAATTAATCGTTGCAATCTGCTTGTTTGTTGTTATCGTGAACAGTGCTCCTGCCCCACAACAGGAGGTCCAACTTTTGGATTTCAAAAACGAAAATGATGGCACTGGCAATTACAAGTACAGGTAAGAGGGTGTCAATAGTGTTTCAAAGTGATGTGATAATGAGATTATTGAGGATACACCATATAATCATATATAACTTACCAACCTTTACCGTTAAACAATGGATGTCAAAAGTGGATACGAAAAACAAGAAGAAAAACGAAAATGGGTTTGATTTTCTGTTGGGAGGGTTAAAAGAGCCTGTGCTTATTTGAGAACAAGAAGAAAAACAGTTTGCATAACGTCTTGGGGCGTTAAATGCCGTGGTGTCTTCACGTTGAAGTATGTGATTTGTGAAAACGATTACGGTTTAGAAGCTTGCAACATGGCGTCTTAGTTCTTGGTGCTTATTTCAAGTACTTTTGTTTTGAGCTCGGCTTTCCTAAGTTTGAAGATACTTGTTAGTAATTTGGTGTTTCAATTTTTAAACTAATAGCTTCGGAGTTCTTAAAGTCGTCCGTGAGATAAAGTTGTCGAAGGACTCAAACAATTGATCAAATAAACCAAAGGAAAGAAGAACAGTCATGTCTGAAATGGTTTCCAAGTGCGGATTCAGTTCTTAACCATTTGAGGATGTATCTTATTAAAAAAAATTTAATTTTTGACAGTCCAAAGTGCAAGGACCTGCTAACCGTCATTCCCAACGAAATAACTTGAGAAAAACGTAGAAAAAGAACTACAGCATTTTAGTAAAGGTTCTTATATGATTTGAACTAAATATTTTAAACTATATTTTAGTTTATAATTTCATTATCTATAAAAATGAGGTTTAATCTTTTTCACACATCCGTTTCCTTGTTTTTCTGAATTTGCACACTCTAGAAGTTGATTCCACTCTTAGAAGGGTTACAACAGTAAAGAAATTTATTTAAAAGAATTGTAAAAGTCGGAAAACAAGATTAAGGCAATTTATTGTGCTTAATTTTCTGCAACAGTTATATCTGTGCACAGCTTTATGAAACAAAGAACTACGTTACAGATAAAAAAATAAAAAATTATAGTAACAGCAACAATAACATTAACAATAACAGGCAGACATTTTTACTTTAATTTTTAAATTGTGGTTCGTGGGCGCCATGTGACTTATTTTCGAATTTAAAAGACACGAACCCCTTTTTTTGCCACATGAAATGTATGTTTTTAATTTGATACAACACAGAACAATGTTGTCAGCGCTCAATACTCAATAGAAACTCGAGCTTTTGCTGTTGTTGATTAAAGTAAGCGTCTGCTTATGGGCGCCATTTATGAAAACGTTGTTAGCGAATTACGAAACTAGCAAAATCTTTTGTAAAAGTTTAAAGATGCTCTCTGCAGCTCCCTTTTAATACTTTTTGTTACCAGAACAAATAGATAATGAGGGTAGCGCAATTCGGAAAATCTCAGGGCGTAACAAATTTCCAGGATCTGCAATTTGATGGCTATCTTGAATGCTGCTTTCGGAGGACTTGCAAATTTCTCGCGAAGGAAAATACAAGTGGAAAGATATTTTTATGTTTCCGTCGAAAATGCCTACCGTTGCGGCACGAGCTCCAGGGATCTGTAACACAAAACTACAAGTACTTATAATACAAATGAACTATGATGGGTGTAAGAAATTTTTGTAACACAATACTATAATTTTCCTTGGCCTTCTACAAGTGTAATGGACACAATACTACAAATGGCAATTGACTTGTAGACTTGAAGCTTTGTGTTACAGGCACTTGTAAGCGGTAACACAAACCAACAAGAACACAACTGAAAAATTGGATTGTGCCCACTATATTCGTAGGAGAGTAAGTAAACTTGTAGCTTTGTGCTCCAGAAATTTCTTACACTTATCATAATTCACTTGTATTACAGGTACTTCTGGTCTTGTGCTACAGTCTCCAATTCTACAATCCAACCTCAATAGCGATAAACTCCATTTCCTTTATGTCCTTCCTCATAACCCAAATTCTATTCCTTCGATGAAGTTTGTAATGTTTTTGATAATGTTGCTTGACCAAAGGCTGTTGTCTACAATCTGCAGTTGTATTTTACAAAAGTAAACTATTTTGAAAATTTCCATTTCTGTGCCAAGTTGTAATCTACATGTGACAGACTTCTTAAAATAAAACTGATTTGTGAATTACCTTATCACCAAAGGATAGATTTCCATAATTTGTTCAGATAATTAGAATATAGTTCTAATTTGATAGTTGTAATTTTTTCACAAGTTTGCTTCTTCTTTACAATTATAACAAAAATTGCCTTTGTGACGAAGGCATAGCAGCAGCGGTTGCAACCAAAAAATGATCTTTTAACAAAGTTTCGAATTCTGACAACACAAAGTTGTACAGTATTGTGGAAAATGCGTTGCAAATTACAAGTTATTCTTGATAGTGTATCTACCGCTCAAACCAAACTTATGACTGCATTTGTTTACCCCATACCTTTACATCAAAACTGAAGAATAATTAGAACAAACTCCAAGTATATAAGAAGGATTTTTGTACAAATTGAAACAGCATTGAAATGAGAACCGAGAGGTCGCAAATTTTTGGTGTGTCCTCTTACGTAATTTATTCAAACAAGTACAGATTTTTTTTAATCGGAACTATAATTTAAAAAAAAGGTTTCTGCTTAGGAATAGGGTCAACTGGGGCAAGTTGACCCTTATTACTGTTTTTTAGTCTCAAAAATCAGCTGTTTCATCACAAAGTGAGTGAACTGAAGTTTATATTTTACAATCTCAACTTTGACCGTATGTTATGTTTGAAATCCTTAACAAAGCTTTTAGTGGTGGTGAGGTATTCACAAAATGGCAGAGTGGTGGCTTATGTTTATATTTTACAATCTCAACTTTGACCGTATGTTATGTTTGAAATCCTTAACAAAGCTTTTAGTGGTGGCTGAGGTATTCACAAAATGGCAGAGTGGTGGCTTATGCATTCTTCTAGCTACATAAAGAAAAGTTATTTTTTTTCGAAATTTGTTTCTATTTTTTGCGCAAAAACTGAAAAAGTTACTGCTAGCTCTCAATTTTATACACGGAAAAATTTGGGCGTGCGTCCATTGACCTCTCAACATGTGCTAATACTTTCAATAAGTTTCCACATTATTCAACTAATTAAACCTTATTTCAGTTGATTAAAATATATTAACAAGCCATGTGGAATGCCGCGAATTCGATCAAAATAATTTAAATCTTCCAGGTGACTTAATGGTTAGCCTGTTTGAAACTGAAATTTAATAAGTTCAGTATAACTTCCACCGGTCGCTACTTCTGAGTGACTTAAGAGTAACCCTAGGTTACGCTACTTAACCATAGTTCCATTTGTAATCGCCCTAATTCATACACTGACTTTGGTTGATTTTGTGATTCAACAAAGAAATCCAAAACGAATTTGTTAAATAACAACACTATGCCACATTCATTTTCATATTATTTTGACCACAAATTCCAAGCATTTACGAATACATTCCACGAAACATACAACACAATCGTGACAGTGAATAAATTGCTAAATGTCATTTTTCATTGTTCAAAAATCAACCATCGATAGGTAAACTTAAAGCCACCATACACCTCCCAGAGTCTGATTTGTTAACAGCTTAATTAGATGAAATCATAACGCCCCGCCACACCAAAGAAAGTCACAACGCGCCACTTTGCACATGCAACAAAAATCCGTTAATCCAACAATGATTTATCGTTAAAGGTTCTCTTGTTTCACAACATTCTTTTTAAAATTATGAACTACAAACGTGTCGGTGTATGCCTTCATATGCTAAATAAAAATGAAAAATTAAAACTATTTTTCCCATACTCACGAGTACATGTAACGATGTAACGTCAAAAATCCCACAACAATCAAAAAACTTATACTCTTAAAACAAAATCAGATTGAACCATTGTTAATTCCTCAAAAGGCAAATGTCAGTAAATTACAAGAGTGCGCTTGAAAAGATGTAGAAGAAGAAACAAAAAAATGTTACATGTAACCCAACCATGCATGTGACTGTTGACATTCTCAAAAGTTGACTGTCTATTAATGACAGCTTTAGTTGATTACTATCAATTAATCTCCCGAACACTATTGGACGTTTGAATTAATTTCTCAATTTGTTTGAGTGAAGACCGAGGGTTTTCCTATTATTTATAAAAAAAATAAAAAATGAATAACAAAATTTATTCAATACAACACTCAATCTTATAATTATACTGCGCTTCAGAAGCTGTTATTATTTATTTGTTTTGTTTTCTTAAGCTTCAGGTGCAAACGCTTCTCGTGTTTCGATTGTTTTCTTCAGATTAAGCTTGAAGGCGTCGTGTTTGTGTTAGACCTTTTATCATTTGAAATCGGCATCTTCTTTTCAATAAACACGAAAATTAGGTCAATTGACGGCTTCACTAGTATTTCACCACATGGTTAACTTTGAGCTCATTATAGAAAAAAAAACTCAACGATTATTTGACCATAAATAGCCATTGAAAGCTGAAAATTAAACACTATTCGTCACCTCAGGTCTAAAGTTACCTTTGAAGTCCGTGCAGTTAATTGACGAAAAACAAAAACTATTAAGTGTCCGGAAGCTATGTGTGTTTATAATCATAAATATCACAGTTAATGTGTTTATAGCTTTATGTTATGACTTATAAGCTTATATTTCAATAAACGCAGCCATTGTCTTCCACATTCAATGCCAATGGTTAGAGGGAAATTCCAGGCTAGTTAGGTCTGAAGGTGATAGACTTAATAATTTTTATAATAAGTTAACGATTCAGCGATCTTTCGCAAAGTTATTGTAATGTGGGAAATCTCTTTCTCAAAGTTAGTCAGTCAATGTGAGATTAATCATATTTTACAACTTTGCTTCACTCTTCCTTGTTTCGTTTTTTTGTTTAATTTTTCTTGCGTAATTTTTCTTGCGTACCGACGCACGATACCCAAGAGCCATTGAACTGAAATATTATCAAGAGTCCCATTTTGAATTTACATAATATGAAAAAATAAGAAGGTCAAAAAGAATACACAATTTGCTAATAAATATTTCTTTACCCATTTTAATTGCAGTTTTTCTCAGAGCGATGGAACAAAAGTCGAAGAAATTGGTGAACTCAAAACTTTAACCGGCGAGGATGGTCCTGTGGAGGCTGTTGTCAAAACCGGATCATACGAATTTACCGATGCCAATGGCGGTGTTCATCGTGTGACCTACACAGCCGATGAGAATGGATTCCATCCAATTGTTGAAAGCTAAATGATCTGGCAATAGTTTCATTTTGTTGTCTAATAAAATTGTGATTTTTTTTTAATGAAATAAAAAAATTGATTAAAAGAAAAAAAATATAAATGAATGTAAATTAAAGTCTTTTCCTAGCACAAGATTATTTAAAAAAAACTAAAAACTGTTTGAAACCGAAATACTCAATAAAATGTATTTATATGCGAATTATATTTTTGTTTCCTTTGGAATATTTCGTAAATATATTTACGACCTTGTGGCTCATGTTTTCCTCAGGGCATAGTTAATGGCTGAACATATCTGGATGATGGCTTTAATGCGGATGGTCTTCCTTACTTTATAGTCTATAGGAATGGGTTAAGAAAGATCTTTTGGAATGGTTTGTCTGACTGAAATCAACTCAGCGACTTGCAAATGGAATCCAAAGTATTTTATTAGACGAAGTAGAACTGTTCCGTGGGAAAATTTCAATGAAAAACAATCAAATTTGTTGTCACGGTGAACACCCAACCACAAACAAATCTGAGAAAATGAGCTTTTAGTGTAGGCTTAGTGTCCATAAATCAGACACGCCTTTTGCAGAATATATTTTTTGAAATTAAAAAGTGTTTCCTCATATTGGTTGACTTTATGTTACGTCGAATAGAAGAATAGGAGATCAGCAGACCCGGATTTAGAAATTTTCCGCCTCTATAGGCAGTTGTGAAAAATGCCGCCCGCCGCCCTACGAAGCCTTTTCAATGGTGGAATAAGTTTGGTTCGAAAAGTTTTTCAATAAATGATTAACAGATATTTTATATTCTGTTCAATCTAATCAACAGCTGAAGTCGAACGTTGTTGTTTAACCTAACCTTACTTTTTATAGAATTTATTTCCCCATTTTTCTTATTAGCGTATTTTTTGAGCGATGAACAATAAATTGTTAACAATGCGCCTTTCTTACATTTAATTTTGCACCTTCCCTTCAAACTATTTTTACGAAACTTGAACTTCCTATTTTCGGTTCTAATAAATCGATGAAATTGCATATTGATGTAGAATTTTTCGTGTTTGCATGTAAACATAACAAACCTGAAATGGGTACCGTTGAAACTTGTCACACGTACTGTTGACATTAACAATGAAGATAATGATGAGAGAATAAGATGAATTTTCAATACAGAAACTTATCGAATATTCGATATTAGGCCAACATCGAGACTTGTCCAAATCGATTCTTTTTTCGATTCGAGCATTTTCCACTTATAATGTTGGTACGCATGCTAACGAAATAGGTGAGAAATTCAATTCCCACGAATATAACAAGTTTTCAAATTTTATCTCAAAATTTGCCGCCCTTTACTGTGACTGCATGGTAAATCCGGGCCTGGAGATCAAGTACACTATGCAGTGATAATAGGCTGCTTGATGATCTACAAGTATGCGGTATTCTTGCGGGTAAGTAAACCGCAGACGCAATCCGAAGCATGAAGTCCTATTTATGAAGAGAATAGGTCCGTTCGTTGAACTTTCCCCATGGTTGACCCAGGTTTTCTTGACAACCCTATGACTTGTCAAAAAAACCACACATCCCTGTCATTAAAAAAATACATGCCATTTGACAGCCCTCAACTCGCCACAGCAAAAAGCTAGGGCTAGTTAATGGAAAACGTAGGTCGACCCTAGGGCTCAAAAAACACTCAATTTGACATTCAGGGCGACTTCAGGTTTCTCAAAAAACGCTTTGTGGCGACCCCAGGGTGACCCTAGGGCTTCAACGAACAAACCTAATATGCATGTTATGCTCGACAACCGCGTAGTCTGATAGAATTGACCATCAGGCAACGATTAATTAAAATTTTTGAGGCTTATAGCGGATGATCGTTAATATGTACGAAGGAGCAGTAATTGCCCTCCAACAGTCACCAAAGTATCAATTATGTCGACGGAAACATCGCAAGCGAATATCTCACATCCCGGCAACGGGCTCTTGATATATGGGTAAACTTTGAAAGGAAGATGTCTGAACTATTTGAATGGAGATATGCATCCCAAATGTCAAAGCGATGGTTGAGGGAAGTTTGGGGGAAAGAGAATTCTCCTTCTCTTGTAGTCGAAAAAGGGGAAGAAGAAGAAGAACATCTACCCCCTCATTTAAAGAGGAATGGCCGATTAACAGTCCTTTTTAAGTTTTAAGGTTGAGCAATAGAAATTTTTTATGTTTTTTGGGTATATTCTGGAATAAAAAATTTTGAACAGGTTTGATCAATCAAACGAATTACGTCAAGAATAGATTATTCTGATTCTGATAGGATGTTCTCGGCTGTATGTTTGAATTGGTTTTTATTTTCTCCACAGATGGGTTCAAGGCCGATGAATGGTTTAGACGTAGAGGCATAATATATTGCTAGATGTCACCAGTCTCGTTACCATAATAGACCTTGTGTGCTGGGATCGAGTGAAGGATAACAGAGATTTTCTTAGAAAGTTCGGAGAGTAACAAAATCGTCTCCTGAACTATTTTGGATCTTTTGACTGGTGAAGTCAATATTTTTAGTGCAGTCTGAGAATATAAAGATTTTTATGTTTTTTGTGTTCAATGGATTCTCTATTCTCGCACATTGATTGATAGCAAAAACTTCGGACTGGAATATCGACGAATGACTACTAAGACTTACTGAAAAGTTTGTTTTAAGTGAGTCGCTGAAAAATCCGAAATCTTTTTCGATTTCTGAGCCGTCACCAGAACATATGTATCTTGCCATGAAGGATGGAGTGATTGTGTTCTCCAAGTATTCCCTGGAGGGGATGACTACGGAGAAGTTGGGCTTAACCTTTTGCGTCCTAGTGTTTTTGCGGGATAACCACACAGTAAATGTTTTTTCTCTATATTCATAGTGACCTTGATGAAGTGAACAAAGGATATATCCGGCTAGGGATTCGAGCCCACAAGTCCGGCTTATCGATTGAATTATTTCCACGACACAATTACGGTTATTGTCAGTTGATCGTTATGCAATGACATTAAGGCGTGGATTCCAATTTGTCTTCTGACACCACTCAACTGGCACTGGGTGCTCGCTGAACGATGACTATATTAAGTTGTTAAATTAAACACGTGCAATAGGTTTATAAATCTTTAATTCATCTCAAATCTTTAATTCATCTCATTACTGTAACTAGACTATTTATGATTTGTGTTGTTCTGAATGTGGTCTGCGTTCAGTATACGGGATGAAGCTTATCTGGAATGACGTTTTGCTTATGCCTTGCACTTCTGTTACTTACATGCAAGTAGATGGATTCACAATAGTGTATCAAATATAAGTTCCCAAAATTTTACTCTTACAATATTCTTCAGACAACAGCGAACATTCCTGTAAAGAAAAACGAGATGATTAAATTATAAACAAAAAAAAGAATCAATTTCTTTTTAAGCTTTGGAATCTACGTTACACAATTTTGGAACCCTCTCAAAGGTTAGCTAGAACGAACAGATAGTGAGCCACAGATTAAATGTTCCAAATATACATAATCAGCCTTATTATGAGTTTCACGTGAACAGCTTTTCGCCCGGAACATTTTTGTTCGCCCGGAATTTTAAAAGCTATTATGAGTTTCACCTGAACAAAATTCCAGACTTGCAATTTTTCCGCTTTTGCTGTTCACTTGTTCGTCTCACAAAAATAAGTGAAATAAATTGCTCTCAACGTTTTCGCATTTCACGGGGAAAAATAGCTCATAATAAGGGAAATTTTTCGAACATGGAAAATTTTTCCCCCGAAACTCATAATAAGGGAAAAGTGAAATTGGATCTTTTTCGGGCGGAATGATTTCACGTGAAACTCATAATAAGGCTGAATATGTGGTGTCTATCGAGTGGAGTTTTCAAAGTACATGTCAATTTACCACCTTACCTCAGGATTTAGACCTTTAGGCCATTGATTATGGTATTCCTGAAAGGATATCTAAAAAAAAGGATGGATTTTTATTTAAGAACTCGATTAATTAGCTTATTATAAAGAAAATATTCCGAATTCATAACAAATATTTGTTCGATATTTATAAAAGAGAAAATTAAAAAAAAAAAACAATTTTTGTCTTTTTCGATCGATATCTCAATAACGATTAACAATAGGTGAATAAAGTAAAAGACGTTATTTGTAGAGCAACAAAGAATTATAAAATAAGGATTTTTATATCTCAACGGAGAATCGAGTTATTGTTAAAAATCTGAATTAAACTTTTTTCAGGATGGAGGAAGACGCCGATATTTAAGCTTTCCTGGGCCTCCCCCATGTCATATCCAAAATACAGCTTTCTCGGTTTACTTGCATTTCAAAGTTGTTTTTCCCGACGTAATTACTGGACTATAAGAAGTCTAAGATCTAAGTCTTTAAATTTTTGATCTAGCTACGCAAAAATTTGATCAACAATAATATTGACAGCCAGGCGGCCATTAAAGCTATCTCATACATTTTCACAAATCTAATTAAGATGAAAGCTGTCGCAATAATTTAAAATTGCTCAGCTCAACATACATCTTAGCTTTAATTAGGGTTCCAGGACAGACACCGTGACATAAACGGTAGCGAAACAGCGGACAATCTGTCCTTAATCAGGTTAGCACTCGAATTCAGCTAAACGATAATCAGTTCTCAAGCCACTATAGCTAAACAAAAAACAGAGTCCAATGAAACTTTCTAAAAACCTACTGGTGACAAATAGCCGTCTTTAGAAACATGCCGGGCTTCCAGAAACATAAGACCAGATATTTAAGAAAAAAAAAAAGAGGAATTCTAGTCCAGCTTAGCAGACCTCGACTTTCTGTGTTGATTGGCATTCTCACGGATCACAACTCATTGGATACCCACATAATGAGAATCCTCCTTATGAATAGGGTGCCAGGACGAAGACGAAGAGGAAGGATTATTCGATTTCTTTTGTGAGTGCCCTACCTTTTCCCACACTAGGAAAAGACCTTCTTGAATGCGAACTAGCCTCCCACTGCACAGCATTTTCAACTTTAAATTCATTCAGGGCTCCGTAAGGTTCAGTGGTGGCTCCCAACCTCTATAACAGCGTCACCAGCACAATCCTCTGTTACCCTGTTGTTATTTAATTTCTTTGGCAAGTTCTGATAAACTGACTTCATAAATATATTATATCTTGCACAGATAAACCTGCTTGAAGGAATATATTTACTGTAATATTTTTTAGATAAGTTAATTTACTTACTAAAGGCTTAGGAGCTCAATTTTTCTTATTAAAAGTTTAATTTTCATACTTCTCTTCAAGCCATTTGAAGCTGGAAATTCACCATACACACATGCGATTTTTTTCCAGGAACATGTTCAAATACTATTCGAGTAGTGCTTTTTTTAGAGATCGAATACGCTCTGTTCTTTAAAATATTCAATACCAATTTTTGTTTAGACTCATATTCTGATTCACCCACTCAACCCTGATACTTCATAAAATTTCTTCAGTTCAGAGGACAAACCACTGTCAGCAGCTTATGTAGGTAATCCAATTACATTCAACCACAGTGACCATGTACGAGATCATAGTTATCTAATTGGAAAATTGTCTTCACATGGGCACTAAATTCAATAACTTACAACACCGACACAAAGACTCTGGAGAAACGTTGTCGTTGAACCGACCGACGACGACCAGACCTAGGCACAGTCTCAAAAATGTAGTATAGGGAAAGAGTCTGAATGTCTGAGCAGGCAGAGCATTGTCAATGTTAGAACAACTCCCACACACACATTCTAAAAAGGAGTTAAAGCATATTACAAGAAAAACGGTCGTAGATACCTCAATCAAATTAACATGACCCAGGTCGCTAAGTCAGATATCCTATACCAGCGTACTCTATTCGCTATTCATCTTACCATGCATCGATAAAGCAGCAGTGTGCAAGGGTATAATTCAATATTGTAAGTGAATTTGTAAATGTGGCGAATATTATCAAACCGAGAGGGCATATGAATCGATTTATTCCCATGAGGAGCGTTAGTGTTATGCAAAAATAAGATTTGGTGCGTTCGACGACGCATCAGTGAAATATTTTATTAGTACAACGGGGAAACTATGTTTGCCAAAGACTTATATGAGGTTTATTTATTCGAGCGTTAACGTCTCTGGGTTTCCAGGACAAGAACACGGATTGACCACCTTCACCACAAGACTTCAAAGTCTAATTCTTTTGTTGTCCTTAACAAATATAACCCTTTTCAATGTACTCCATTGAAAAGCATCTTACAAATCAATATTTCAATGAGTATTTTATACCTACCGTGCCGTAGAACACCTATACCTACCAACTACCACCACCTAAAAAGTTAAACAGGGATAATCCCGAAAGCAAATTTAGCTTAGGAAAATTAATACCCTTTTTGTGAAGCATATAATAGTGGTGGGCTGTGTGCAACCTTGGGTTGCTTCTTTGACAGACATATATACATACATTTTTCAATTGGCGAAGAAGTGCCTTATCATCTCATAACGTGTGGCAGACAATTACGAGTTATTCTAAACGTTATCGTTATAATGATAAAGATTATGTTTTATTATTAAAGAGGAAATTCAATAGCTGCGTGGACTTTTTGTTTTGCTATACCCAACTAAATACAGCAGAATGCGTATTATGAACTAGCCAAACATTAAGACAGTACAACGGCCTTAAGGGGAAAAACCTGTTGAGAGGTAAATTTTAGTTTTTATGTTGAAAATTCTCAACATCTCAAGGATGATTGACCTTTGAATTGAAAATTAAGCTGAAGCTTCAGTGTGACTTTGCTTCATTCCAAGAATCCTCCTTAAATGAAATAATCATCAAACTACAGATGGAGTGTCTCCATAAATGAAGGTGTAACATTGTGGACAGAAAACGAACCATCAACTATCTATTTACATGAGCTAAGTATTAAAACAAAAAAAGTTATTACCTAAACCATAAGAAGAAGTGCATGAATGAATAGTACATCCTGTTTTCTTACCCATTATGGCATGCTTGGTTCATTTAAGTATGGGCATTGGGCAGGTATTATCACAACAATTTACTAACCAAACGTGAAATCACATTCTTAATGGGGATCTAGTTGAGACTGGAGAGCAAAAAAAAAAAAGAAGAGAGAAAAAAAACTTGTACCTGTTGTAAGTGTTGTGCTTAACAATAGGATTGGTAATGTCAAGGCTCACACTGCTTCCATTTTGGTGTATAGATCTTTTATTCTGTCATACAAGCCGTCCTCAACCGATGACACCAGATGTTTATATTCATGGGCTGTTCAATGTGGCTGCACTGTAGAACAGTGCACATGTTCATTGAATTATTCTGGGTCAAGCAATGGCCTAAGAATACATACATATATATTCTCTCTTGCATTCCCGATGAGGCTGAGTTCTCATTTTTCTTGTTGTTGTTTGGATCTGTATTTATTTCTTGTCGTTGCGCTATAAGTGAAAAGCTTGGCATTTAAAACCGGATTATGTACTTATTTAATTAATTGGTGACATAATGCCATTCTTGTAGAACCTATTCTTAAAATGATTCATCATTTACATTACCGTGTATTATGCAAGATTTTGATTAACATTTCTGAACCCAACACGACACATGAACAATATGAGACTATAAGCAAATTAGGCTTATGAGTATTTGAAGTAGTTCAGGAAGTAAATAAGTCATGAGAAAAGTTTGCGTACTGTTTTTGAACATAAGTTCTTACATTACTCTACCATTTTTTGTACTTTTCTTGTTTTAGTAGCAACCTACTTAGCTTTGACAAAGTAACAGAGTGATTTGTTTACTTGATGAGGAATGGTTTTAAAGAAAAATAAGAAATGAGAAGCTACTTGAGAATTCTAGAAAAAGTGTCAACGTCAAACGTTCAAACTACAATAAACTAATCAACACAATGGCGATTCAGCTCCAATCAAGGACCATTGTATGCTTGCTTTGTAGGCTATCTTGACGGGTCGATAGTTGAATAATTTTTAAATGAAAGCGCTAACATGAACAAGACATGATGTGTCGTAGGACACCGTTTTGGCTTTAAGATGTAACCGCACTCTTAACTAATATAAAACAGACCTACTTTTCTATTAAAAAGCATTAATTTCCTTTAGCAATTCACAATTCCAAAGCCTAAAGGATAACATAAGGGTCGTTATAATTTGTGGTTAGCTATAAAAACCTGTTTTTTTTTAATAACCCAAAAGCCTTTTGACTTTTTTGGCGCCAATTTCTTGATTTTATATCAAAATCAGCCTTTTACATGAATAGCGGAGTTCTGTACAATTAGTTGGACAGACTTTGTCTTGATCGACCAATGCTTGATAATGTGAACCCTCAGACGACCGCTTGACCAACTTGTTGGATGATTTATACATTTTTGAAAATTTTGAACTTGGACGGAGCGGAGGAATACATAACATAAAGTTGGGCGACAAGTTTGATAATGCAAACTATATATCTGACCATCCAACTATAGTAAGTGAGGTATATACAGAGCTCGTCTGCTTCAGAAGGCCTGGAGTCTATAGACAATAGACTATAGAGGCTGTCGTACTGCTGGAAGATGCAGAGCAACATCACTATCGCTACGCGATGGAACCAGACTGACTGCCCAACTGAACGCGAAGTATCTAGGCATCAACTTTAACGAGGTGCCTAGATTCAGCCCGCACTCACGCGCTGTACTGAAGAAGGCAAATTTCGCTTTCCACCGACTTTACCCTTTGATGAGAAGAAAAACAGGACTAAGTCAGTCAACGAAACTTCTGATGTACAAGCAACTGTTAAGACCCGTCATCAACTACGGCAGCCCAGTCTGGTTTACCATCTCCAAGACAGCAATGAAGGAGCTCTTACTTTTTGACAGGAAAATTCTGAGATTCTGCACCGGCCTCACTTTCGACCACTAGCGCCAAATACGTGTTATTGAAGTCTGTCTAACTACATAATTGTATAGTGTGAACTCAGCTAATCAAAATCAAAGTTTTGGTTTGTTTTATACGAAGTCTTAACTGTCAAATAATTTAGTGAAAAAAGATTTTCTATTTTAAATTTTTACAGTAAGATTTTAAGAATACAACAAAGAGAAAACGGAATGCGATCAATTTCTTGCAACGAAAAACAAGTCATACTTAGAAAGGCCTACATCTGGTATCTAGAACTAACACGGACTACATCAACTGTCTAAACGGAAGGGAAATCTTGATGCAATGGCATCAACTGCTTATATGTACATACGTCCCGCACATAATTATTGGCACACAAAGCTTTTTAAACTTTAAGCATACTTTTTAACCTTTACCAACATGCAATTGAACAAATATTTTTTTCCTTCAATGGTTGTCTTATTTTGTATCAAATGCAATAAATTTGACAGTATTATATTTGTCCGCATTAAAAAAAATAAAATAACTAGCGTAGAACTACTCAATTACTCACACAAAATTATTGGCACACTCAGCGTTTTGTGCAATAAATTTGTACCCTCGTGGCCGTACCGTCAAAAAAGTGAATAATCAAAGTAACAGTTATTTAGTTTGTCAAATAAAGTCACGGTTTCTCATAAGAAAAATAAGTTAGGAGTCAGGAAGTTTCATTCCAACAAAATGAGTCCAAAACAAAAAGAAACTACCGAATCCGAACGAAAAATAGTGGTAAATATGCATAACCAAGGCAAATCATATGCAGAGATTGGACAAGTAATGAATAGAAGCCGATACACTATTCGCAGCATCGTTCATCGCTTTAAGGGTGAATCTAATTTTAAAAGTTCCAAACATACGGGTCGTCCTCGGCTTTTGGATGACCGTGAACGGACCAGGATTGTCCGGAAAGTAAAAGCTGATCCGAAAATAACATCAACGCAAATAGCTGCTGAAGTTAGAGAAGAGTTTGGGAAAAATGTTCATCCCATGACGGTAAGAAGATTGCTTCACGAGGCCGGTTACAATTCTCGAGTTGCTAGACGTAAGCCAATGATTTCAAAAGTCAACCAAAGAAAGCGCTTGGATTACGCTCTCGAATATCGGAGCAAATTAAACAGTTTCTGGGATGATGTGCTGTTTTCAGATGAAAGCAAGTTCAATATTTTTCGATCCGATGGCCGTATTTCCGTGTGGAGAAAACCGAATACCGCTCTGGAGAAAAAAAACTTATCACTTACAGTGAAACATGGTGGTGGAGGAGTTATGGTGTGGGGTTGCATGTCTGCTGCGGGTGTTGGCGAGCTTGTTTTCATCGAAAGCATCATGGACAAGAAAATTTATCTAGACATTTTAAAAGAAAACTTGAAAAAAAGTGCCAATAAGTTGAATTTAACACGCTCGTTTACATTCCAGCACGACAACGACCCTAAGCACACGGCTCATGATGTGCGTATGTGGTTAGCATATAATACTGCGCATGTGCTTCCACACCCGCCACAATCTCCGGACTTAAATCCGATTGAACATTTGTGGGAAGAATTGGATAGAAGGGTTAAAAAACGCGCTATTACCACGAAAACAGAACTGAAACTGGCGCTAACCGAAGAATGGCAAAATATTGGAGAAGAAACGACAAGAAAACTGGTGAGCTCCATGCCAAATAGATTAGCTGAAGTAATAAAGCAAAAAGGATTGCATACGAAATATTAACAGTTTTAATTGTGTCTTTTTTTTCAACTTTCCATGCACTGTGCCAATAATTTTGTGCGGCAAATATACCAATGTTTGTGAATTATGTTAATTTTTGGAAACCTATTAAAATGTTTCAAATTAACTTTTACTGTATTTAATAGTAAATAAGTACCACCTTAAAATAAAAAAATAATGGTTTGTATAGCATGTTTGCAAAGGCTTAAAAGCAGCATTACTCTTCAAAAAAGTTAAATGTGCCAATAATTATGTGTGTGTGTGTACAACAAGAAAAGCAAGATGATTTTCTGAGGAAGCAGTTTGTTGCGGAAAGATATTTCAGAATGAAAATTTGTTCCCAATTTGAGCAGACTTTTTGTTCATTGAATATTTGAAGAATTTGATGTATTTTTTTGTGTTAATAAAATAAAAGTTTTATGTGTCATCTGTCATCTGTCATCCGGCATCTGTCTTCTGTCATCAATCATCTATCATCTATCATCTGTCATCTGTCATCCGTCATCTGTCTTCTGTCATCTATCATCTGTCATCTGTCATCTGTCATCTGTTGTCTGTCATTTGTCGTCTGTCATCTGTCATCTGGCCACTGCAAGGTAGAAGGTAGAAACACATTGCTGGCTTAAACAGCAATGTGTTTCTACCTTTATGAGTACCCGTTTGGTGTATTTTTGAATGTTGCTGATGTTGTTCAGCATTGTAAAATTTTATGTCGCGAAAATTTATGAATAAAAAATATCCCTTTTTGTCGTCCGTTGGTTCTTTTTGTATGTACATATTTGTAGTGTGATCTTTTGTTTGTCAAAACAGACATGAAATGCTGAGACTTTTTATGAAGTTTTTTTTTTTTTTTTTGAAAATACTTGCGATATTGAATTTCATTCCAAGAAAAGGAATCTCAAAAAGCATTACACATTTTCTTTAATAAAATAAGAATAAGGAATCAAATCTTTCAACGTATCTGGGGATGTTTGTCTCAAAGTCCAATGGCTAACACCACACGAGTTAACAAATGCGATATCTTTCGAAATTTTGTATTTAGCCTTCAGACGAGTTTTGTGTAGGATATCCACACACCACACCATTTAACCTGCTATCTGTTACCTTAGAAAAAAGTCAATAAATACTTTGGGATGGTCTTGAAATCAATGAAATTGGTATTCTCGTTACTTTCCACTTTAGATCTCTACATTCTAGGAATCAAAATTTTTCCATTGCATGAACTTTTTACGAAAACATTTTAAAAAACGAGTAGTAGAAAAGTTAAACTTTAAAAAGTACAATACTTTTGAATACAACAATTCAACAAAGTAAAATCCAACGTGTTTTCTCTTTACTAATTACGATAGCGATGATGTCGTTTTCAGTAAATCAGGGTGTGTTTTACGAATTACGAAATGCGAAGGAAAAAAGAAAAATGTATATTGGGAATGGATCAATGAAAATGTCAGAACGATAGCAAAGCGACCGTCAAAAGCAGTCGTAAATGACAGTTACGATGGCGAGCGGTTGTCATTCCTACAAAACATCGCTATCCCACAACATAAGCCTCATTTAGTCCTTCTTCCTCTCTCTATTTCTCCTCACTCTCTCTCTCTCTCTCTCTCTCTCACACTCACTCTCTCACTCTTCCTCTTCACCTCCATCTCAGTCTTATCTCTCTCTCTCTCTCTATTTGCTCTTATCTTTCTCTTTTTCTATAAATCTTTTTCTGTCTCTATCTTCTCCTGTCTCACTTTTTTTTTCTGAATCTTTGTGTTTGTGTCTGTCTATCTGTTTCACTCATAATATCTTCGATATACATAGAAATCAATATCCAAGTAGTGGGTTTTCAGTTTTAGTCCAAAGCTAATGGTTAGCCTGTCTGCCTGTTACGTAGTACTTCGAAGTACAGCATCAAATTTCACGAGGAACAGACAAGACCTCCGAGAGTAATTCCAATTAGACTGCCATGAAAAGCGCTTCATGACTTCGCAGTTCAGAGTCGGATAAAACCGCAGGTTCCAAAAATATCCTCACATCAGGTCAATGTTCATAGAAATGCCAGCCTAACTAACTCCAAAATAGGAACGAAAGTCCTCGTACTAGCTAAAAGTATTTCTTTTAATTCTCTCTTCTTGCAAACAAAGACACTTCAAAACTCTCATTGTTCATAATCAACACTAGAATCCGAAAAACACTCTATTACCTTCTGCACGAATACTGCCCCATTTTGGCAGCACATCTCTTTAAGCCATACCTAACCCTTCTGTAAAAGAAACTTTCATCAAAATAGACTTCTCCTGGACGCTATAGTTTCTTTGACGAATCTACTCCTCGCTTCCTGAATACTGTAAAGTTTAATCCTTTTCGGCATAATCCTTTTTTCTGATGCTCTACCCAAACCTCCAGCCAAGAAGTATAATAACATATTTAAATGTAAATAGGATAAGTATATTTTATAGCCCATTGGGTTTGAAATATGAATGGTTATTGAGTATTCTTTTTCGCTTTCGATTCCTTAATATTGTATGTTTTCTTTTGGTTAATATGTGTACCAAGGATATACCCTCAAAAGTGTGCTGCTCGATGTGTTTTTTTTCTTTACTCTCTTTTTTTTTTTTCATTGAGTATCCGGATGTATATAGTGAAATTTTCCTTTTGCGACTATAATACCACTGGAACCAGGGGATACTTTTTTTTATTTTATATTATCCTTTCTCATCCAATACCCCAACTCTTGGCCAAGCTGGGTCCTTTTGCTTTTGCATGTGATATCCCTTTTTCGATTTCATTTAAACCTTTCAATAGAGTCTCTCTGCTCTCGGTTCGCCTGGCTTATATCTATCTGAAGTAGCCATTGGAGAAAGGCCAATTCCAAAAATGATCCCTTCTGTGACTGGGCCGTAGAGCACAGCAACTACACGTTCGTACATCGCCAGTCGTGTAGGCATATTCTTGAAATTCGACCTTTCGGAATGTAGAAACGTTGGTATATATTTATGCGTATATGTATATACTGTGCAGCGTAAGGCCGTCATGGGATAATAGGGTAATTCCATCAAAGAGAACCAAAAAAAAAAAGCATTGAGAACAACTGATGAAACGAGTAGCGTAGCGGGCGGTGGCGGTGTGGAAAGGGTCGTTTGGTTCGATAACAAATCGAAATTACCCCTATTAAATATTTACAGTTGAGTTGGTGTTTGGCTTTCGAATTGGATTAGGATGCAAATAATATTGAGTAAGAGATGTCACCACTATAGACCTCTCAAACAAGAATCTTATTAGGATTGTTATTGGTAGCATTTTTGTCCTATTGGGAATATTAAATGTCTGCTATAAAAATTGCCTCACAAGGCCGACCATAAATGCGCTATAAACGTAATGAATTCGTTTTTCTTTAAAGCACTGAAAAGAAGCTCATAAAACTTCGCCCTATCGAAGTAATCAACTTCATTGCACGCCGGGCAACGGAAGGATTTCAATAGAGAATAATGTTTGACGCTGAATTGCCAAGAACATAGCTTTAAGGACGAGACACTAAGTACTTGTCTTTAAAGCATAATTATTTACAGAAATTTGTATTTAAGAACTAAGGCCAGACGAATTTCGAAGGGACTTTCTCATTGAGGTGGAAGAGCTAAGCGATGACGACGTGACGCGTAGCGACCTCCAATGTTGTTAATCCTTCAATTCATTGATGTGAAAACGACCAAAACACTTTTGGCGTTAATTTTTCAGGAGTTAAGTTGCTGTCCATTGGATCGACTTATAACTAAGATCCTAGATGAAGCTAGAGAATAGTGTGGCTGTAGATTGGATTTTCTTTAAAGCATCAATTGAAGTATAGTAGTTGTCATTTAGTAACACAACGTCTATGTATTTCAAGTAAATAAACTGCTTTTCGACGTTCGTTGTTTAGGACTAAAATGATTTGGGTATTTCGAACATCAGAAACGCCGAACTTGTAAAAAATGTCCTCGAAAAATGTATTTCTCTCAGAGGTCGCAGTAACCAAACAGAGAGGCCAAACAGTCGACATAGACGATCTCCGGTTTATATTCTGGACAGCTTTCAAACGCACATTAAATCTGGGATCAAATTTAAAAAAAAAAAAGAGAACAGCTTATTAGATGCAAAATATCCGGAGTAGATTTGAAACAAAAATAAATCTGTTGGACACAGACAGAATATGGCTGCTGTTGGAAGTATCTACGTTTCGGTTATCAGTTGGCGTTACAGAAAAAAACCAACTTTTTTAATGAGGTTGATGACGGGGACTTAGACAGCCTCTTTCATGTCGATCCATGCCACACAGCTTATGCCGCAATCAATATTTTGCACTCTAAATTACCAAATCGCGTTTCCAGCCATCTTGGAGGTGTCAATTGACCGCCTCGGAGCTGCAACTTTTTGTGGGGACTGTAAGATACCAATATGATGTCAACAATTAGGAATCCAATCGTATCCCCAATCACGAAAACTGGCAAAGTTAAGGGAACCACAATGCCGCTATAAGTACCGTCACACTATAGCAATTCGGATTCGACATAAAATTGTAGGCCCTTGAAATGCACTAGGCCCCGGTAATCCTGAGCTTTGCTTCGCCCCTTATTGCTTTTTATTAATATAAATAAATTATAATTTCAATTTCAAGCATTTCAATCAACATTATCGTCGCCCTAATATTGTGTTGCCGTAAACACCAAAATTCATTTTTTCAGTTTTGGATGCAGTCCTATATGTTTTCGGGGTAGCTCTTTCCAAATATTTCATCCGTTTGGCTCTAAATCTTACCATTGCTATGATATTGCAGCATGATTTTAACGTATATCCTTCAAATTCACAAAATTGAGCACTATTTTGACGTAAACGACAAAATTTTGCATATACGTCAAAGTTTTCACACATTTCAACGATTTTTTTTTAAGAATTGTTTTGACGTATGTTATATTGCCCTACAACGTACACCATAAAATATTAAAAGCCTTTTTAGTATTGCTTTGACTTATGTTCATACAAATTGAAAATTAGGACTATAAATTGTATGCATGCACGTCAAAAAAAAACTTTTTTTTTTGTTTCGGCGTACGTGCATACGATTTTACTCTGAACGTAGAAAAGTATAAATAAAAAAGTATAACAAATAATAAAAATAAGTTTTTCTTAAATATGTACTTTCTCATTAAACTATTATTTCAAAAATCTTAACAAAACTGGCATAATTCCTACAATAGAGGAAAAAATATTTAAAAAGTTACTCAACCCGAAAAAATACAGGAAATTCATAAACACATAAAAAGCTTCCCCACAGTAGAGTCTCATTACTGTAGGGCAAGTTCCGGTCGAAAATATTTGGAATCTAACTTAAATATCTCGGAGATGTACTCTTTGTATCAGGAGACGACGAATGAACCTGCCAAAGAGTGCATCTACCGTAAAGAGCTCAACAATTCATTCAACTTGTCTTTTTACAAGCCAAAAAAAGTCCAATGTGATCGGTGACTGGCATTTAAGGCTAAAGAAAATCCTACTAGTAAAGAAATTACAGAGTTTGATGATCATAAAAATGAAAAACAATTTATGAAGGTCGAAAGGGACTAAGATCGAAATAACTTGGAGCCAAAAAATTTTATAATTGGCTTTGATCTTCAAAGCATTTTTTTCGCTTCTTCTTTTTACTACAAACGAAAACTAAGTGTTTTCAAGCTGACGGCAACACTTTGCTCCGCTGACAAAAAAACAAATATAACAGACTGAGCTCTATTAAGTGAAGTGCATAGTGGTTGTTCTGGTAATGATATAGCCAGTGCTTTGATAACAATACTAGAGAAAGTCATGACATGCGTCCTCCAAAACAAAAATGAAATCATGTCTACAGCCCTTAATACTTTTCTGCACAAGTCACCGAACTTAAAAACGATTTTTCACCACATGTTTATGTATTTTCTTCTCAATAACTTCTTTTCATTTCGATTATTGAAAAACATATATTTTATATTAATATTTTTCTGACTTAAGAAAGCTAATGGATTTTATTCAGTTTTTCATTATTATTAGAATGTCATATGCACATTTTTTGACGTACGTGTATGAGTTTGCAAAATTTTTTTGATTTTGTGGCGTATACGCTAAACCTACTTTTTTAGTAAATTGTAAATATTTTAAAAACTAAAAGTATTTCATCCCATCTTCTTGCGTTTTCTGAATGAAGATTTCCATATAGATATTGTGTAAAAAAATTAAAAAATCTCAGCGGTTGGTTTTCGTGTAGTTGGCTGCCAAACCTTTAAATCCAATTTCCCAAAACCTTAAAAACGTATACGGCAACACAATATTAGGGCGACGATTTGTTTGGAGGCTATGTATCCAAAACCTTCTATGTCGGAAAAGTGGACAGTAAAATTGGGTCGTTGGAATAGATTTTATTTTTTCTTCAAAAGTGGATCAAATTTATTCCGACCAGGGCAAGGTTTGAGCGCTGGTTTCTTGTTGAGCGGCACGAAGTAAAGAAAATCGGGTTGCCGTTATCGAAGTGAAGTGAAATTTGGTGTAAGTACAAGTAGCTCACATTTTTTATAAAATGTGAGGATATGCGTTTCAATATCTTAGTTTGTATGTTAAGTACCAAGCTCCTCTGTGATACTTTTGTCATATCATACTAGTATTCTCCAGGAACATACACATTAAGATGTTGGACCGCATAGTTTTGTTTCATAAGAAAAAATGCGCTACGGTAGGGCAACCCGTGCCAGTTTCTTTCGGAAATTTTTTTTTGCATTTTTCGTTAGAAGGCACATTTCGAACGCAATCAGCAACATCTTCTCAGCACACTGCAGAGCAGTGACGAAGCGTCCATATATTGAGTGGAATGAGTGCTTCCGTTAACGAATTTAAAAAAATCTTAGGTAGCCTGCAAAATTTAAATTCAAAATTCCAAAACTTATTCATTTTCCCATTATATTTTTGATATTATATTATACCAGTCTGTTCTTATCCAATCTATCTCGTTAAATAAATGTCAACATCATTTTGAGAACATTATATGTAATATTATACCAAAATAACTACATAAAAGAAATCATGGTCTGTCTGCTAATTACATACAACTTAAAATACCCCCACAGCAAACCAACAGAGAATGCTCAACATCTTTGCATTATTTTTACGAATGTACGAAGTGACTTAAATGCGTAATACATATGCATTCTCTTTAATTGTCTTCTTTTCTTAGCTCAATCTCAAAATACCCACACCAACAGAAAGTACACAACATCACTCATAAATGTTGATAAGCGAAAATGCTTTGCAAAAAATACTCATAATGCGCAATGGCTAGGCATTCCATTATTTGGCTTTATTAACTCAGATCTCAACCCAAAGGGGAACACATTTTTTTAGGTTTCTTGCCTTTGGACCAACGTGTGAAGAATGAGTTGAGTGAATGCATTACGAAAATGCCATGACATAAAACAGGAGATAGAGAGAAAACAAAGATGTATATGAGTTGTTTCTTGTTCTTAACAGTTCACTGTTAATGAGTTTGATTTCATGAAAAAAAGTGGTAGGTAGTACTTATTTTATTGATTAGGTCAGTTTTTCACTATCAGAAAACAAAGAGTGCATTGGTTTTAAAGTTTGTGGTTTTTAAACTATTTTCGTGGCTGTGGGTGACTTATAAAGATTTAAACTATTATTTCCTGATTTAATGTGAATGCGTGTAATTGTGTAATAGAAAGTTTTTTCCATAAACCATTCTCGGCTAGGTCGTTCGAAAAAAAAAAAAATAATAATAGATGTTGGCAGACCGAAACCATCCTTAAATATAAACACCGTTACAAAGCGTTGTACTCCACATTTTTCAATACAAACTTGTGAAAGTTTTCCGTGGCTAACAAGATGTACGAAAACAAAAAGAAAATATTGTTGGCCTTGCCTTATTAGCAATGAAAAAATGTTTGGAAAAGTGGTGGATTTACTGACATGAACAATTTTTCGAAAGCCGCCAAAAGGCATGGAAAAGAGTGCGGGTCTCATTTGAGTCTCAAATTTTTGGGTTTATTTTGAGTGCTTCCGCAAACGAAAATGTCACGCTTCGTGCCTGCTGCAGAGTATATTTTGCAATTAGCAACAACTGAACGCATTACATAATTCTACAAATAAATAACCTCTCTTCGCTTAGGCTTTTAAGTATTTACTGATATAAATTTATTTGTGCTCAATCAAATGTCTTTAATTTGCAATCGAAAATAAAATAATTTAACAGGGTGGCACAACAGAGGGAGGAACTCTTCCTATAGATAACACTTGGTCTTGTCGAAGATGGCCTGAGTTGTATAGGTAAACAATCTTCTATCCTCTATCAATCGTTGGTTCTGCATGAACTCATTGGTTTTAAACCCCAAAAAGTCATGCAGTATGATCATCTATAAACACTCTGTGCAAAGTGACAATTTCAAGCCAATCAAGCTCAAAGCTCTACAACTCTATCATTCCGTTTTCATGCTCCAATAAAAATCTTGGTGTCCTTATTGACTCCGATCTGTCTTGCGACGAACATGTTAGCTACAGTACGGAGAGTTTAAAGTGGTCTTTGATCCCTGTAGCCATCCAGCAGTCTTACTCCAACTAACAATTTATTATATGCGAAAAAATGTGGTTTTGAGATTTAAATGCAGTTTTGCATTTTGTGTAACCTGTTTTACAATAGGTGCTTTAGTTAGCTTGATAAGAAACTTGCTTCTTTGTCATATGTGCAAGGTCACCAACTTTCAAGAATTTCTTTGTTGTGTGTGTACACAAAATGCTATACATACGACAACCAATTTTTCATTAATAACTGTCATATGTGTCAATTTTAATGCTCATAAGATAATAATTAACTGAAATTCTGGCAATCGTTTGCATAGTACCTACATAGTTCCATAAGAAACAGCACAGACGGTGTGTAATTAAAATCTGAATACTTGGCGTTTAAGCAAATACAGTTCCTTAAAGCAAAAAGTATGATACTTATAAAATAGGCTGTAAAATGCAGTTTAAAGAAGTGTTGTGCACTTTACACATTTTGTCAAAAGTACCGGGTTTTGCCAGAAACCAACCAATAACAGCTTAATATGGCAAAAAGAGCTTCGTTTGGCAAAACCAAAAGCTATTGACTCTAACAGAGAAAATGACATCAGTAGCATGATCTCTAATCTGGAAAACAACGACGAAAAAACATTTTATCGTTCCATTTTAAAAATCAATTAAATTCTGATTTTTTAACTTATTAATTTTCGTTTTTATTAAAATAACTAAACTAAGAGTTAAGAAATCAATATGATGTGAATCAACGATTGTGATATTTTTTATCCTCACATAATTTTTTGATTTGCTTTTAATGTTTTTCTTTAACTTATCCTAAATGGATTAAGTTACTTAATCCATTTAGGGGGTACCTAAATTTCGTTTTTACGAAATAGATGCAATAAAAGCGAAATCTGCATTTTTTTTGCGATAAAAGTGAAATTTGAAAATTAAATACTTTCGCACTTCTTACGTTACGTGCTTTAAAATGTTGATCAAACGCGCTAACTGTTTTGATTTTATTAAGAGGATGGCTTGTATTTAAGCGATACTAACATCGTAATGTGGAAATACTGCAAAATGCGTTTGGAAGGAGAGAAGTTAGATACTTTGAAGAAGCATACGACTTCTGTTACTCATTTAAGAAAGAAATCTAGTCCTGATCCTCAACCAGTGTCCTCTGGAGTAAAAAGGCAATCCACAATAGTTGGTGCTTTTGAAGTGCAAAAGCGTGCCAAAACGGAAAAAGAGGAATTTGTGCTTGACACTGAAAAAATGTGTTTGAAAACGATAATTCATAATTCCTTTGAATAATCCAGATCATCCAGCTGTTCGCAGTTACATGGAAAAATATGTGCCCGGCTCGGGCAACCTGCCTTCTGGAGTAAATTTGAGACATACGTACCACAGTGCGGTGCTTCGGAGAAAGATGAAGTGAAACAAAAACCAATGGATCAGCCTGTAGTGTTGTCTGCACATTGGTAGATTATTTTGTCCATCAGAAGCAGCAAATATGCCCTCCTCTTCTTTCAATTCATGTCTATAGTTGAAAGATTCGCAAAAATTCCGTTTTTCAAAAGTGTACCACAAGAAGAACTAACTGACGGATACTTTCATTTTCACAGACAATTACTTCGATTGGTCGGCCAAGAAGCTCCTGTGGATGTAATGCAAGTTTAAGTGGCAGCTATTCAATGTCTCAATTGCCCTGTCAATAGTGTTGATGCCGAGAGGTGCTTTAGTGTCTACAACATTGTCGTAACTGATCGCAAGCAAACAATGAAAGATGAAAATGTAGAAATTACAACAATGCTAGCCTTTAATTGACTTTTTAAAACTGTATTTTTTTTGGCGAAATAAATGCGAAATCTTCTATTTTGGGTTTTTTTTAAATGCGAAATCACAATTTTTTATTTGCGAAATTTACGTACCCCTAAGTATAGCTATTTTCTTGAGTTTGAATTAATTTTCGTTTACTTTAATTACTTTAGTTGCGAAAAAAATAAATCTTTATATAAGGAGAAAAATGTATCTGTTCTGTTTTAATAATGCTAATATTTTAATTTTGAGTTGTATCCGTTTGAACTCCAGTTGTAAAATCTGTTTTTTTTCGCGGGTATCACTATTCGAAAGGAATTGGGTATTTTCCAGAAGTAGTAGGTACCTATTTCGAAAGTTCTTCACCCACTTAGTCGTTCGGAACCGGGAAGAATTTGTGGGTCCCCTGCAAACTTGAGACTTAACAAGTCATTCAAAGAAATTGTTGTTGAGAGAACAATGGCAATTACTATAGGCATTGGCTCTTCTTTTATTTTGTCGTATGTAACATGAAAAAAAGGATGTCATGTTCATATTTTATTGCATTATGTAATATCATTTACAAGTTATGATAAAGCATTTACATACCACAACGGCATTTTGGAAAAAATAACACTAACTTTTTTCTGAGAATATTGTATACCTACTTATGTTAGTATTGTATACCTATACTTATGCTTATCGTTTTAAAGTTGTCAGATATTTTGTATATTACCCATGTTTTTTTCTGGAAAAAATCACCATACAGTTTTTGAGAAAATAATTTTTGAATTTCAATTGCGCCTCCTGTAGAGTAGCAAATTGTAACTTACGATTATATTTTATCCAGGTGACGACTAGAAACCTCTTTGTTCGTTCTCTCCTTAAATCATTGTTCACTGTTATGGCAGTGAAGTTTTTGGCAAGTCGGATTCAACTAATTTTCAAAACTGTCCGTTGCGTTCAAATCATTTATAAGATATGTATACGGTTGAGAATATACGACCATATTTCGGATTTTAAGACCTTGCTTCTTGGTTGTGATCTTCGTTCTTATCTTGAATGTAGCAGTATTCTACTGTTAGCTAAAGTTGTTAAGTACCAAACACACAGATACTTTCATGATGGTCTTTCTTTCACCTGTGCCCTATTTCACCAAAATGAAAGTTACTACCACAAATTTGTACTTGTAATTTACAATTACAAATTTGTAAACCAGTTTTTTGTTTCACCAATTGCAAAATCTTATTTCACAAACTTGTGATTGATTCTAATAAAGTTGTAGAAAAATGAATTGTAGGTCACAAGTGTTCAAAATTCCTGTTGCACCAGCAACAGTTTTTTCACAATATTGTTGAACGCTGTGCTGCGTAGACATCAAAATGAACAAGGAAAATATAATATTTGCAGCCTCTTTGATAAGAGACAAAAAAGATATATTGTTCGGAAAGTTTTCCGATTGCTTGATACATTCAGAACATTCTTAATTTATTGCAGTCTCAATGCTTTTCATCAATAGAGATTGGAAATATTGATGTTCGTTAGGCCAGCATATAACGTTTTCGAACATTAAATTGACGACTGCGGTGCAAACTTTTTCCAAGCCAACGCAAAGCTGTTAGAAACTGCTGCCTTGGTTTTAAAGCACAGTTTTTTTCGCTTGATAATTAAAATTATTTCTTCTGCTTTGCATCGGCTAAGTTGAATTTTTTCATTAAAATGAAATAACTCAAATATATCATAGTTTATGCGCGGCCGATAAATTTTTTTTTTAACTATCAAAATATCATCACTTTGGCTGTTATCGTTATTGCTATGCCTTCGTCGCAAAGACATTTTTGTTATGAAAGCAAGAAATTACAAATTTGTAACAAAAATTACACGTCTACCTTCACCTGTTGAATATTCGTACAAACCGAACAAATTTTGTAAGTCTATTTTCGTTGGTGAAATGAAAACTCACAAATTAGTGTTAGGTATATTAACAAGTTTGTTACTTGTAAAGCACAACTTTAATTTTGTACTGGTGAAACCGAAAGGGAAATTTTTCCACAAATTTCCTTTTGTAAAATACAACTACAATATTGTAATTAACAAAGTTTGGTGAAGCAACATTTTTGCAAAAACTCACAAACTCTTTTAAAAAACGCTTGTAATTACAAATTTGTGAGTTGGTGAAATAGGGCACTGGTCGCAACGAACTTTAAATTTAATTTCACTTAGTACAACACTATTTATTACCAGTCGTCTCTTTCTCTGCCACACCATTAAGATCTACAACTCCCTGGCACATCAAATAAAAGAATAAATTCACAACGATATAGCATTGGCACCATAAAGATCAATTTACTCAAAAAATGTCTAAGGCTATATCTCAAAGTCTCTTTTGTTCAAATTTAAGATAAACTTTTTTTTTTCACAGTTAACTTTATTTGTAAAACTTTCCGATAATTTCCAATTTTCGAATCTAGTCTATTTAGTGGAGTTTACATTCACACATACCTAAGCTTAACCATTCTGCATTCTTTAAATTTAGTCGAAGGTCTCTTCACAGACAAAATGGGAGAACATACTAAGCCATCCGTAGGCAAGAAGCCCTGGTTGAAAAGAAACAGTAATAATTTATAATTAATTGAAATTGACATTGATACGAGCCACGAACCTCCCAAACATGCTTACCATCACGTCACAGGTACCAAGAGTTGTTGTAGTCTTATTTTTATTGCACTCATTTTGTGATATGTATACTAGCTTTCGAATCCAGTTCATTTAGTGGAGTTTATATTAACAAGTTAGTCGTCAGCCTCTTCACAGACAAAAATAGGAAGACCATATACTTAGTTATTCGTTAGTAAGAAGCCCTTGTTGAAGACAAACAGTAAACACATGGTAACACTCAGTAACCCTAAAAAAACAAATCATTAAAAGAAATAATAATTAATCATTAAGCGATGCAACCATTAATAAGCTTACGACCTGGCACACTCCAAATCATCAGATTTTCTTTCAAAACAACTCAAACAACAAAGGTTAAAGTTGATGTGTTATTTTTGCCATTTTTAGGGGAGAAACCCTCAAAAATTTAAATAAATCATCCAGTTTTACCACAAATTGGTCCACTTACACCGCACTTTCATCATCCCTCCCTTAATCCAATGATCGTTAACACTCCTACTGTTGGTCAAGGTGAAACGCATCACAATTCACAACCCCAAACAAAATTCGTCCTGATCTGGTTTTCATCTTAGCGGTCAGCCATAGATAAAGAGATGAGATCATTTATAAAGCAAAGAGACAGAGACACCCTGGCGATCTCAATTTCAGTTTTCAGCATCCCTCTTTTTGAGTGAGTATATTCAGATTTTGATTAACCTCTTGGCATTGTGATTGACCCTATTCCTTTGCGAGACATGAGGCTTTTGATCTTTTTGTCGGAGAAGAAATGAATTTCCACATCATCACTTTTTGTTATTGCTATTTCAAGTTCCTGGAAATAGGAAAACTGAAGGAATGTTTGTAACGGCAGGTGGTGCGGGGACGAATATGGAAATATTTGAAAGACAAAAAAATAAATGATATCATGTTTCCATAAAGGTGAGGTAGAGATTCGGTAAATGTTTTGTACAGTCACTGGTTTGGTTTGGTGGTCCTCCATCCACCCATATCCACCACCCACACATCCCTCAACTCAACTCTCCATCACAGAAGAAAATGCAATCATGCACAGATTTTTCACATTCACCAAATGCCTTAACCCTTAAGAAAAATCTCGTCCTTCGCAGATGAAACGATGGGGGTGGCCATGGCCATGGCATATTCGTGTGCTTAAGCGAAATGTGGACTATTATTCAAAAATATTTATTTTGACAGAACCCATTTTTTTCACTCGTCCCTTAGCACAGGCAGCAGGCAGTGATGGTGTGTCTTTGCCAGTGAGTCCGTCTGTTATCATATTCTAAAGGATAACACGTTTGTGGTAATAGCAAAAAGGTTTCCACATTTACATTCGCATTCAAACTATAGGTGGCGTTTTTTTTTTATGCGTAGATATATCATCGGGTTTGATTCTAACCCTTGATAGCCATTTGGTTTGCATAACACTTGCTCACACACATATACCTTCAAATAGAGAAGTATGGAATGAATCGTATCTATCTTACGTCCTTCTTGCGTCCACCACGAAGGACGAACATTTTATATTTATTCGAAACGAATGTGTGCAAAAGTGGGTGGAGACGACCGACGCGACGGGACAGGGACAGGACGGACGCTTTGTGTCCTTTCTGCTTACCACAAACGCGTTCTAATGTAGTTTGTGTATAAATGTGCGAGGGGGTTTAAATATAATACAACGAGGGATGAAGTGACCATTTTTTTTTGCTGACTGTAATGGGAACATATTTCATCTTCTGGATATACCGGGCTTGGTTTTTTTATTCTTTTTTTTTCCTGGAACCTGACTCGTCCTTCCATCCCTTGTCAGATGGATGGACCCAACGAGTGCGAGACTAAACGGCTACGAGCTACGACCGACGGCGACCCTCACGTCCTGTTTCTATGGCTATTGTATCTTATGCCAGTGTTATGACCCCACCCCCTTTGCACCAAACTACTCTTTCACAGACTCACAGTAAAATAAAGAAACGGTGCGGGGGTGAATACCGAAAACCGATAACAAGGGGTGATTTTTCGCCATTATTGTAGCAATTTTGTTGTTTTTTTTTTCTTTGGTTGTTTGTAGATACAATAAACTTTTTAGAAAATTTTTGTTTACTTTGCAAAACGCAATGAATCAACAAGGAAATATCATTTTTATGTCATTTTGAAGATTTTCTATGGTGGAGAGGACAGTGAGGGATGGAGTCGTAACATATGTGTGGCGAAAAGAAGGGGTTGTCTAAATCAAATGTTTGCTTTGTTGTTGTTATTCACTTGATTGAAATAATTTGACTTGATGGGTGGTAAAACGTTCTAATTGACTTGAGGAACGTACAATTTATTTAAATTTTTCAGCATTGCTCAATCAAGCTAACCTTCTATTAATTTGGAACTGTTTATTTATCCCGAGCAACGCCGGGTAAATCAGTTAGTATTCTTGAAAAAGGACGGGTATAATTCCATTCTCAATTCGCTTTCGGAATCTGCAGAAAATTGTAGTCCCTTCCATTTCCATTTCCTAGGCAATTGCGCTAGGCCCCGGGGCTCTTCGCTCTGTTTTTTATTTTTTATTTTTAACCGACGCATTTGATTATGTTTCAAAAAATTGTTTCTATTTCAATTTCGGTTGAAAGTTTCGGTCAGTTCAAATGATTAATTGAAATGTCCGAATCTATCCATATTTCTGTAAATGACAAAACCCCTATTTATGCAAAGCTTTTTTGTGTTCCACAAATCGAACATCACAAAAACTTAAAACTTTAGTAAATTATTTATTCGAAATTCGTGTCAAATAACATAAATAGGTTTAAAAGTTAGAAATTAAGTTCAAAAGCAAATTTTTGTATGGTTTTCTCCAACTGTTTGCTGAGAGGAGCTGGCGAGTAGCAGCCGATAATGTGACCGGGCTGCCAGCCGCTGCCTGCTTTTGCTACTGCCAGCAGCTGGTAAGAAGCGGCTGCCAAGCAGCCTTGTGTAACCCGTGCTTAAGTTGACTCGACTCGGCAAATCTATTTTGTTTTTCTTCCTTCATTTGTTGACTCAATAGATTCGTGGGGGTGGCGCTGACAATCCCACCCTTCTTCTTAAGCCCCTGCTCAAACGTTACTGTTAGTTTCCGACAGAAAAAATTGAGGTTGTTTGATAAGGACTGCGCCTGAGTGGCAACCTTTGGATGTTAGCCTTGCACTTTTCGTTGATTTTGAACTTGTCAATTCTTCATTCAAAATCTCGTTACTTAAGGTAGTAATCTAGTGGGATGGGTTAAAAAAATCGTTCGTTGCAATTTTCAATTTTCAGACCGAAATTTAGAATATTTTCAAAGTTATACAGCAAAACAAAAGAGAGCTCCGTAGAGTGTATGAAAGTGTGTTGACAATGAACGAATTTTAAGGGCGGAGAAAACTGCAGGCTGTAAAGAGGCCAGAACCTTACGCAGGGCTCTTAAAGCAGCTAAGTGACGAAACAGAATGATTGCTCTACGCACCGGGCATAGGTGATTTAATAATAAAATTATTATTTGTTGTCATAACTTTAAACGCGTTTTTCTCTAAGCCATGTTTTTAAAATTTCGGGGAAGCACTGAATCAAAACTATTCAACCGATTTGGCTAAAAATTTAACTAGTTATTCTACATACACATGGCTAGATACCTAGCCTTTAAAACATTTCATTTTTGAACAACAAATCAATTTTTTTCAACATTTTATCAACGAAAAAAAATTAAGTTTTGAGAACTTTTTCACAAGTTCGCCACTGCTATTTTTTTTTTGTTTTTAATATGCGTATGCTATTGGTTCATTCATCAGAATAAGGTCTACACTATAATAATCTCTTTGATTTTTTTATTTGAGATGACTACGGAGGGCTGTGTGCTTCCCCGAAACAGCTCACTATTCTTTAGATGACTCCACTTCGACATAGCAAATTGTTAATAAGTTAATGTAGAACTAAAGAAAATTTTTTTGTTTATTTTTAAGAACTAAAATAAACATGTTAAAGTTACAAAACGATCACATATTATTTTAGTGTTACAATACCTTAATGGTTTACGAGGGGAGCGGGTCAAAATTCTGGCTTCAAAATTCTGCTTTTCAAAATTCTGATTTTAAAACAAAAATTCTGCTTTTCAAAATTCTGTTTTTTTTTTAATTCTGGCTGACAAAATTCTGCTTTCCAAAATTCTGCTTTTCAAAATTCTGCCTTTCTTTAAAAGGAAAAATTCTGCTTTTATTCATATTCTTTTTTATTTGCAGAAGAACAAAACAAAGTATGAGAGCGACAAGAAAGTAAAAGTTTGCAATTATTATTAATATTCTGCCAATTATAAAGAAAAAGATGGTGTAGAAAATGTAAAGCGCGCGCTTTATACTCTTTCTTTTTTTCCTTTATCCTCTCCCCATGCTTCGTGCGCTCAATTTCTGTTTTGGCACTGATAAGCTAATTTCGTTGGAGACCTTCGATTAATACAATTAATTTATAGACACCTGTGTGACTACGGGCAAGGGCAACTATTACTTTAAGCCGACGATTCCAAGCCTATACATTGTTTTCCGTCCTTGGGAATGCATCTCTAGTTTTATCACAGTTTTATCATAAATTAACTGAATTATGTAATTCTTTTGAGTGGGAGAGCGACAGTGAGGAAATCAAAAACTTTAAAATTCTTTTGAAAGCAAGAGTTTTCAATTGTTATCAATATTCAATATTCAAGAAGGTTTGGAACATTTTCCAAACCTTCTTTTTATTTATAATTGGCAGAATCATGATAAGCAGAATTTTGAAAAGAAGAATTTTGAAAAAAGAATTTTGACCCCGGCAGAATTTTGACCCCAACCCGTTTACGAGATGTTGACGAAAGTTTGTATTTTATTAGTCCTAAGTTGTTTAAAAAAGATTGCATTAAAAAAATTTTAATCTTTAGAATTTTTATAAATTTTTTAGAAAAAATATTGATTTTTTGAAATAACTTCAAAATCGTATCTTTGATTATTTTCAAATTTTTAGTCTAAACAACTCCTGGAAAGATTTTAAGCTTTGCATATTTGAATTTAAAAAGAACTAGTTCTTAAAAAGAGCGGAAAGAAGGAAAACATTTTAAAAGAAAAGAAACCGTTCTTTTGTTTTAAATGTTTTTTTTTTTAAGTTTTCAGCGTTTATATGTATTACAAATGCAATTGAATGGCGTATTGATTGTTTCGCTATAAGTCTTTGAAATGTTAATTTAATTTTTTTTCAATATTTTGCTTGATTTAATTTAGTTCTGATAAATAATGTGTAGTTGGCAGCCCCGTACAGTGGCGTAGCGTAGGGGGGGGTTTTGGGGATAAAACCCCCCCGAAAATATTTCAGTCGAATATCATTTAAACGCTTGATTTATTTTTTTTTGTTTTATTGATGCAAAGTTGTTTTTCATATTTAAAATTTAAGTTCGAGCTTTTCACAAATCAGTATTTAAATACATGTATGTTTGTGTTTTGCCTACATTGAGCTATAGAAAAGAGTTGAAATGCGTTAGTAGGGCTCCTATTTATTAAAATCGTTGACTTATTAAACATGGACTGCTAGGACCCAACTTCACGATGGGTCCACTTATTCTAAGCAATACTAGCGAGCATCATTTCAGCGGAAAACTAGTGAAACATTTTTGACACTGCTAAATAATCACGCTAGCTAAATCACAGCAGATGTCGTTAGTGTTTTAGTTAAGAGTAAGATATTGGCTAGTGTAACCAAAAATAAGTGCAATCATTAGGTCTGTTTCCTTACTTTGTGGACAGAAATTCACAATCTGTCATATTATAAGGAGTGGGGGTAAAATTCTCTCAGAAACTCTCAGAAACTCTCTGAAAGAGCCTAATCGTCCTAAAAGTAAAGAAACGCCTTGAACAAAACATTCGCAGCAACGCTTGGAAAAATGTCTGTTTGACCGTTGTTGTATTTGTTTTTGCTGTGCACGATTTCTGTCCATAGAAATTTAGGTCGCAGAAATTCACAGGGTGGGGAAATTTTTTACTCTCTCTTGAGCACTCTCTTTTGTGCACTGCTACGAAAAATCGCTGTGCTGGAACGGCATTAGACTGACTTTCGATGAATTTCGGTGCATTTCGTGCGAATTTTCAGTAAAGAAACACACCTATTATTATCCAACTTTTGTATAGAGAATTAATGCAATTAGCAGTCCGTGTATCATAAGTCAATACAATGCTTCAATCACAATGATCTATTACGCCAGTTCCACAAAGAAAAATCTCACTGAGCGCTCAATGTCACTGTGACGGAGCGCAAACAGTTTTGTGGAACATAATTCTCTGCTCAACTGTGTCCTTGTTTTCAAACTTTTACTCATCATCATCAGAATGTAAAACGAAAATTCGCTGATGCTGAAAAAATAGCCGAGTCTATAGGAGAAAAAATTGAAGTTTCCAGGATTGTGCATCGTCAAAAAAACCGACAAAATTACCAAAGCAACTCAGCAGAAGATTATTACCGTACATCAATATTCATACATTTCCTGGATCACTTCATATCATCCATATCTGACAGATTTGCGAAACACAAAAAAATTTTGTCAATAATCGGAAATACCATCCCTGAAAAATTGGTCAGGAAAGACGTTGAGAATATTGATGAAACCGTGGAAGTAATAATGAATCAATGGCCAACAGCGACTGAGGCAGCTGCTTCAACCGTAATAAATGAAGTGTTATTTTGGAGACAGCGTTGGGTTGGGCCCGAAACTCAACCAAAGACATTTATAGAATCATTAAATCTTTGTAACGATGCACTTTTTCCAAACATTTTCAAGTTTTTGAAAATAGGTGCAACATTGGCTGCGACCATTGCTAGCAGCGAGCGTAGTTTTTCCACGTTGAGGCGTGTAAAATATTGGATTAGGAATTCTACAGGCGAAGATAAGCTGAATGGGCTTGCTCTTATGAGCATTAACAGGCACATTGACATTAAGGTGGACGAAGTTATCGAATGATTCGCGCAAAGCAGAGAAAAATTGATTTATAATTTCGTCTATTTTCATATGTTCTTATTTTCTGCACTTTATTATTGTATATCAATAAATTGGAAAAAACCTAATCAATACAATTGAACAACGACTTTTACTTACGTACAAATATTTACATGTTTTTTTTTGGCAAAGATTGAAATAAACTTAAAAAAAAAACAAAATTATTTGCTTTTTGTTGAACTTCACAAGTTTATTTGTTGTTTTACAATCTGATAGCGAATTAGGGATATCAACTTTAAATGTCAAAATCTAGAGTGTAGCAGATACATACATTTATAGTAGTATCACAGAGTCATCGCGTACCCTATGTCCAAAACACCATTTGACTACTTTTTATGAGGGAGGAAAAACTGTTGTTTTTCCTTGCACTCAAAATGGCGTTACCAATGCACCAAATTCAACAATAACTAATAAACAGAACGTAAATAGAATGTAAGGATCTGCAGTCATTTTAAAAGTTAAAAGTTTTTTTTATGTTTTTGGGTTCGCTTCAGTGAAGAATCTATTCATTACTTCGAAACATTATTTGCCATCAAATTGAAAATTTATGAAAATAATGAAATTTAATTGTGGCTGGGTAGGTATATCTGTTAGTTCAAATACGACACACAGCTCCTGATGTCCCCTCAGAAAAAAATTGAGGATGTTTCAAGAAAAGGTGGTACCTAGGTACGAGTTAACTCTCTGCATCAAAAAATAAAGAAATAAGAAATGAACGGCTGATGCTACCCGAAGGTATCGTTATGTATCTCTCACGTTATGGTTTCGTTTAATTCACTGTCAGTTCACAATCACAATTTCAAGTCAACTGAAATCAGAGCTTTTTAAAAAAAGAAAATCATAAGTTTCTGTTAAACGCATCTTAAAAGCTTTTTATAACACAACACCACTGCAGCTTCAGATAGAATTAGTAAAGGTAAACCTAATTGCATTTTTATTTTTATTCTATCTTTCCAATTTTCTTTTGATGACGAACAGTTTCTTTGTCAACTCAAACATGTTAAAGATTGATTTTAATTAAGTTTAATTTAATTTTTAAAAATCACACGTTTCAAAGCATTCTGAGTTCAAAAACCTATTCCTTCTAAGCGTAAGCCGAAATTTAAAAGAATTTTATATTTTACAATTCTTGACAAATTAATCAAGTCCTTTGCACCTTCGCGTCAACCCAACTGAATCAAATTTAAGATCCTAACCATCCACTCTATCCACTTAACACGTTCGACGAGTAACTTTGCTAACCGCACACACTTACAAAAAGCAGATGTGCACAGGAAAAAGTAGGTTCGTTTTACATATAATATTAATTTTATACATAAGAGATATTCCATTGTCAGCCTGAGTTCAACTCGACTATTATGTAAAACTTATGCCCGTATACCTTTCCTGAACTATAAAAAAAAAACAAAAAACAAATCCCGATTGCAAATTTCAGTTTAACTTCCTTGTTTGGTTACAACACTCTGTCGCAATGAGAAAGTGCGCAGATGTCCTTCAAAGGTGTTTTCCAAAAAGAGTTTAATTTCAAAAATGAGGACGACACACGCACCACATGCAAAATAAAGGGGCCCTCGGCTATAATGCGGCATACCCGTGTTTTATTTAAATTTTTTTAAATTCAAATTTGCCGAGAGGGGTCCCATTTGAAGAAGAAGTATCAAAAAGGATAATTTAAATAATAGGCCATCACAACCATCACCAATATCCTCACTGATTTGACTACCTGAGTTCAATCCTTGCAGACTATAAAATTTAGCCCACAGTGTGTCGCTTCCAACCGAGTGTTTGTTCGACTTACTATTTTTGTTTTTTGCACTTGGAGATTACAAAAAGACTTCTTTTTGGAAAGTACAAAATGCGTTTTATTTTGCGAATTTTCTAGTCCGCGGTTAGGGGTAAGAGCCTTAAGGGTTGATGTGATGCATACGAGAGTGCATTTCTTTTTTGATACCCGAGAACCGAGAGTCGAGACCCTAGAGACGAGTAAACAATGGGTGCATTAAATTTTAATTTTTAATGTATTGCTGTGCTAACCCTTTTTTTGCGAAAATCATTTTGCACTACCAACGGGTCGGTATGAATCCTTTTTATATTTTTTTTTGAACATCTGACAGATTTGAAAAAATTACCAACCGAAAGCATCTCCTTTCTGCATCTCTATGTGTCTACCGATTTGGCATCTGATCCGATTTTTTCTATTTCGATAGACAGTACCAAAATGCGGAAAGAAGAAAATTCACACGGCGGCACTTACATCCATGACACAACACTTTTTGGGTAATTAATCTAAAATTGCTACCTGAAGGATGCTCAATGCTCAGCTCATGCAACAGATCTCATCCGCTTTCGCATGAAGTCAATAGAGTGCCAACCTTTGGTCCCTTTTCCTTTTATCTATTGTGTACTGTTATACAGCTACACCGTACGTGCGGATGCTGCTTCTATGTTTTATGAAACTTGTACCTTACTAATGTCTCCTCTCCTCGCAACCCCTAAAAAGGGTAACACAACGATATTTTTCGGGATAAAAAACCGTATTTTTGACACTAAATGGTAAACAAAAAAGAAGATATAATACGTTTAATTGACAGAGCGGATAAAAGTCAAGGACCCTTAAAATTATTTTGGCGAGAAAAATCCCTTTTTTGAGCTCAAATTGTATAGATGATATTTATACTCGAAGGTATAACGCATTTGGTGTGTCCTTTGTGTGTTGAAACGTTTATCTGTCACAAGGGGAGGGAGTTTTGTTATTGGTTTGTTTTGGGTATTGTCTGTCACATATTAGTCGGATTGAAATTGATTTCTAGGACAATTAGACGGCTATTTGATTGAGATATCAATCAGGCAATTGATATAGGAGTCATATTTTGTAAACGTATAGATTCGTTTAATTAGCTGAAGTGGGTGAGTGTATTGAAGGATTAAAATGACTAATTGGTTGAGATATTAAACTTGCTTGTATTTAGAAATCTACTAATGTATGCGTTGTGTTTCATGGTTAATGATTTGATTAGGAACTCAAATAAAAATTCAATCAGAACTTAAAAAAAACAAAAGCTTTCAAAAGTAGGTACCAAGAATGTAGACTCTAAGCAACGAAAAATATGGTGGTTTTACAGATCTAGTTTTGAAGGTCTGGAGCTAGTTTCCTGAAATCGCCGAGCCACAAGAGTATCACAAGATTCTCCTCCACACCACAGACATCACAAGTTGAAGGCAAAGCTCTTTGGAGACTTTAAAAAATGAGGCTACTGTTGTTATTGAAGTTTTATGGAATCATACGAGTATTATAGTAATATATCAAAATGTAATAAGCGAACTGATTCTCCCAAGTAAATTCTTCGCAATTGATTTCATGTCATCAGATGCACAACAAAGGACAAAGAAAAAGGAAAGATGATCAAGTATGGCTGGAAGCGTTCTGCTTTCATTATGAAACACGTAAGTGTTATAAAGTTTATTCAAAGAGTCTGTTGTGTTCTCAGCTAACTTGTAGGTGCGTCCAAAATTGAGGACTAGTTTTTCATAAAATAAGATCTGAAAGTATGTAGGAATACACCTACTGCCAACTTCTGCGAAAAATGCCACAACGAACCTGTGCTTTTGAGTTTGAAAAAAAATTAAATTCACTAAAAGTAGCAAAATAAACAACGATGAAGGCAACGCGCTATGCGTTTGTAAATTAAGTGAGGGTTGAAGAGAAGAAGAGCCTATCAGTGCATAGTCAACTACCTACTGTATGCTTTTAGGGCTGTTATGATGTTTATGTTTAGAATGATTTTTATTGGCAATGCATTGGTGTCAAAAGAGCCTTTTATTCTTTATTCTGAATTACTCGAAAGATATTTGTCGGATTCACCTTAAACTTTCAGGAGCTGCTGCACTGATTGTCCTTCGAAGTGTACTAAGTTGCCATCTACCGACAAATGTACAAAAATATTTTTCGAAGCATGGGCATAGCCAGGAATTTTTTTAGGTCTTTTTTCGAGGACTATTTCTCAAAAATCAATGGAAAAACGAGGACATTTTTTTGAAAAAATAGTAGGACATATTTATTGACAAGAATATTGAGAGATACTTTAAAAGTATAATTTTTTGGTTTTGGAAATCTCATTGAAAAGCCCTCGTTTTTCGACAATTTTGCGAATTGTCCTCATTTTCTATAAAAATTTTCATTGATACTCCTTTTCCTCCGCTTTTTTCCCAAATTGTACTCGTTTTTTACGAGAATACTCTTTGAAAAGTCCTCGTTGTTTCAGCATTTTCTCCAAATGTCCTCGAGGACAAAGATTAATTTTTTCTTAAAAAACGCAGAATTTTTCGAGGACATTTGGCTTTGGTTGGGGCATTTGCCCCTACCTGCCCCTACCTGTATCATGTTTCGAACCGACATCGGCATAGTAAAGTGAAATTTGATGCACCAAAGGTGTAGTTGGTGTAAGCGGTGTTACAACGCATTTTTGAAAAAATCTCTCAGTAATATGAGTGAAAAAAATGCGTTGTATGTGGTGTAAGTTGGTGTTACCCCGCATGTTTAAGAAATCTCTCAAAGCCAACTAATTACACTCGTTTCAGTTGAAGATCTGCTATCTCCAGAGCTATTGCGAATTTGAAGTTGTTTTTAGTTTTGTCATTAAAATGCAAAGATAAAAAATTTTATTTTATAATAAACTAGCTGAGCCGCTGGGCATTGCACGGATCCGTAGTTTTAATGATCCCGGTCTCGTCCTTCTTTTCCCGTAGTTTTCATATGTACAAAAGTGACATTCAGGAAAAATGTCGTAACTCAGGAACGGATCGACCGGTTTCAGATATTTTTATAAAAACCATCTAATAACAACTCCTAAGCAACCACAAAAATTTGGTCTCATTTGGTCGAGCCGTTCTCAAGTGATGCGATCACAACCAACCGTACATTTCTTTTTATATATTAAGACTAGCAAACCCGGCGAACTCCGTTTCGCCACCAGATGGCTTCGTTTTTTGTAACCTCACGGAGCCCGAGACCTTTCCAACGAATGCAAAACCGTGGAAATCGGTTCGTGCGGTCTGGAGTTTTAGCGTCAGGAAGGAAAACCCGAATTATTTTTATATTATAGATTTATTTTATTCGGACGCGAGTTTCCAGACATTATGTTTCTAACTCCAAATTCTGTGAATAAAAGTAAAATTATTTTAGCCTAGCATTTCAATCACAAAATAATAACTTGAAATACGTATCTGAATAAAATAAATTTATTTTAACTTTGAATTTCAATGACAAAATTAATACCTAACATCTTCAAAATCGCTCGAACTATGGCACCGCCAGGAGACTTTCAACTGAAACGACTGTAATTGGTTTTCTTTGAGAGGTTTATCAGAATTGTGGTGTAACACCAACTACACCAACTACCTACACCTTGGGTGCATATAGACACGTCCTTTTCAAACAAAAACAAGAACAGGATTTTTGATTTAATTTTTCTTTTCTTTCCAAACGCTTAACTTTAGTTAACATTTCCCATCTTTTTTATTTGAAAACAATTTATGATTAAGTCAGATTACAAATTTGTGGCACTGATTTCATACATCACCTTATTCCTATGGCGATTGTGTGTCAACAATATTGACAAAACGTCTCATATTCTTTAAGTCATATCATTTTTTCCCCCCAGTATGGAGGTCTTCTTCCAGTTTCGTCGGATGATTTGAAAAAAATAAGTCAAGTCCATGTTCAAAATGGAAAAGAACATTTTTATTCTTATCAATACAAAGCAGGCGGCCAAAGCATCAATCAACAGTTTCCACACACTGGCTAGCAGAAGGATATTCCTCCCTTTTTACTGGTTCGCCATTTTTTTTCTTTCCTTTCCTTTCCTGTTGCTGTTGAAAAGCAGTACGTACACAAACAAGAGACCAAAAGTAACCTTAACAAATACACCCGCTAACAAAATGGAGGGTGGGTGGAAAAGTGCAAAGTAAGTGTGCTGTGCCACGACACAGAGGCCAATCATGCACACACACCCTTTTGCCCACTGAGGAGCAAACGGACATGCGAATGTTGATGTTGACTGTATGCCAAAGCGACATGTCGCTATAGTTCCTTCATACACTTTGGTAGGTAGTCATTTTTTTTTTCTATACTTCTTTTTTTTTGCAGAATATGTGCTCTGCGATCCGTAAAATCGGCCTGCACCGTTGTGCGTAGGTTATAAGGAAATATGTATATGTAGCATCAGTAGCAACGTATAGGAAAATTCCATTCTCTCATGTCATTAGGTTTTATTGGCTTTTTCCTTAAATTAGAATCCATCGCGGCCACATGTATCGCTGGGGCTCTGGTGCTTTGGATTTCGGAATGAGTGCTCATCCTAACTTCCTATTTATATTCCTTATTTTGGCGAATTTATCCTTTTTGACATTTTGTCGTTTTTATACATTTGCGTTATTTTGTATATTTTTTTTTCTTCTCTCAGTTCAATAACGGTGAACCCAGTAGAATTATAGCATGGCAGTCGGCGGGCTTGTCGCCGAACTCTATGAAAAATAGAAATGGGTTGGTCATAAATCTTTTGAGGGAGAAGATGTGAACAATTTGTGTGTGGCCAGATAATGCCGAGGAGCTTAGTACGTTTTTGGCGAAATATATGAGGTATTGGTTTTTTCTTTTCCTGTTAGATGATAACCCTTTTTTTGCACACACTTTCTTTGCATGCAGGTGCTGGTGGTTGGGAATGAAAATGGTATGAATATCGTGCAAGGGACCAGATAAGGAGCATAAAACTACGCAGTTTTCAAATAACAGTTTCAGAAGATGTTTTTAAAATATAATTGGACATAAATAAATAAACTGGGAAAAATCAGAAATGTTTTTAAAGTGGGACCAGAAATAAAATAAAATTTGTGTCAGAAATGTAAGTTTTGGCTTGACCCAATGCATTACAACGCAGCGTTATAGAGTAGGCTACTATCATAAGAGGCTAATTACGCCACTACGACACCATCCATTTATTTTAGCAGGCACAGAAAGATATTAAGTAGGTAGGTACTATCAACTTTACAACTCCCACTCTTTGATCACCCAAAATAGCATAAAAATGTATAGAATTTACTCCAAATCTGGAGCAAAAGGAGAGCTTTGGTAAATGACCATTCTACCTGTTAACCCAAACAGGATCTTCACATTTAGTGTTGTGCTGCTTTGTTAAATTTCGTACGTAGCCATCTCTTGCCTGCAAGAATAGGAGGGCCCCAAATATACATTTGCTTTACGGGTTCCTTATGGGATTAACTAATGACATCTTCTGCTTTACGGTGCTACGAGCATAGAAGATAGTCTCAAAGATATGACAGCAAGTCTGCCGATTTTTAATAGTTTCAAGTATGAGGTCAATAAAATGGTGACGATTGACAATCAAGGACTTCACTGTTGATTAAATTCTAATTCCTGTTGTTTGGTGGTGGATGCAGTTTTCGACGATATTTATGTATCCTGCCATTTTGAGTGAAAGAGCTTTTAGTTACTCCTCATGTTAGGAAATTTGGATCTATATTTTTGCACCCTCGTTATGGGCATGTTATGCTTCCATTCTTTCTTACTACGCGCATCTCCTTAAGCATACGTAAATAGGTTTCTTTTACATGCTTCCACAGAAGCGAAAAAAATTGCAAAAAATTTTTCTATATTTTTTTCCTGCGCAGGTAGGGCTGCTAAATGCTTAATTATAAAAATAAAAAAAATTAACATAGCTTTTTGAAATGCTTCTTATTCTACAATTTTTCTTGCAAAATGACTTTATTCTTAAGACCATAATAGAAGCTCTTCATGGACAACATTTTAAAGCGAAACAGAAATCCTTACTCATAAAAACATCGTATTTGAAACAAATAATACTGTGTGAGGTGCCGTATTTATCCTCTATATATATAAAAATGAATTGCTGTTCGTTAGTCTGGCTAAAACTCGAGAACGGCTGAACGGATTTATCTTATCTTCAAATTGAAATGTTTGTGGAGGCTTAGGGAAGGTTTAAAAGGTAAGTTAAAATGAAAAAAGAGAATTGGAATATAGTAAAAGTAACAATTTCATTATTCTTAACTGTAATGAATTAAAAATTAGATTCAAACAAAGCTTTTGTTTTATTTTCAATCGTTTTTGACAACTAAAAGATACAAGTAATAAGATTATTGGATTGTTTGTTTTCAAGAGTTCTTTTAATTTAATTTTGACTGGTTAGATTGAATTTTTTTAATTTAAAGTGTTACTTTTACAATAATCCTATCTCTTTTTCATATTACTGACTGGACTTCCACAAATAAATTAAAAATCACTATTTTTTAATAGGCATACCCATCCTAGAGCTTTAGCAAGGCTAGCAATGCCAAGGAAAAAAGATCTGAACTAGGTCGTCGAAGTAAAACTAATTTGCGAAGATAAACATCATGTGATAACCGCACTGATGATCAGCGAGAAACATATGTATAACGAAAACAGTCGTATAAGTATGTAAGAAATACGTTCTATAGTGTATGGAAAAGGAATGAATAGGTCCATAACCTCAAAAGAACTCGGGAACGGGAACGTAAGCGAGATCTAAGTATTTGTATTGAAGAGGCACCAAAACTATTGATCCCATTTGAATGATACCTACATATTTGGAACACAAAAATGGTCTTGAACCTGAGAAATAACATAGGCTAGATTTCCTTTCCATATTTCCTCGGGAACGGAAACATTACTGGGAGCTTGAAAAATACTAAACTGATTCCAAAAATTCTTTCGCCGTTGGAGTGCTTCATTGCCCCTAAACACCATGGACTATATTTCATTTCCAAATTCCTACAGGAACGGGAATGGGAACGTAAATTGAAAAACCACTGGAATGATATCAAATTTTTGCCGCTATATACAATACGACGTACTACCAAAATAGTTTAAACAATACTTTATCTCCATATTCCCTCGAAAACGGGACGGGAACTTGGAAAGTTCTGAACCGATTATAAAAATTATTTCACTGTTAGAGTGCTTCATTGTCCCTGAGTAATATAGGCTATATTTCACCACCATTTTCCCACAGGAACGGGAACGAGTTTAAAAACCGCTACACCGATTTCAATATGGTTTTCACTATTACCATACGGTGTTATTCCTAAGTTACATAGACTACATTTCCTCCCCATACGGAAACGGAATGGGAGCTGAAACATATCAGGGAACTTGAAAAATACTCTGTACCTATTCCAAAATCTCTGTCATCGTTTGAGTGCTTAATTGCCCCTGAGTAGCATAGACTATATTTCATCCCCACTCTGCCACTAGAATGAAAGCTTGGAGACTGCTTTAATTAACTTTCAATTTGATAAAAGTAGGGCCTGAGCTACGCCGGGCGGGTCAGCTAGTTTTTATATAAAAATATCTATTCTTCTTCCATAAACAATAAATAAACCAGCAAACCTACCATACATAGTTTACTAAAAATCGTTTCAGTTCAATTTTCAAGAAACACAAACTTGAGATATAATAACGGTCTCATGGTAGCTATCGATAATTCAACACCAAAAAATTTAACGTCTTAAACACTCTACAGTCTAGCTAAAACGCACCTCATATAACAAGTTGGAAGAAAATTGGTCAAGCAGTTTGTTGTATACCAATAGACCAATATGGGTTTCAAGGTAAAAAAAAGACTATTTAGCGAATTTTTTTCTTAAGTATAGATTGAGTAATTTTATTCGGACCTTTTGTACATTATTGAGCATACTTTCGAAAATATTGGGTATTTTTTTCATGCAGAAATACTGAAGCATAAGCCGGTAACAGAGCTTCCCCCAGAACGTCTTGAGAAAAACAAATTTGCGGTGTTCACCATAACTCAGCTGGAAATTATTTGAAAACTAGCGACCCGCCCCGGCTTCGCACGGGTACACTGCTGATACTAAATAAACTACAGAAAAACTGTGAACGTTGTATATAAAAACACAGCGGCCCCCTATGGGTTCGCCGGGGTATAAAATATATAGCCTATGTCACTCACTGAAAAAATGATTGAGATCGATCCAGTAGTTTTGATTTATTCATTACTGCCCGTGGCCTGCATGCGTTAAATTTGGAGTAAAACAACTCCCCTTTCCCTATACCATGAATAATAATATTGAAATATATGTAAGAGATAAAAATGATTACTGTGGGTTATCCTTAGGAGATAAACATATGCTGTCGCGGACTTTTTTATTCATCTTTTTAAGATATACAATTCCGTAGTACAAAAATTCGATCTATCTCGTAAGGTTTAGCCAGCGTTTGCAATGTAAGCGCAGAAAAATATGTTTGTTACGACATCACATTACAAATCTTTAAATTTCTCGGCTTTTCTCTATCATAATATGCATGTATTATACATACAAACCTTCCTCTTGAATCACTCTATTCATTAAATCAAAATCCGTTGCGTAGTTTTAAAAATCAAAGCATACATAGGGACATAGGGACAGAGAAAACGACTTGCTATGTAGATAAAAAACCTAGAAAAATGAGTCAAATTATGAGCAAATCTTCCCCCCAACGTTCTCTGATAATTTTAATTTTTATATTTCTTCTATTGCCCTAAAATTTTAAGGGCATATTCTTGAAATGTTAAAAAATAAGATAAGAGAAAAAAATCGATTTTTCGAAAGTAAAAACCCACTTTTTGCAGTTGCTAACACATACAAACGCTCAAAATCTAATCAAACTCGTTAGTCGTTACAACAGTTTTTTCCTTTCTTGAAGGGCTAGTTTTTTTTAAGAGTTTAGTATGTCAAGTCTTAAAATCTCTCCAGAAAATATTTTGACAAAAAATTTAAAAAAAAATCAGAGACAACTTTTTGAATTTATGTTTTGAAATCTAGGGCTTTTCGTCAAAATCGAATAAAGCAAAAAAAAAAAAAAAAGAAATAAAGGGTGCCGTTTTTAGACTTTTAAAAAAAAATTTCTTTCGTCATTAACGATATCGTTAGAGTCTTTTTCGAAAAAAATAAGTATTGCCATATAAGTTGTATGGGAGGTATATAGGTAACGTTATCTGAAGACCTGGAGACCTTTTTCCAAAACTCCCTCTATAGAGTGCCCCTCAAACGCTACCTCCAAAGAATGTAATTTATAGAATTTGTTGGTAAAATCATTGTGTATTTCACTTGTTAGATCACTTCTAGAACACATATGCATATTGTATATATATGGTGTCCTGTGTATAGAGTGGGTATAAATGGTATTGAAAAAGTCTAGAGGTATGATTTGCGAAAACTAAATTTTTTTGGCTAGGTACAGTGTATAAGATGTCTGTTAATAGATTTAAAGTCTCTCGAAGCTAGTAGGAGATATTGTTAAATTAGCGATATTCCCTGTAATCGAATTGATCGTCCCAAAACCCAAACTTCTCTTTCTTTTTTCATTATATGGCAGTTGAGGATGAGACCGATTCTGTTCTTTGTTCCCCGGTTTTATTAAAGCTTGGGAAGATCTGATCCGATATCGCGTTCAAGTTATGAATCTAATTTCGTTCATCAAAATACTGACTTGTGTTTTAGCAGAGATGTTTTTAAAACTATCTACTGTTTTAAGCTTAGTATATCGTAGCATATTTGTGTATTTCTGAACATATGTTAGTTTATTTTTATAATTACTTCTATGCTAAAGTAGGTATAGTTTAACTCTTCTCAATGTACTAATAAATATTGTTTAGTCTTGAAGAGTTATGAACTCGAAAGATGATGACATATGTAAATAAATAAATAAACATATTCTGTCTCACAGTGCTGGCAAAGGTCTACCACTCCAAGCTGTCATCGAAGGATTTGTTTGTTTCTAAAGCAAATAGTAAACGTTGTAAGACCCTACACATCTAAGTGTATATGCAAACCGTTTTTTGCGAGTCTCAGTGGCAGTTTTATTTTTAATAAAATGATTTATAGACACTTTAATTAAGTGGTTCCCTGAAAAGAAATATCATTTTTTTAAATTTATAAATTAGCGTTTTGTTCATAATGCCAAGTAAAAAAAGCAAATAAAGATTGAAAACATCGTTCCTGGTAAACTAAGATTTACTTCTAAAAAAAACTTACATCCTCTTCAGCTTGTCTTTGCTGCCTTTCCCAGTGCCTACAACATTTGATTTCAAATTTAATTGGAATCCATTGAGACAAAACTATACAAAATATTTAATATCAACATACACATTAGGCATGTGAGGATGTGAAGTTTCTCCATGATATCTCCTTTATTAAATATAAAAAACTGAAACTCATGTCACAGTGGAAGGAACTGGACGGAAAAGGTAAAGTTTCTTGTCTGTCGAATTTATACACAAAACTCACTCTTCAAACATATCCTCATGTATCTATTATATTTATATTGTATTTTGCATATTTTGCAAAGGTCCTTAACTCCCCATGGGCAACCTGTGTTACCACAGAGCCACATTTCCTTGGTAACATTGCTCTTGGTTATCGTTTCTTTTTCATTCTTTTTTCTTTTCTTTTTCTTCTCAGTATTACTACAGGTAAAAGGTATACGCTATCCCCGTATGTTATAAAATTATTCCTCTTCTTGATATTTCTTCTTTTTTTTGTGTCCATAGTCATCCTTCGTCTCGTTTTGCTAAAGGAATAGGTATATGTAAAATATCTAACAAGGAGCTCTTTGAGCATAAAAAAGAAACAACCTGTAAGGAAATGAAATCAAAATGGATTTCATGGTCCAGTGGAGTGAATATAATTTTTTTTTTGCGTAGCTTTTTCCTTTGCATTCCTGGGGCAAATCGAAATTATTAGAAAAGGATATTCGAAGGATATTCGTTGCTTCGGGTACTTGAGTGAGTTTAGGAAATAGGATGGACTTTTGAATATCGTCCTTTTTTCGACCCCTGCTACGACAACCAAATTTTAGGATAAGTGTGTTGGTGTATAGTTGGTTGTTGGTAACGTGTAGAAGAGAAGACATATCTGGATCTACGTCCACCCCAATATTAGTTTTGTTACTATTTTGGTTGATGTCGCTGTGACAGTGGGCATTTTTAGATGAGTTCGCACAAAATGATGACGATAATATATTTACATGGTATTTTCGACACGTGCCCAATCGACTTTAAATGAAATGGAAATTTAAGTTTATTATAATAATTCTCCCTCAAACAGTGCATCGATGTAGGTTTGGAAAAATTGTCACTTGTGGTGTAAGGATTTTTTTCCTTTTCTGTTTTGCATTAAAAAAGGTTGAGATACATGACAAGTTTCAACTATGGAGGAAAACAAATAGACATTATTTTTTGTCATATATTATAAGGTAGGTACTTCCGTGTTCTGGGACACTTCTGATGCCAAAAGTGAATAGGTACCCAGAGATAGTTCAAGAAAACTGACAGTTTTTCATTTCAGCAACTAATTACGGAATTGACATTCCCTGATGAGCAAACACAGATATAGAGAAAAAAATAGGTTTATAGGTGCTACCTACCTTTTGTCCTCATCTCATGGGAACAAAATTTAACCCCTTTTGTAGGAACTACTACACTGATCCTTTATAATTACGATCATTTCATTTTGCAACTTCTTCTCAGGCATCTAAGAAAAATATTGAGGTCAGGTAATCTTCATTTTGAACCATTGTTGTGATGCATTGAAAATGTTTGTTAATTCATTTGATAAAAAGAGTAAGTTCACCTAAGGGGTGAAGTTTTTCAAACAGGAAGGTTTCGATTCATATGGGTGAGCGTTTGAATTCTGTCTGTTGGTGTTCCTTTTTTTTATGTTTATGCGTTTGCATTGGAAACGTTTATCAAATAAAGATCCAAAGATTATCCTTTCTTCCTTTTATAGTTCATATTGCTTCAAAAAGCTTTTTTAATTTGTGCTTTATTTTCATAGCCAGATATTGATTTTTGACATTATGTTTATTTGAGCCAAGTTGGAATGTTGTTCCTTAGTAAAAATTAAGGGATGAATTTCCCGTGGCTACCACGAGGCGCTTTCATTGGAGTAAAAGGCTTGCAGTGATTTGTTTCAATGATGAAAAGCTATCGAATTTTTACTGAAATTCTAGTTGAATCTTGTGATTTGTTTTCGAAAGAAGAAAAAGAAAGCTTGAAGCAGAAATATCCTTTTTGACTTCATATTAACTCTAATGAGGTTCTCCTAAAGTATCCACACATGACACATAGAGGGAAGCATCACACGAAAAAGAGCCTATGAATGCGAAGATGTCATGGGCATAGTGACTTCCCTACAAATTATTCATTGAGAACGTATGTAGCGGAAGGTGCTTCAATGATAAGGCATTTGTTAAATTCATCGTTGGATTCGGTATAGGAAGTTCATATGAGCAGCTAATTATAAAAACCATTCACTTACATCTACGGCTAAATAGCGCTATGATGAAGTCACATCGAAAAAACGGCATGACGCATGAAGAAGGGATATCGACAGCCAAAAAGCGACACGTCGTTACAAAAAAAAAAACACTTTAAGACTACCTACAATTTTCACGATCTGCGCACATTGACAGCCAAAAAAGCCATATGAGAGCTCAACGACAGCCAAAATTTACATGATGAAAGCAAATCGAAACCGAAGGCAACGCGACGAGCCGTTCGAAAAAAAGAAAGTAGAATTTTAACGATCCGCGCACATTGAAAGCCAAAAAGCGATATGAATGTAAACCGAAAGCCGAAAAACGACATGATAAAGGGTTTTCGAAGTCAAGTCAATTCAACAGCCTAAAAACAAAAAAGAGGGTAACATTTTTGAATAAGTTTACTGCGATACTAAATAAATAGGGTGTTGCAACAGAGCGAGGAGCCCCAGGGCCTAACGCATTTAACAACCATGCCTTGTGTGGGAATGGAGACGACCCACAATTTTCTGCCGGTATCGATCGATTAATCGAGAAAGCGCTTTTCATGGCAATGAATTTTTTTATCGGAGGCCCTGCCATTTCCTCGCGAACTGTGATACTGTCAGCCAAAAAGCGGCATGATGCAGTTACCTGTGATCTTAAATTATAATTATACACCCACAATGAAATTCAAAAACGAGCTCTGGCATGCATTCAAAACGAAGGAGGACACTTTGAGCACTTATTATAATTGTACAATGTACATATTTGTATAAAATACATACAAAAACTATTAAATGTGCCCATATTATTGTTTTATTCAAACAAACCTCAAAGCTAATTTTTTTTTTTATTTTTAATTAAATTTTACCCGTTTTGTATTTTTTCAAGTATCATAAAATGTATGGGTTTATGAGTGCTTTTATTACTGAGTTTTTTTTTTACTATTGTTTTGTTCATCTGTAAAAAATAAAGAAACTTTATGCTTATCAGGCATTTTCTGAAGAAAAAAAAACGACCTCAACGTCAAAACTTTCTTTCAGGAAGAAAATTTGAACAGCACTTAAAATTGAAAATCTGGCAACCCTAAACCTATGGAAGCTTAACTTAAATACAATCTTAAAGGTTGTTATTTCTACAAAAAATTTAGTTTAAGATTAGGTCTCTACTATCAGTATTGACAGAGATATCGAATTTAACACAGGTCAGGGTACACTAAAGTTAGCCTTTTTTTAAATTGTCAAAAAGTGATGTCAAAGTTGAGAAACGGACTTTACTGTAAAACAAAACATTTTTTTTTTAGAATATGACCAAGAATCACACCCTAAAGGATAATACACGAATTAAGGAACACCCTGTATATGGTATTGAATAATTTACACAACCGCTTCAAATAGTTTGTTTTCTTCACATATCTGTATACAGTAACATAATGAGATTGTGAAAGTTGAATGATATTCATTTCTACGTGAAGCTGTTTGGTTGGATCAATTCGTAAGGCTGAAGATAGAAATATTATTTGGTTAGGAATGAATGGCTGCAATTTTCATACACGTTAGGATTTTAGTTTTGTTACGTCACAGAAGTATAATTAATGTTTTTTTTTTATTAAGGTACATCACTTAGGTGTATTAAGTAAATTCATGAAATCCGACAGTATTTTATCAGAGCTGGCAGCTCTCTCTCATTTTATGGGAGTTGAAATTGAAATGCCAGTGATGGATTGAATCTTGACATTGTTTTTTAAAAATTCACTGCCTGCACTTTAAGTTTGATTTATTTAAGTTACCAAAAGAGTGGAGCAATTGCAAAAAATTTTCAGAGGAAAAGCTCCATTTACATGGTTTCTATTTTTTACTGGCTTAGCAGTTTGGTGATTCTTCGTAGTTCATGGAGACTACTACTTTGTTTTTGGAGTTAAAGTATAAATCTATCGAGCTGTAAAAAGAGAACCTTCCGTCCAAGAAAATTCGTCATTTATTGTGCTTCAGCGAAGAATAAAACGCGAAAAAGGATCTGTTTTGACTTTATTGGCTCATACTTAAACTGAAGGAAACAGACGAGCTTGCGTAATAGAAATATGACATTTAGAGCATCAAGTTCTAGCATTAACAAATACCTACTCACCTACTACCTGTGGTACCCGTGGCGTGATGGTTAGCATGTCCACCTGCTAACCCAGACGTTCGAGGTTCGAATCCCAGCAGAGGCAAAACTGTTTTTTCACGGGTATCGCCTTTCGCGAGGAACTGGCAAGTCCTCCGTTAGTAAATTCATTGCCATGAAAAGCGCTTTCTCAATTAGCCGTTCGGAACCGGCAGAAAATTGTAGGTCCCCGTCATTCCCTCCCAAGGCATGGTTGTGAGAAATGCGCTAGGCCCAGAGGCTTCTCGCTCTGTTGCGCCACCCTATTTATTTATTTTATTTTACTCAAGAAAATTCTCCTGACATGTATATAAAGTCCTCAGTGAAGTGTTTAGATAAAGTCTTTCAACTCAAGTTGTGGCTCGTGGGTTGAAAGACTTTATCTTAGCACTCCACTGAGGATTTTATATACAAGTCTTGAGAATTATCTTGAGAGGTACAAGTATTTGTTAATGCTAGAACTTGAGGCACCAACCGCCGAACGGGCCCATTGGAATCGCACCGTTCTGAAAAGTCATGTAGGTTATTGTATATTCAAAAAGCTTAGCTTATGAGAAACATGAAGAAGCAACTAGCGGAAACACGAAAGTTACGATCAAGTGATTTAGGATCAAACGTTTAAATCAGAATTTGTTTTTGTTATATATCCCGAGGCACACACTTTTAGGATCGATAGGTATCCAAGATAGATTACAGAACTTTGTCACAGCAAATTTCTTTTTGTTGTGCTAAACGATGCAATGTTAAACAAAGAAATTAAACAATATAGAGAAACTTTTATTTCACTGTCATCACTTATTTCAAAGCAAAAAAAATGACATTCGTCGGCTTGCCCAGACCTTAAAACTATGAAAACTTCTGTAAATCACCATTCTGCACTGCACTGTCGGGGATTTAATTATTATAAACCTCAAACGCTCTATTTACAACGCCTTCGACAACTTTGCCACACAATAATCCGCCTTCCGTAAAAAGTTTCATATTACAGTGAGCTGGTAAATATGATGGCACAGTTCAACTGAAATCTGGTTCTCTACTAAGTCAGACTTAGTTTTCATATTAAACACAAATGCCTACCTTCATCTACATCCACAATACCGGTACCTGCATCAAGAATCATATAAGCGACCCCAAAGGACAACAAAAGAGGATTCATATGCCACAGCTACTTCCTTTATATACCTAAACCAACTGTGTGAATGAGGCTCTCAAAGAGGTTTTCTGCTTTGGCAACTTGCGTCCCTCTTCTTAAGGAAGTTTTTCCTTTTTTTTTGTTGAATGACATGCGACAGCCAAGACATCAAGGGTCTGCGCTGTCACTTCGACATCGTCGTCGTCCCATTATGGGACAACATTTCTAAGCACTCTGTTCCTTTGCTCCTTGAAAGCGGGCCATCTATTACGTAAATTTCTATAACAAAATAAAAAATGAAAAATCGGTCCAAGGGTTAATTTACCTGAGCTCAGATCCCTTTTCAATTATCAAATTTTTTTTTCGGTCGTCCAACTGCATTGTTTCGCAGAGTTCGTGCTGCAGTTGGAAATTTGTGTTCACAAACAAACACAAAAAATGGTAAAGGCATCCTTTCGTTAAAAGGGTTAGGTTCGCAGGACAATGGAAACAGCGCGTAGAGTTTTGCATCATGTCATGCCAGCAAAAATAATTTAAGAGAATCAACGATTTATAAGATTCTCGCCCATTCACGATGAGTGAGTTATGATGATGATCGTGCACATTATTGGAAAAAAAGGCAGAATTGTTAACCCCTTGAAGGGATGGATGGATATGCTTCCGCAAGCATTGTCAGTGTGCGAACGGATCTTCCTCACATGTGTTGCTTTATTTATTATTATTTATACCCACCTTTCCATGAGTATCGTCTTTATTTTATGTCGATACTAAAAAATTTCCTAAGTTGAAAAAAGGGGTAAGGGATGCTCGATGCTCCGGCCCGTATGACACGAAATTTTCACTATCGCGATCGAGTTCTCACGTTTGTTTTTTTTTTTAAACTCTAAAGTGGCAGCACATTCACTCTTGATGACTGATCAAAATTAGTGATTAAAATTCATTGTTCGATTCGCACTTAATTTTGTTGTAAGAGCTGGCCATTTGGCAGTTCTCGGGTAAAGATCTATTTTCTTCGATAAGGTTGAGTCAAGTGTGCTGTAATCAGATCGGATTTAGTGAAGAGGCTTGTCCCTCTTAAACGTTTCAATAAGTACATAGATACAATTTAATTTGCCTCTTAATTTTATTTGGCTCATTCGAAAGTGAAGTGGTATCACAAGTTTTTCGGTGTTTACACTTTTAAGAGTCTTTGAAGCTGGTTTACCACAACCACAAAATATCATAGAGCTGTGATAGTTTTGCTTTGCTTTTTAATAAAACAACTTGCTATGTGATTACTTTTTGACTTAAAATAGTTTTTCGCAATTAAATGAAAAAATAAAAGGACAAAGTAATGAGCTTGGTTTGCAAATATAATGACAGTGGCTAATTTAATGAGTAAAAATTGTTCCTTAGCACCACACTGACACTTTGACGATACCGCACGCAGAATTTATTTTGAGTCACGTCTAATGGATATGAGGTGCTATACGACGGCGACCGACGCGACGGTGTGATGATAGTTCAAAGACTCAAACTGCTGCAAACAACGACGGAGGCCTTTCCCCCAGTTCAGGACTGGCTAACACAAGAATCTGATCTAGGAAAATGGTTTTATCGTTTCTTCACGAATTGTTGCAGAACCGATGAAGGTGTGGAGCCTTGCCAGAGAGAGCGACTACATAATGACTGCACACCTAAATAGGCACATATATATGCGCCCGCGAAGAAGTTTTAGTGTCAGCAGGTCGGTTAAGGCTCTACTCAATTCTTCAGCCACTTCAAAAGTAGTCTTGTAGTGTTTAAGCTTCTCTAGTTGCGGAGGAAAGATTAGATTGAGTTTTGCTTATTTTCCCTTACCATAACGGATATGCTATTCGTCAATGAACTTGATAGGTGAGGATCTCAGTCAGCCTTTGTCAGCGCTCGGTGTGCATCGCCCGTCAATTGAGGTTTTCGCACCAACGATTGAATCTGTCAAGAGCACAGCCCTAGAAGGCCTATACCACCGTTGGATGAATGTTCAGCCTGTACATATGCTTTATAACGGCAATATGTACGGATCAAAATTAGTGGTGCCCGATGCCCGTGGGGTAATGCCTGTTACGATTGGGGTTCGAAATTCGAATTCCAACAGAAACATGAAATTGTTTTCTGGAAACGTGTCACCTTTCGTGAGGAATTGGCAACCCCTCCGAGAGTATAATAATAACGCACATATTTTAGCGGAAATGCTTGCAAATCACTTGTTAAAGTTGTCACGGTTAGGTAAGCTATAGTATAATACATTCTATACCTAAAAAGACACTTACTTAACAACAAAAAGCTTCTATCTTTACATCTTTCGCTTACAATTCCCATTTAAGACTATCTCTCTCCTGTACCACGTATTGAGCGGCAAAGCGAAAAAGCCGCCAAACTTCAAAATTGCAAATTATATTAAAAGCGATATCGCTCTGCCGTTCTGCTTCCAGTTGGGCTATAATTTTGCCGCATTTCCGCTCAATACGTGGCATAAGTCGTCTTAGACAAGGTTTCCTCCTTCTGCACCTTTTTTTCTATTTGCTTTCGATAATCAGTCTAGCTGAAGCGTATTTGTTTCGCAATGCGTACTCTTTTAGTTATATTTTAAGCTGCGGCAGCAGTGCACCACTTGTGCAGTTCGTGATCAATGATCAGAATATTTTGTGGGTGAAGTCCTTACTGTTGTCTGGCGAAGTTGTTATTTATTACGCACGCAATTGGATGCTTTTTAGTCACTGGGTAGTTAACCCCACGCAGAACCCCTTACCTGGTAAGCCAGCCCTTTTCGGAATACCCTTGAACATAAAGAGACTGATAGTAAAATGTCAGAACTCAGCTGTAAGGGTGGGAGAGCTGCCGTTTGGTTCGCCAGGCGCTCGTCCATTACCATCTTTATTTCAATACCCTGTCCTAGCTTTGGAAGACCCAAAAAGGTCTTGAACCAAATATAAAGTGTGTTTTTATTTGTAGACGTGTGGTTTTTATTCTGGCTGCACTTTTTTCGAACTTGGTCTTTTTGACAGCTATCACTTGATTTATGCTCAGTTTGGTTCGCTATTTCACCGTGGAAGAATTGAAGCCGCATTACCACTGGGTATCGGGCTTTTTAAAACAGATCTGTAATGTTTTTTTATTTGGTTATGTGAAGTCGCTTGTCTAAACCAAAGACAATTGACGTTTTGGAAGAGAATATTCGGCTCTTTATTCCCCCCCAAGTTGAATGTGGATGAAAATTCAGCTTCAATTTATTCCAAGCCAGCCACGGCGGCCACTTGCCCGAAATCATTTTTCAAGCATAATTTTAAACCCTTTATAATAAGGCTGAATTCTTGGCCATAACATTAAATTATATGAGTTTTGTTTTATCATGAAAACCACACGTCGAAAAAATACCCAGGGGTTTCTGCTTTTAACTGGGCATGTCCATTTGTCCATCGTTGAGTCTCAAAAACCAATTCGTTCGACGTAACGTTCCCCATAAGCTCTGGCCGACCTATTAGGTTTGAAAAGTCAGTTACTCGCACACTGTTGAACACTCGTAATCAGTGCCGTAACTAGCCTCTTATGCGCCCGGTGCGAGCTTTCAAAACTGCGCCCCTGAAAAATGTTCTAACCAGGCTCTGAGAATAAAATGGAAAAATGTGCGTACAAATAAATCTATCTTTTTATTGTTTACCGAAGTATATAAGTAGCTACTTAGATAACTGTTTATTCAAAATTTTTTGCTCAAAATGAAACAAAGTACTCGATAGTAACCCAAGGCTGACCTTACTTTTAGATTACTTAAAGATTTACTTTCCGCGCTTTTCTCATTGCGAAGTCCTTGATTATATTTTCATATGACAGGAGCCGTGCTATGTCGCGTTCTATCGACAAAATCGCTAGGCCAGACAATCTTTCTTGACCCATTGTCGAGCGGAGGTAAGTTTTTATTAATTTGAGCTCACTGAACGATCTCTCGCAAGAAGCTAGTCACTGGCATCGTTAAAAATATCTTTATAGCGACTACTAGATTGGGAAACATTTCCTTTAAATCCAGTTCCACTACAGCTTTGAGAACACCCATACTTGACTGACATTCACATTTATCAAATAATAAGGTAGTCGCTTCAACTTGACTCTTCAAAGTTTCTATTTCGGACCAAAATTTATATCTGCAGAATATTTGATACTCAGATCAGCTGCATGTTTTTTTAGTTCTTCAACCGAATATGTATTAATGTGTTGTAAGGTCAAAAAACCGAAAGAGTTTTGTATATCGCGTAGTTTTTCGAATCGCCATTTTAATTCAGAAATAATTCTGTCTATTGCTTCATTTATCTGAATTTTGAAACTTAGTTGCTGAGTAATGTCGTAGCCGGTGTCTGAACTTTCACTTAAATCTTGTCTTTTTACTAGCTTTCGTCGCTTTTCAGGAAAATTGTCTTCAATGTCACATTGTTCACAAATTCTTTTTGCCTTTTCGAAAACAATGTCTACAGTCTCGCGAATACTTTGTATCTGGCTTGTCAGTCCCTTGATAAGTTCAGAAGCCTTGTCCTTGAGAACCTATCGGATAGCCTATCTCGGATAGCCGTATCTTGGATACCTTTTTGAACGATCCAGATATCTTTTTCCAGATTGCTGCAGACAACAGCTGTGAAATATTAAAATTCGACTTTTGAAAATAGAAAAACATTCAAAATATCATTGCTAGACGATTATAACTTATTTTTTTCGATTTCCCATGCGTTTTAAAAGACTCTTACGCTGAAATAAATGCACACCAAAACAAAAAATCAACATGAAAAGAAATAAAAATAAATTTTCTATCAGCTGATCACTTGAATAGAAAGGTATACCAAAAATACTCGGATACCTTTAGATAGCTTTTTAGTTGAAATAGGTGTGTGACTCTGCTAAAAGTTTAACACGTAAACAACAACAACAAGCTATCCGGATACGATTCTCGAACGCCCCCAATGACAATATGTGTATGCGTATGAACTTGTGCACATAGTGTCTTAGGCAACGAATCATCTACAGTGAAACGAATATTTCATAAGGCAACGAATACTTCACAGTGCAATACTGTGATGAAGAACACATCTGTTAAACTGAAATATCTGAGAGAAGAGTATAATTTTTTTTAATGTAAATTCCCTTTTAGTAGGACGTAGTGTGTGTGAGAAATGTGTAAATAACACTGATGAGGATGTATTTAGTAGATGCTAGATGTGTGGCTGTTGAAATCTAAACCGCAAAGTTTTTTGAAATAATTTTGGATGTAACGTAGAAGAAAGCTTAACATCAACTTTTGAAAGATGCCTTGTTTTTTGTGCGTGTTAGTGGAAAATGTCATTTTTTCTCATAATTTTTCCGCTCTTATCAGTGTCGGTTCGTATCGGTAGCTCATATTATAACCTAAAAAACATAACACACGACATAACATCAAATGACCCGCCTCCATGTCGAGTCGACATAACAAAAATTATTGCAGGTGTAGGCAGCCTGTAAAGGGTCCGTCATCTAACGTTTTTTTCCAACTAGTGCTTATTTCGTGAATGGTAACACTTAATTCATTTCTGATTTGGCGGATAATTTGTTTTATCCTTCCGCTGAACGAATATTGTTGTGTATACGCTTGAAAAACGCTGGGAAATATTGCGATATTACTTTGAAAATCATGGTAATGCTGCAGAATGTGTGCGAAAATTGCGTACGGATTTTGGAAAAAGAGAAGCACCGTCAGCGTATGTAAACAAGCAAAATTGTCGCATCTGGGCCACACAAAATCCGCACGCTTACAGTGAAAAGCCGATACACCCAAAACGAGCCACTGTTTGGTTCGGATTTTGGTCCAGAGGCATAATTGGGCCATTTTTCTTCGAAAATGAGCAAGGAGTGGCCGTTACAATCAATGGCGATCGTTATCGTGTCATGTTGAACGAATTTTTGTTCACAAAAATAGAAGAGGAGGATATTGGCAACATTTGGTTTCAACAGGATGGCGCTACGTGCCACACAGCCGAAGCTACACTCGATGTTTTGCGCCCTGTTTTATCAGCCGCAGAGCTGATGTCGTTTGGCCACCTCGGAGCTGCGATTTAACACCGTTGGACTATTATTTGTGGGGTGCCGTAAAAATTAAGTGTTACACCGACAAGCCAGAGACAATTGACGCTTTAAAGGACAATATTCGTGAAGCCATTTGTAAAATACATCTGCACACAATCGATAATGTGCTTAAAAATTGGACCGATCGCGTAGGCTATTGCATGGCCAGCCGAGTCAGCCATTTGAATGAAATTATTTTCTGTTATCAACCGGAAGGATTGTACTTTCAAATAAAAAAAAAATTTGAGAAAATATTCAGCAGTTTTTTTTTAGCATTTTAACAAAAAAAAAAAAAAAAATTTGGCGGACCCTTTAGATACTAGTCTGGTCATTTCTGCGCCCCTCCAGGGGATGCGCCCTGTGCCTGGGCACCGCTGGCACCGCCCTAGTTACGGCACTGCTCGTAATCACTTGTTCGACTAGTCGCCTCCGTTTGGACTACACCTGGTTAGCTCGAGAATAAACAGTAAGCTCATTTGACGAGTACCGAGTAAGACTTCTTAAAACCCACAAAACTTCGGCTGAATACGAATTGCTGAATAATCCATATTCGGACAAAATTTTGTAGCTTCAAAGAACTCTTTTACCTGAGAATACGCTGTTGTTGAGTAATATTTTTTCTTTTTATTATTGGTTTCTCTTTTAATATCAACTCTCATGTGGTCCCGTTCAGAGGGTACTACGTACTAGTGGGACTGTAAAAATTTCTACAGCACCACTGCTACCGATTTCAATTAGGCCCGAATACATATTGCCATCTTATGGTTTTTGCTATGTAATGGTTAACATGAATGCCTGTTACGTGGGAGTTTGAGTTCCAAATTCCAAAATAGAGGTTGTTTTACCACTGGTATCACCTTTTGCGAACAATTGAAATGTCTCCCGATAGTAATTTCACTGCTAACAAAACGGTTTTCAAGCTTTCTTATTCGGCAAAAAATAATTGGTCATTTCCATTCCTCAAAATTTATGATTGAGAGAATGGCATTTCCCGCTCTGCTGTGCCACCAAATTTGTTTTCTTTTGTTTATTTACGTCTCACCATTTCTCTTTTATAAACCAGAAAGTTCTAAACATGAAAGTGCCTTCCAATTCCGCCTCATAAAAGCAGTTTCTAGTCTGAGTTCTTCTCCATATAATAAATTCACCATAGGTCCAGACTATTTTCTCTTTTTCTCTTGTTTTCTGAGTGACAAGTAGATACGTTTCTCTTAATTTATTATTAAATTCTAAGTATTTTTCAATTCTTATGACATTTTCATTCATTTGCCAACGAAATACGAGCTAAGCCATTAAATACCGGCAACCTTTCCATATTTCAATACGAAAATCCAAAATGGGCTTACTTTTCATGGGTTTAGAGTTGTCCGCCATGTTTTCATCATAGTACCTATATATGTATTTTGGAACTATACCTATTGTCAATTCGTTTTCCAAAAGAGAGTATCACAGTCACAGTATGGTTATAGCCAAAGTCGAAACAATAACTTCAGTGGTTCGAGGGTGTATCGATAGAAGCAATGTAAGGCCTAGAACACTTCCTTGTGGCACCTCAGCTACACTTCGAAGTCTGAATATCTATACTTCAATGTCTAATGCAATATAGTCGGTTCTTCATTGTAAGTATCTCTTACAATATCGTAGAGTTCTTTTTCAGGTATAGGTATACTGTCTTAATTAACCAGTTCACTCCCAATTTCTCTAATAATTGAAGCAGGAAGCAATTGGCCTCAAAATACTTTCATAGCTTTACAGAGAGGCTAGCCAGTAACTAAAAATTTCAAGAAAATACAAAAGTGTATATAGGTCGTAATATCTCCTCCACAACTCGTTAACAGCTGCTTACCAACACACAATTGTCTAAAGACGGGAATTCATCCTAAAAGTTAAAGCAAAGGTCCATATAACATATGTTTTCAGTCCGTTTACTATACTGAGCCTAATAAAAGTCTTTTTTGACTCTGTCAACTCTCAACTCCCATCCCAAACACAAGCAACAAATTTCTTATACTACCCCTTGGCGATCATAAATTCCTCGACTTCTTAATCTTGTCAAAGGGACATTTACTAATTGGCAATCTTGTCATAGACAAAGCACAATTCCTTGGACTCATACATAAATAAATCCTCTTTATTCCAATGCCACAGGACCTCAATGTTTGTTGGGCCAATTCTCAACATAACTTACGAGTGTGGTCCTTTTATTTCCATATCTGCCTTTGGATAGTTCACCCCCGTTTTTCGTTTAAAATTTCATATGTTTTTATATTTTTCTGAATGCCTTTTGCCCATTCTATCGTATAAATATACGGACGCTAGGCATTTTACTAATGGAAATATGTTCCCAACAAACCTACAACTTAACAAAACAACAGACAAACAAACTTATCCCTGGCGACATCATTTCCTATTTGCATACACAGAGTATAGAGACCATAGGAGGACAACACAGCAACGACAATAGAAGAAAAAAAAAAAGAATTTGAAAGTCCTTAAAAGACCTTAACTGAGCGTCTCCAAGTCTACTAAATATTTGCACATATCCGGTGTGTATCGAAGAGCATGCCATACACACACACATACAGCCATTTGAATATTTCTGTCTGTTTCGGTATCCATGGTCACAACAATCTTCTTTTTACGTTTGTTCAGGATGGACGTTCGCATCATCATATCCTTTTTCTATATAGGTATGTTCTCGTTCGTCGTGTATAGAGAACACAAAACTGTTCCCACCCACTCACACACAGTTTTCCTTTATTCGTTTGGTTTTGTTGTGCTTTTCCCCATTCCTTATGCTTTGTCCTTCTGGTTTTTATTGAAACTTTCAGCTATTCATTGGGTAAGTATCCCCACATTAATAATAAACAATTTCGTCCCTTTTTTACCACCCCCAACCCTATACCCAACCATGTGCGGTCCGATACACAATCCTTATACTTTTCATCCTTTGTCAGGGAGAACTTCACAGAAGGCAATTCCATTTATAGTTGCAGCACTGAGTTTGGCTGTTATACTTTTTATTTATGTGTCGTCAGTTGATGTGTTGTGTTTTGATTTTACATTAATTTTTCCAAATGTGTGTTTTTGCGAACTCTGATGTGGTGCGGCAGAGCAGAGCTCACAGTAGTAGTGTATGTAGTTACACAGAACACAGCGCAGCGGTTTGAATTTTGGGGTTTTTGTGGGACGACACACTGTTTTTGTGTAAAGTGCCCGGATACATGTGTCAGTGACACAGATTAATGTTTTTTAATAGCAGCAGTCGAGTTTGGGGTTCACTGGATTGGGGTTTCAATGAAAAGGAAAAAAAAGAGACCACAAACCAAACAAACTGATATAATAAATAAATAAAAGGAAGCAAATTTTGAAAGGAGAGCATCACTTAAGTGAATTGTTTGAAATTTAAACAAGTCTTAGCGGATGTTCAAACGGGTGGCGAGTGTAACTTGGGAGTTGTCAAATAAAACAGATCCAATTGATGGTACCTACTTCTGTGAGCTGCTTAAAGTTTTAAATTTGAAATTAATGAGCTTCACACTTTGTTTACGCCCTGTACTTTGTAGATTTTTCTACCTGTTCTTTGTTTTTCTATTGTTAGAGGAAGAGAAATACTTCGACTGAAGATCCTTTTTCGTTGGTCATCTGTACAAGTTGTCTACTTCTATTTTGACACCGATTCTGGACCTTATTGAACTAATGCTAGACGGTGGACTACAGTGGATCTTGATCTCGACTAATTTGAAATTCAAACTGGGTGTTTTGATTTCTTGAAAAGTTCATAAAAGAACCTGTGTAACTGGACTGAACTGGAGTTTTTTTCTCTCAAAACTATTTTGTTTTCTTATCCGCTTCATATAAATAACATTGCTTTGTGTCATTTAGCAGAGCAGCCTTTTGCTCTGATTTTTGGAGAGATGGAAATTTCTTTATGGCCTCAATAGCTTCTGTTTCCTCAAAATCGTCATTTGTGGCAGCTTTTAAAGCCCTGGGTTAGTTTCTGGACTCTTTACAGTTGGTTTCTGCAGTTTTCTCCGCCCTTAAAATCCGTGCATTGTCAGCACACTCTACGGAACGCTCTCTTGTTTTGCTGTATAACTTTGGAAATAATCTAAATTTCGGTCTAAAAATGTAGGGGCACATTTTTATGTCTTTGACATTACCACGCCACGGGTACCACAATCAAATCGATTGGATGAATGAAAAAGAACCCTTTCAAAAGTCACAATTGCATCGCATTGTCGCTTTGACTTCGATGTTAAGTGTGTTCGTGTAAATGACGACTTAACGTGACTCAAACTCAAAACAAGAAGTTCAGTTTGGTCATTAGACAACAGCAACTAAATCATGACGTCAGATCAAAGCGAACACAAAGTGATCGCTCGGAATGGGGCTTAAGCCGAAGTCGAAGCGTGATTTTGATTCAGGTATAAATATAGTCACCTCTACATCCTTGTCTATGCAGCTTCTCTAGAAGGCATTTGATAGAACGGAGTATCCGATTATGACACCGATTGCGGAACTGAGAGGCAATTGTTTTAGATCCAGAGCTCTTTGGCCTACAGTATGTTTGTTTGTCATCTTGCTTCGGCATAAGCTTTAGAAGTAGTGACTGATAGGCTTGCCAATGGTTATCCTATCCTCAAAACTGAAACTAGATGCAAATAATCGAGAAGGTTTCACGACTTTTTTGAGTCTATATAAGAGCTCTAGATTGAAGGTAAACGCAGTCAAATTTTCTCGATGCCCCTTGTGTAGAGCTTGGCGCGACTGCCTGTTACGTGGAAGGTTTGAGGTTACAGTTGGCAAAACATAAAAAAATGTGTAGCCTCAAGTGTCAACTGCTCACTTGGATCTCAAGGATCCATTGTACTCCCGGGGATAGGAGGTGATGATTAGGGGAGGATTGAGCTAAGTTGGTGACTAGGTTATTTAGGTTAAAAATCCTCACTGAAATATGTTTAGTCCTGAATGAATTTCGAGATGCTGTTCAGTGGCGGGTAAGAGAGTTTTTATCCGACGGCTTTTTTCGTAGTGTAGGCCAAGCTTGAGAACTCACTAGGAAGTGGAATTATCTTTCCTCTGCCTCTTTTTTATAGCATCCTCTACATAAGACGGATGTGGATGTGTCAATGCCCATTTTCATTGCGCAGGTACGCGTAATTGTTATGTCAGTTATGATCCGTGAGAATGTCAATTGAAAGAGGGAGCCAGCCCTGCTGAACTGGATTAGAAGTTCTGTCTTCTTCTTGGTCATATATGTTTCTTCAAACCCGCAAATTTCCAAAGACGAAGCCTTGTCATTGGCGGTTTTTCGAAAGTTTTGTGGGATTCTTGGACATTTGCTCCAGTGGTTTAAATAAGGTAAATAAGGACCTGCTCATCTCACCGAACTCGAGTGATGACCTGATTTTGGCAAACTTATCCGTCGTTTCGTTACCAGAAATGCCACGATGTAGTACGCAGCAGTACGCTGGGAGCAGCATCTTGTATGCTAAGGAAATTTTAACACAGCTAAGACAATAATGTTTTCTGAAATTTCCCGAAAGCAGCAAAAACGTATTTACGTGAAAGAAACAATTAAAAGAGATGATTGATGTTTTCGCGACCGTATAATTCCAAAGTACTCATTGTATGGTGACAAACCTACCTTATGTTGACCATTCAGCTGACTGACAGTGCCCTAGCAGTTTTCGACTCAAAAGGTGTGGTCAAATGAAGCTTGCTATCAAAGAATGCTCCGAGATGTTTGATTTCATTTGAGAAGTGACGCCTTTTAATGCGATTTGGGTTGAATCGGGTGGGAACAACATCAGTTTTTAGAGGTTTAACTGAGCAACCATATACATGTAGCCCATTAGCATTCTCTCTAATTGAGCATAGCCTGTGCTCTGGAGTAAACATCTGAGAGTGTAATGGGAACAGCAACAGACCCTAAGATAACAACATCAAGTCAACATAAAAAGAAGAACGTAAGACACCGACCACTTGTGCAGGCAGCTTCCCCCACGTTCGCCATTATTCTTTGAATTGTCAATCATTACGTTGCCGTTGTACTGAAGTCGAATAAGGAATTTCTATTTTGCAAAATACATTTTTAAGAATCAAACACCAATATAAAACGTTTGGTCTTACAGAGAGAACGGATGCATCAGAAAACGAAGTGTCATCATCGGCACATAACTACATGAACGTGGACGCGCAACAATCCATCAGTTCAGGAGTGGTTCACAGCAGAACCCGCGAACCAATAAAAAATTATCAACGCATCTTTACGAACGGTTACCAAACCGATGATGGATCTTTTTTGAAACAAGTCATAAATTTCTACTTCTTCATATTCTCATATCCATCCCTTTTGTCTGTAATTGGCAAGTTCCCGAATAGTAGATTCATTGCCATGAAAGGGCTTTCTCGTTCGGAACCGGCAGAAAATTGTAGGTCCTCTACATTCCATCACAAGGAATGGTTGTGAGAAATGCCCCGGGACTCACCGCTCGGTTACGCCACCCTATGTGTGAACTCTGAACTGTGAATGTATCAATTTGAATTTGATTTTATGTTTCCTCGTGTTCTCGTCAAAGAGGCTGTTCCAAAAATCATTAGAATCATTATACAAAAATTTTTTAAATCCAGTAGGTATGTGTATAACTTTTCTCGAAACCTTTGCAATTGCTGCTCTCGAATTATCAACACGAAAAGAGGACGAATGAGTTGGTATCAACACAATTATATGATGCAAATATCCATCTACTTCCGAAGTAAGCTGAATGTTAACGAAAACTAATGCTTTTACTATTCAAAACTTGGAAATACTTTCACTAGAAATAAAAACTAGAAAACCTTAGCTTAAGTGGCTTAAGTCAGTGTGTATGTGCATTTAGAGAAGCGAAAAATTGCAAACTTCGCAAAACTCACACATCATAAACTCCCCTCGAAAATAGTTTCATTCAAATAAGCAAATAAGCATACCTCAAGTTTTTGTTTTTATTATTGTGACCTTTCTCCTATCCTCAAGCATTCAGCCCCAAAGCTACTGTAAAGACAAGGCTCAGAGGTCCATAAAAGAAGAGAGAACAAAAAAAAAAAAAGAATACTCTTACCACAAGGGATAGCGCGCAGAGTTATCCTTAGTATCCTGCAAGCGACCAAGGCCTGATCACATAAACGCCACAGCCAGCAACTCTGTCCACTCTTAACTTTTGTCTACGCCATAAAAACCGAAAATTTCATTTCCCAAAGAGTCCAAACCGAACATCCCACTCTACCATTTGGTCCATTCTTCCACCCCCTCCTGTACAGTTTACATACTTTTATAGCTAACTCATGAACTTATCCCGGGATATGGAAATGGCTATGCATACAATTTTAACGAGCAACCATTTTATCCGGACGAAGAGCAGGACGAGGACGAGAACGACGACATGGACGACCGACAACGGCATCGAACATAAAAGGAGGACAGAAATCTATTCGGTTCGGTCCACGGTATGGTGACGGTAGTGGGGGTAAATGGACAAAGTTTCCGTATTGGCCGTCTAGCGGCAGGGGTGATGGCATCACTATAGCACTACGTGGATATGAATGGCATGGAGTTGCAGGACACCAAACGAATGCTGACCCTCTTCAAATTGAACAGTAGCATTATTTTTATAGTCCACCCTTGTCCGTTTGCTTCAGGGTGTATTGGTATTGGTGGATAGGTACACCGTACACCGTACACCGTACATATAGTACGCCATAAGCCCGATGGACGCTCTGAAATGGCTTCTTTGGCAAAGGATTACCGAGGTGAAATTATTACCAGAGAGTATATATATGTGTGTGTGTAACTGGATAGCTGCTGTGGTTATATCGACAACAAGGGTGGGTGGATGAAAGCGATGTATTTGGAACTGTGTATTGTACAAGCATTATTTGAAATTTGCTTAGAGGAACAAATAGAGCATATTTTCCTGTTTGTCTCCGAACACAAAGGGGGATAGTAAATGGCTTGGCTAGAATTGAAACTGCTCTCTGGCTTCCATCTACTGTGGGCTAATTTAGAACGTAATTTCTAATGGCTTGGAAGGATCAACAAGAAAACACATATTTTGGGGGACTTTGGAAATTTGCTTCTTTCACAATATGAATGAGACTGAGAATGTGTTTCGTGAAAGAGGACATCGAACAATAATAATCGGACGATGACTATAATAAGTAAAAAGCTAATTTGAAACGAGATCGATTGTTCGACGGACTTTCAATGGAAAGACACGGGTATAGGTCGATATTGTCTATTTATGGAGACCAAATTGAGGAATAACAGTCCCAACTCTTTGAAAGCAATTAAAATAATGGTAAGTAGGTATATCAGGTGCAAAGGAGGTAGAATTTAACTGAAGAAAAATTAAGAACAATTTATTCGTTAACATTCGCATGATGAAGAGCTTTCGAGACTTATAGGGTAAACGCACTAGTAGCCGGACAGTGTTAGTAGCCGGACACATTGACCTTTTTTTGCGATTAATAGATACATCACTCAAAAAAATCCACAAACAACAACATACATGGGTCCTTCAATGTGTCCTATACATGCATGCAAAGTTTCAGGTACTCGAAATGCGTACTTTAGGAACTACGCATCATTTTATTGTTTAAGGTTTGAAGGTGCGGCCTCGTTGTCGATTTGTGTAAGAAAAAAATAGTGCGAACACTTTTTAGTAGAAAGCAATTGAACAAGTAATAATTAATTTATTGTCATGGAAAGACATTGGTTTCGTTGGAAATATTATTAACTAAAACAATTTGCAAAAAAAAACCTAATTTAATAAAATCTTTGCCATTATCCGGGTGTCCGGGAACTAACACCAAAATTGAATATGTTTTTCAGTACCCAGACATGCTGTCCGGGTACTAACACAGTGCGATTATCATGCATATTCAGTACCCGGACAGGGGTTGTTTCTTAAAATAATTGTGTATGGATACTGAAACAAAAGCGTTCGGATACTAGATCAGTCATTTTAAGAGACTTAATCATTGAGAGATTTGATCATTTTAAGAGACAAGCCCTGTATGGATACAAAAAATGTGCGATTGTCTTATATTTTCAGTACGCAGACATGGCTTGTCTCTTAAAATGATTGTGTATGGGTACTGAAACAAAGGCATCCGGGTACTAGATTTTGCTGTACGGGTACTAACGCAAATGGAACTTTTCTGAATTGTTATTTTATTAATTTTAACAATGATCTCTTTGCAATTTACTTGAACGCCATATTATTGAGAAATGTCTATATTCTTACAATCAATAAAAGTTTCCGTGGTAGCATTTATGGTTACAAAATGGTTTGAAGTCAAAGTTGAGAAAAAAGTTAAGTGTCCGGGTACTAGTGCGTTTACCCTATTCATACGTCGCGTCGTTGCCATTTTAGTGTTCTATTTCACAATCAGAGTTCATTCGCTTATGCAGTTCTATTGGCGAACAAGTTAACATTTTGAGAAAACGCACACGGGTTTCTTTCGGGGTCATTGTATTCACCATTTTGTGGTAAAACCCGTTTTGTTAGAAAGAAAATAAGTAATTAGTATAGATAACCCAATCGCGTTCAAAAATTGTTTTTATTTTCGAACGTTTAATTCATTTTTAAACTAAAAATTCTAAGAAATGAGAGGGAAAATCAATGCGATTTACTAAGTGAACCAAATTTTTTGCAGTCTTTTCATGTTTGAAAAAGCCATCTAAATTATGAAACAAGGAAAAAAGTCACAGCCAATAGCAAACCATGTTCCTTTAAAGCCTTGTATAGACTTTATGCGTAATCGAACAACGAACTTTGTTACTTGCAGCAATGAACTGTTTTTGGTAGATTTTTTGTGAAACACAATCTTTTCAAAATGAAATTCAGAGTAAGCTTTGGTAATAATAGGTTTATTCGTTGAAGAAGCACTGGAGCTGTCCTGTGGTGGTTTTTTTTAAAGACCTTAACCTGCCTAGAATGTCAAACTGAGTACTTTTGAGCCCTGAATTTGCTGTCAACTCGCCCTGAAGTAGAACTAAGTTTTTGCTGGGGCGAGTACAGGTAACGAACAATGATTTCAAATGGCCTGTATTTTTGTTTCAAATGACAGGTAAGTATGCGGTGATTTTGTGGCTTGCGTTTTTTGAGAACCGAAAACCCAAGTATTTTTATAACTCATAGGGCTGCCAAGGAAGGCTGGGTCAACCCTGGGTAAAGTTCAATGAGCGACAAAAAAAATTTAGAACGAGAAGTGCCATATTACATACCTATGTAGTGTAGTTCAAAGCAACTGCTGCTTTTCGCACTATTTACAGGTCCTTCTAGTCTGAGCTTCAATCAGTCAACGGTTCTTGATGATCTTTTCAAACCCAAAGATGAGTATAATCCTGGTTTAGATGGCATTTCAGCCATTTTACTTATGAAATACTGCTCCAGTTTGGGGCTTCATAATCACTAATCAATTCAAGTATGTAAATTTTTCCCGGACTTATGGAAAATATCAGTTTTTTCACCTATCCCGAAAACCAAACTTCTATTTACACTGCACAGCAATGGTTACGTCGCAGAGAGCAAGCTATATACATATATATCTCAAGGTTTTTTCGCCCTGAATTCAAATCTGGCTTCAAAATTGCTTTGGCACATTTCATTTTCAAGAGCCTTCAAAAACGAGAAAATCAGCTCTTATCAACTTTTGAGCTATGTTAACGTACAAAAAATTTCAACCTGAAAATAAACCTTTGCTTTTAAAATAGTTTGATATGCGCTGAATGCAAATAAGGCCTCAAAAATCCTCTACTACATAAAATTACTTCAAAAGTTGCCTTACTTTAGAGCCTAGGTAGAGTCTCGAAAAGAGATTTGAATAAGATAACACATTCTTTTAAATTCTTAGTGTGCTGAACTCGAATCCAGCTACAGAATAGACCAGGTTCCTCAGATTATGGCCGGAGTAAGGTCAAGACATCAATGCTTTATTCTTTGAAAACTTGGCGTTGGAAAGCGATTCTCCGATTCCCTAAGCTTTTCAAAGGCATTTTATAAGAAAAACTTTCTTTTCAGTGCAAATCTATGATATTCTCCAAGTAGCATGGATTTAGTAAGGATTTAATCAGAAACTACTTATCTGATTAAAGTTTATTTCCTTCTCAGTCTCTGCGATGGAAAGAGGAAAAGAAGTAGACGTCATTACCACAGTTTTAGCAAGGCCTTCGCCGAAATCTCTCAAATGGATCTCCTACTCAATTGGATCTCAACCGCCAATGTAGGGTCCGTTTCCGTTTTAGTCTTTCAGTTTCAAGGCAGCCATCTGGTACATTCTTTTTCATTTTTGTCTTTAATGATGTCGAAAAGATCATCAAATATTCTCCTATGTCATCTTATGCTGGCGACGAACATTTTTTCAAGTTATCTCCTCTGATCGGTATTCTCTCAAAAAAAATCTTACTGACGATGGAAGCATTGCTTCTGAAATGTACATTTGAGGAAATATAATAATAGTGTTTTAATTGTTGGAAGACTTACTAATCTTTCAATTTATTCTCTCCAGCTTCAAACTATCTCGTTTCATTCGTCACTTGACGTACGAAGCGAGGAATTAACTCTTTCTCGAAAAGTAGAAAAAACCTCCCCCCAGACCCTATCTTCTTCAGAACCTTCCCATTTAAGTGTTTTCCATGACCGAATTAAATTTCCGCACTCATATTGACGAAGTAATATCAAGAGCTGTTTCCATACCCTTAGCTTTATCAAGAGATGGTTCAAAGAGTTCCGCAACCCCTTTGTTACCAAATCCTTCTATATCGCCTATGTTTGTCCTCTCCTTGAGTATATGCATCACAAATGTGGGCTTTATATCAAGCGGTTCACATCTCAAGGAAACTTTCTCACCCTGCCTCCATACCGTGAAAGTCTCTAAAATATAAGTTTAAAATCAATTTCAATAGAAGTCTGAAAGGGTATGAGTTTGACATCATTTTCATACACCGGTTTCTTACTGGTAACACTGACTGCTCCTCTCCTCTTTTAGACCTTATCTGATTCAACACTAATATTCGAAATGTAAGATCATCCTGCCTTTTTTTTCTTTTTGCTCATCGAACATCCTATGGTCTCAACGAACCTTTAACCAGTGTGCTGAGTTAGATTAATTTTGTCCTTTTTCTTTTTGACCTCAACCTTCCAGTCTCTGTCTAAAAGTTCTCCTTTCAAAAAGTCTGTATTCATACGAGTAGTTTCAATTGGGTTTTAATTTGTTTGTGTTTACTATTGTTTAAGATGTAAAAATAATAAAAAGGGTGGCGCAACAGAGCGAGGAGTCCCAGCGCATTTCTCCTAACCATGCCTTGTGGAGGAATGGAGGGGACCTACCATTTTCTGCCGGTTTCGAACGGCTAATTGAGAAAGCACTTTTCATGGCAATGATTTTATTAACGGAGAGCCAATTCCTCGCGAAAGGTGATACCCGTGAAAAACATTTTTGCCTCTGCTGGGATTCGAACCTCGAACCTCTGAGTTAGCAGGTGGACATGCTAACCATCACGCCATGGGTACCACTTGTTTAAGGCCTCGGCCACGCAGTAAGCGGCAGAGCGGCTAAGCGGCTGAGCGGCGAGCGGCTGAGCGGCAACTCTAAGCGACGTATGGCCAGGCACTGAGCGGTTGCTTTTGAGCGATTACGAGTTAAAATATATATAACTATAATATATATAAATATAAAATTCTGTTTGCCGCTCAGAAAATTAAAACATGTTTGGTTGCTGAGCGGCGCCGCTTTGCCGCTCAGAATTTTGTTTCGCCGCCCGCTAATTGCGTGGCCACTCCTGTGTGATTTCATATGTTTTAATTTTTTTTTGCCGCTCTCCCGCTCTGCCGCTTACTGCGTGGCCGAGGCCTAAGATATGTTAAGCTTACAAATGTGGCGTAGGTCCCACTCAATATCGAAATTTGAGTATCTCAATCAAGTGAACCGCCGCCGCCGCGCTGGAGGACAACACGCCGAGCGCTTAATGAATACGAAAATTTTTAATTAAGAAAACTGTGAAAGTTAGAGAAGTTGTTGATGTTGTGACCGATCGGCGAATATTTTCCAGTTGTAAAAGTCTTGAACCATTCTGATTATTTTGAATATCGGCTACAGATACGCCAATTTCAACAGCCAACGCTTTCATCACACAACTGAAAATTTCTTTAATTGGTAAGGTTCCGATTTCAGCCCTCATTTTGAAGATCCAAGTCAGCGTTTAGCTGCGAGAAATCAATTACTAATTACTTAATTCAATTACTTCTAGATGTAAACGTAAGGAGCTGTATAGACAGTCCATTTCAGTTTCATTTCATTTCGTAAAATTTCACTACTTTCATGCTTTCCATCAATACTATAAATGCACTCAGAGAAAAAAATACCATAAACTTTCAATGGTACGACCATTGATTTAAAAAGACGCTTTTTAATAAGATTTTACTATGAAATCAATAGTTTCTTGGTAAATTCAATGGTATTTGGGGTATTGATCCAATAGTTTTGAAATTATTAATGCTAATACGACACATATTATTAATTTAATGGGAAATACTCCTGATTTAATAATATCCTACCATTAATAATTAATACCACGTACTTTTATGTTAATGGTTCAATACTATAAATTTCCAATAGTTTCGATACCATTAAAAAACATCGTAGTTAATAATTTGTCGAATTAGTTCAATGGGACGGCTCATGGATTGAATAGTATTTTACTATTAACTCAATAATGTTGGCACTATTATTCTAGATAAAGTACACATTTTGTTGAACCATTAAAAACTATTAATTTAATAAGATTTATCTAATTGATATTAATAATACGGACTATTGTTTCAATAGTCTCATGTAATCAAATAGTTATGAAACAAGAACAAAACATTTAATTAATAGTGTATCCCATAAGATCAATGTCTTCAATTTAAATATTTTCGAATATTCGAAATTATCGCTCGAAATATAACACCCATCGTTAATTTAATAGGAAATACTATTATTATGACCAAAAAAATTAATAACACGAACTATTGCTCGAATAGTTTTATGTAGGCAATTTAATACTTATAAAAACAAAACAAAAATAAATTAATAGGTTATCCCATTAAAAAACAGAATGGTCAAATCAAATAATTTCGATAATATATAAGGGCAAACTATTATTATTTACAATTTTTTTTTCGAGAACACGGAGTATTGTTTTTATAGTTTCATGTATTTAATCAATGTTAGGGTTCATTGACAAAATAACGCATCAATGTTACGGTTCATTATTTGAACAAAATTAGGTAGCAAGTTAAAAAAAAACACTGTAGAAGAATAAAAAAAAAAGTTAAAAAAGAAGATTAGGATTAGCCATATGGTAAAACAAATTCGCAAAGCTAAATAAAAAAAGAATTAGCGTGTTTAAAGGTTCATACTTTAAAATCTTTCGTAAGATCGGTTCCTTCACTTGAATTAAAATGGTTAAAAAATTTAAGTTTATGATTTTATTTTTTCCCTGAAAAACGATAAATTTGCCACGAAAAAGTTAATTTTGAACTCCGTGCAAGTAAAAAAAAAACTATTATTACTATTACTATTATGGAAAATTTAGGTTATAGTTGTGAATTATTGGTTTTCTGTACCTACTCAAAAACAGCCCTCAGCTTTCTATCGAGTTCTTTGAGATACACCCTGTCATAAGAAGATTTGTCTACATTTTCTCGCATCCTATAACTTTAATAACTTTCCATCATTGAAGTTATATGATTGCTTAAAATACTTATAGTAAGTTTTTCTTTTAATATGAAATACTATTGGTTTAACAACTTTAACTATTAGCAATTATAGTAGGTATGCCCTTTTGCTCTTGTAGAACTAGAATAGTTTAACAATAGGGTGACCTGTATATTTCGTTTAAAATAAAAAAAGAAAATACTGAGTTTTCATTGTTGCAAGTTGTATAGTTTGTTTTTGCTCCAAAAATAACATTGAGCTTACAAGTTTTTTGGCTTCACAGTTAAGTTTCGTCTAATAAAACACTATCCTTTAATAATTCAAAATTGATACTTTATGTAATTTTGGAATTAAAAAGGCAAAATAGTTGAAAATAAAATATGCATACTCAATTGACTTGATTTGGTTGAGCTTGATTTGTCAAATCAGAAATTCTTGGCCATGGGTGCATTAATTTTGTTAAAAAGTTCATTTTAAATTCTGTGAAAGTGAAAAGTGATGCAATGCCGTATATTTTGCGTATGAAACAAACAGGTACGTATATAATGTTTGTATTATTATAATAACTAATATCATTAATATTTAATTCAATGGACAATTTTAAAAGCAAATTTTCATTTTTATTCAAAACTTTAAAAATGATCAAATTGAATTATATTTAATTTTTTCAAGATTTCTTCCTTATCAGCACAAATAAAATAATTTCGCAAAATTAAAACCCCTACCTCTAAAAATGTATACATGCAAAAATCGGTTGTTTGAAATGTAATTTCATACAACTTTGTATATGAAAAGTTTTTGTCTACGTCTGATACTTTTTGACTAGATACTGAAAATAAGAAAAAGTGGTTTGCAGTCTTAAGAGCCTCCCTTGCTTCCCTAAGCACGGTAAATCCGCCATAAGAGTCAAATGTAAAAAATAGGTTTTAAGCGATGAACTTATTTATTTACCTTTTATCTCCTATAATAGACCAACAGTACTAGGGGAAGTTAGGGAAGCTCTTTAGACAGCAAACCACATCAGTAATAGCCTCTGTTCCAAAATTCAGACTGCTAAAAAGATTTATTCTTACTAGGCCAAATGATACGATAATAAACATATAACGATAATTACAGACTAAGTCGAAAAATAACAATCGTAGGCAAAAAAGTGTTTGATCAAAGTTATAGCAAATTAAATTTTGAACAACTTTCATTATATAAGTTTTTTGTCAAAAAATTAAAATTAACGAGTTATTTAACAATTTAACAACCATTTTTCGAATCTTCGAAAACAGAATTCAGATAAAGCCATTCTTTAAAAGTCCCGTTAAATTTTAATAGTATTTATCCCATTACCTCAAAGCGATAATAGTATATCCCATTAAAGTGCACAGTTATTTACGAAATTTATGGTATGTATCCCATTACTTTATTCCAATTTATAGTATATCCCATTAAAATAGTAAGGTAATGGCAGCAAGTCAATGTCCCTCAAAATTGGGTTTTTTCAATGAAACTTTGATTTACTTCATTTTAACAAAAAAGTTTAATTAATTAATTAAACTTAATTAAGCCACAAATGCTATTCATTGTCTTTTTCCATCTGAAAGCAAAGTGAGTTTTTTTACTTTAAAATTACACAAACTAAAAAAGTACAGAACTTTACATGATCATCGGTCATTTCATTTCATTTCATTTCATATTTTCATTTTGCTAAAGGAATATTATCTGCACAAAAGAGGTCGTGGGCTTAATCCAACCGGTAAGCTTCACGATAAGGCAAATGCGCGGATAAAATTAAGAGGTTTAAAAAGACAACTAATAACCGAGGGCATCGAAGACGAAGGTAAAAAACAAAATCGGTTTTAACTTTTTTTTATGTAATTTTGTTTATTCCTATAGAAACCTTCGTATGTGATCCCCCAATTGACGAGATATTAGCTGAAGTTAACTCCGAAGAAGCTGAACAAACCACCATTATTTGGCTGACGCACAATAATGAGCCATAGTCCGAAGTTCAGACAAAATGGACTACAGTATTCCAAGAGCGGAGCTTGGATATAAAAACTGATGGTTTAAATGTCCTTACAAAATGGCCACTGTTTAAGCATTCTCTGGGGCATACGCTTGTAAGTCAATATGACATCTCCTTTTTTAATTAATTTAAAAAAGGTTACAGTCAGTCAGTTGTAACATATTTATGTATTTTTATATTATGTATTCCTTAAAAGAGATGTATGAAACATTGATCTAGTTAATTTTAACATTCTTAAAATTAATAATTGCAGGTTGAACTCGACTATGAAAAATTAAAGCCAACGAATAAATCCAAACTTTTTCAACTTTGGCCAGCATTCGTACAAAAAATTGTTCCAATTTTGCAAAAGCAAATAAAACACAAGGCCTCATTGGACTTACTAAAAGAACTTCAAGATACTGACACAAGTAAGATAAAAATTTTATTTATTTACGTATTATGTTTTTATCTATATAGATAGAGCAGAAAAACTTTTCGCACTGGTCTACAGGGGATGTGCAATTCCAAATGAAATTTCAACCTGTTTTATTTGCATTGCATGGAAAATCAATTTCCACTTCGGTGTTGCACTCAGTTAATCTTAATCTTGACAGCCCGCCAATTCACATTCATTTTTTACACAATGGATTAAAAGTGTTTCGGTTAAAAAAAATTTAAAAACATTTGCTTAACATAAAAATTGGTATCCCAACATACAATACTATTTTAAACTCATAACTTTAAATTTGTATCTTTATATCGAACTTATTGTACAGAAGTTAAGTTTCGTTAAGTTTTTTGTTAAATAAAACCTATTTAAAACACTTAAATTTAAGAGAAAATATAGATTGTATAAATATTTTAAAAAGTTTAAATAAATGTTAAAGTAAAATTGTAAAATGTTACTTGAATACTTGTATTAATTTTTTTTTGTAGATTTTTATTTAAACAGGTTATGGATAACTATCACTGAGTATAATGTAAAAGTGAGTATATTTTCAAAAGGACTTGGATCTAATCTGCAATAATGCTTTACCATTTCAGCTTTTTATTTTTGGAACATAGTGGTACGTATTGTTTTTTTAATATGATATCTATCATTTTAATAGTACATACCTCATAAAATGCAAAACGTATGTTGTTACTATTAAATTGATATAGATATCACATTAAAACAATAATGCGTACCATTAATTCTAAAAAATTTATACTATGAAAGTCATAACATAATACTATTAAAGCAATAGTACTTAACTATTAAAACAATAGTGCAACCCTATTAAAAAATTAGTCCTACACTATAATATCAATAGTACCAAACTTTTGAAATAAAAGTGCTACACTATTGAAATAATACTACAACACTATTGAGACAATAGTACTACACTATTAAAATAATAGTATTACAATATTAAAACACTAGTACTTGACTATTAAAATAATGGTGCATCACTTTTAAAACAATAGTACGAACAATAGTACAACACTTTTGTTTTAATTGTACTACATTTTTGTTTTAATACGGTTTTCCTATTATTTAAAGGCGATTTACCATAAGATCTTAATAGTTTATATACCATTGAATTAATAGGTATCGTATTGAAACAATAATGCGTACTATACATTTTTGAAAAACATACCATAGAAAATGTAAGATTATACTATTAAAGCAATAGTACAACACTATACATCCGTTTACAAATACATACATTCGAGTTCGAATTTCGAAATTAAGCAATGGTATTCCACTGTTGAATCAATAGTATTACCAGATTAATTTTCAATAGGACATTGCTTATTAATTTTAGTCTGTTATAGTACCAACCATTGATTATTAATAAGAGAGACTATTATTTCAAAACTATTTAACTTTTAAAACAATAATACAGACGTACCATTATAATAATAGTTCCAAAACTGTTACGGTAATGGTCTGTGTCCTATTGACCAATTTTAATCGTAAAAAATCATTGAAACAATGGGAATTCTTATTCAAAATATGGTTTTTTTCTCTGAGTGTGGCATTTTCTTTTTCTTGCGAGTCATGGCGGTGCAAAACATTTGGGGAATCCAAAAATCAGAAGAGCTCAACACAGTTCTACGTTGTCGGGAAAGGATTCACTTTCCAAAATTCAGAAGAAATAGACAGATATCTTCTTTGTTTCTAACCAGGATTCACCTTAAGGACGGGTCGCACATGGTATCAGCCGCTATCCAAATTTCGGCTGCAGTTGCGTGTTCAACTGCAGCTAGCAGTCGCTGCTGAATAAAAAAAAAAAAAGAGATCTACTTCACACAGTAAACTTGTCATAAAAAATCAAAAAATAAAGTTTAAACGCCAGTTTTCTACGGTTTTGTGTAGCTGTTTGCTAATATAGAAGATGCCTATTATAAGCAGATAGCTTGACCATGCTACCAGACGGTGCTGTTTCGTAAATTTCACTATGCAACACATTCAGTGGCGTAACTTAATTCTTCTGCGCCCCCTGCCAGGAGAAGACCTGCGCTCCTATTACACAGGTCTGCGAAAAATATTTTTTTGTCAGCTGCATGAGATATTTTAACTGAATTATAGGTTTTAAAGTGCGCTGATTTCAAAAGTGATGGCCATTTTTTCCTATCACATAAGGCTTTGTTGCAAATTCAAACACAAGAAAACACAAAGCTCATCTTGCAGCTTTGAGCTTCGTATGCTGCTAGCATCCGTTGCACAATGGTTTTATAGTTAGGATCCTTAGTACACTTCGCACAAAAATTAAGGGAGCAGAAAAAAGTTTTTTGGGGATTATCAACAGGCTGTAACTTATACAAAAATTGTCGTACACCAAAAAAAAAATAGTGCGTGCAGTCCCCCCGCGCGGAAGAAGTGAAACTTCCTAATATGAAAATGAAAATAGGAAGGGGTAGAAATTTATTTTGAGTGAACTCGTATTGTTTCTTTAAAAGAAAAAGAAAAGAGATGGATCGGAGTAAATTTTCACGGGATAGCTACTTAACACCATTTCATAGAACAATTTTTTATTTTTTGGTGGAGATTAGAGGACGAAAACTAGGATTTTAAAGATCTATGTATGTACATATGTACATAGTACTTATGTATGGAATAGAATACCAGGAACCTTTCTGAAACCGTTGATTGGCCAGTGTCAGTGGTAGCTGACTGACCGACCAATGAAGACCGCAGTCTTAACACCTAAGCCCAAGACGGAGAACATTTACATATGTACATGTTTAGACATGATCAAACATGTTAAGACATGATCAAACATGTTTAGACATGATCAAACATGTTTAGAAATGATCAAACATGTTTAGACATGATCAAACATGTTGAGACATAATCAAACATGTTTAGACATGATCGAACATGTTTAGACATGATCAAACATGTTTAGACATGATCGAACATTTTTGAGCCGGGCGTAAATGGAAATTGCTTATATATACATGATTATGCCTCCACTAACTACTACATATGTACTCATAACTACATATATTAAAATTGTAATAAAATCTTTCAGTAGGGATGCTCATGGAAAAAAAACATCGATGTTTTATTCGATGTGATACATCGTAACCTTACATCGATGTTTGTCGATGCATCGCATAAAAACATCGATGTTTTCGATGTATCGATGTTTTTCGAGCAAAGCATACTCGTCGCGTGTGCAGCTGCACATCGTGTAGTATGTCTCTGGATATATAAAGTAAAGCAGAAGAGAGGATATTATGTATGACATCTTAGAGTGTGTTTACATAGAGGAACCATGCTATCTTGCGTTAAGACGCTGATAGATGTCACCAAGTAAATAAATCTACATTTGAAATTTCAAAGCAACAGTTTTCTTGTGCATTTCCATACCATTGACATTTTCCCTGTTTCCCTTCTCTGCTGCCTTTTTTTAAGTCAAATTTCTGTGGAGAGCATTCCACCAAAAAATTCAAAAGTCGATTTTATTTACTTGGTGACATCTACCGACGTCTTAACGCAAGCTAGCATGGTTCCTCTCTGTATACAAACTCAATGATGACATGAATTAAACAGAAACAGAACACTGAAATCGATTTGGTTAGGTACTGTAACTGTGAGTTGTGAGTGTGTATTGTACGATGCTTGCTTTATTCAATATGGATCGAATGAAAGACACCATCCCACTGATATGAAATGAGTTCAACTGCAGATTTGGCACTTTGAGTGAGTCTTTTCAATGCTTGCTTCATTCGATGCATCGAATAAAAAACATCGATGCATCGGCAAACATCGAAAGGGTGCGAAACATCGGATTTATTCGATACATCGAATAGTAAACATCGATGTTTTCGATGTATCGATGTTTTCTGAGCAACCCTATCTTTCAGTAACCACTCACCAAAAGCTCTGATTTGTACATATGTACATATGTATGTACATATGTATATTGTCTTCGAAATAAAATTCCGCAATTTCAATGAAGCAATCGAAATTTATTTTGCAAGCCAGGCACGATTTTCACACACACGACACAAATTGAAAATTAAGAAAGAACAAAGAGTTAAGGTGGATTTACATGCATCTGCACCCATAATTTTTCATCTGCAGCCATAATTCTTTTCGCTTCTCTTTTTAACTCTTGTGCTTTATAAATTATAATCTACATAAACTAAACTATACCAAATCCAGCATTAGTTCCCATAATGACGCGTCATATAACATACAACTGTTATAGCAACAAATTTATAGCAGTGCCAAAAACTATGCAATCGATAATATGTTTAACACGGAAGTGTAACGCTGCATGTAACACGGAAGTGTAACGCTGCATGTTTGCAAGTCGCATAAGAAGTTTCACTTCAAAAAAAAAGAAGTAAATTGAAGCTCTAAGTGTCTAGTTTTCGATTCGGAGTTTGAAAATTTTTTTTCAATATATTTTTCGAGTATGTAATCATAAAAAACCACAAAAAAAAATTTTTCGAATTTTTTTTGGTTTTTTTTAATCTAATCTAAAAATCTCGATACGAGCATTTGACGCTGAGATATCGGTATTTGAATGGAAAAAGATCATTTTGTTTTTGATTACCAATATCTCAGCAACCAATGATCGCACAGAAATTTTGAGGTTAGTTTCAAAAACTTGAATAAATTCTCTACAAGAGTTGGCAATCGAATTTAAAAAAAAAAAATTTTCAATCATTACATGAATTTCCCAAAAACTTTCGCCCTACGTTCTTGAACGATACCCAAGCTTCTTTTTATTTCTCATTCATAGTTTCCACAAATGAAGGGTCCGTAAAAAGTTTTCTTATGTCGGGGCCGGTGAAAACTCCCTCTTTCAACTTTGCTTCTGACAGCTTCGGGAATTTTGTACATAAATATTTGAAACAGTCTCCATCCTTTTGCAGTGATTTTACAAATTGTTTCATTTACCCCAATTAGATACGGAGAGGGGGCTACTAAACCTTTTCTGATGGTACCAAGGTAGAGTTTATAACATTTTTCTCTCCAGGTTTTAAAGTTTCTCGGGATGGCCAATCACCTATCTGGCTCTACTATCCCACAAGCATAAGAAGCATGGGTATATGTATAACCTGCCTGCTGACCCAAAAGCATTGTCAGTATTTTGAAGTCCTCACAAATCATCCATGTCTACTGAGAGCTTTTCTTTGTTTCAAGCGATATACTCGTACGTCATTTGACTTGTCATGTGAAAACATTCCCAGTCTCACCAACAGTTCAGGTTGTTTTTCTCCATTATCAAATAAAAGTCATATAGGTTTATTACCAATGAACATAGATACTGCAATATACATAAAAACTTATGTGATATAATAATTTGAATATTTTTTCTGTTTTTGGGAGGTCTAAATCTGTAAGAAAATGTAAAAAAATCCTATGCAGTTTTTTGGTCGCAGACCTGTGTTATTTTCTTTCTTTTGAAAAAAAAACTATTCTAAGATGATGCAACCTGTGTTATAAGTGCAGAGGAGTGTTATTATACGACTGATGGCTCAGTTATCCACAAAATAAAACAAAAACTGCGACGTCAGTTAAAACTTTACAATAACATCGAACTGAATGACGTGACCTGTGGAGCTCCAAATGGGCTCAACTTGTATCTGCTCATTTTGAGACATTTCTAAACTCATATAACCTTTTAAACTTTTGGTTGTTCAATGCTGCTACAGTAAACGGTCAAACTTTGTTGAAAATTGTTTTCATTCAATAAATACCTAATGTCTTTTTTACTTTTTATGGTCAACAAAATCCTTTCTATGCCCATAACTTTAGCGTTGATTCTACAGAATCATAAAATTCCACTTTTAAATTTGACTAAGCCGACAGTTTTTCGATGCAATTTATGTCTTCAGTTTCATATACAATTTTAAATACCTTCATACCTACATAATTAAATAATAAGTAATCGTTTGGAACCAACATGCTCAGGATAGTTAACGTCCTAGTGCCATGCGAAAAAAGCATGGTGACCTAAAGTATTCTTCCTGTTTCGAACTTCGAAGTTCAGAAAACCCTTGCCATAGCAGTATTACCTACACTCGGTAGTCTTACGAAATTTTTGAATTCTGACGCCCTTGATGAAATTCAACACGGCTGATCTCCTTGTTCGCCCCCCTCCCTCCGGGAAGGGTCTCCAAACCCACTATTTTCAAATGGTGTTGACGATTTCCTTAACAAAATTTGCAATTGAAAAAGTTTAATAAGGTCATCATCTAAAATTTTGTTGAATGAAATCAATCTTACCATGATTAATTTCGAGGTATTCATAAAAGTATACCTACCTAGTATAAAGAAAAACCCAAAACGACTTTTTCATAGCAATTTTAGAACAAGTCAAATCAAAACCTCAGGTCAGAAAATACATAATTTTTTAATATACTTCTGTTATGAATCCAATAAAACTCACAACTCACAATATCTGTGCTCAAAGTCAGACTTTCTTTTCTGTCGCATACTTAACTACTTTCTTCTCAAAATATCCCCGCCAATATGATTTCCATAAGAGTTAAGAAACCGCCATTCGCATCCCACTCTAATAAATTCCGATAAGTCGTTTGAAAATATTGCTCACTCACGAACCAAATTTCAAAAATCACCCATAGGCACATTTGTTGCTTTCGCAACGCCTCCATATCCATCTCAATTCGCTATGAATAACACAAACGAAGCACGGAGGAGACACATGTGAACCGTAATAAAATCCATTTGAAAAAATTTCACGCAAATTTATTTAAGGTCATCGCGCTCCCTGTGCACAGCGTCAGCGTTAGCGTAATTTAAAGTGCATCTCTCAGTTGGAAAAGTAAACATTCGAATTATGTGTATATGCTGTGTAACAGCAGGATACCCGTCCGCAAAACATGCCCTTCTCTATCCTAGAGGCACAATAATTCATTTGCTAGCTATCTCTCACCGCATGTCCTTGTCTGGTACACTGTTTGTGGAAATGCCATTGCCACACATGCACTGAAAATGAAAATCATATTGATCGAACTGAATCGATTTGAAAATCGAATTTTTGGATTTTTAATTTTTTAACGGCGTGTCGTCGTCGTCGTCGAAGGATAATGGCTTCACAGGGTTAAAAATTCAGTTAAAGAGGGAAACAGTCTCACCCTTTCTTATGGTTTTTTTTTTTTGATTTTGATTTTTTCATGTGTTGGGATGTCAAAGCATGTCCTTTCTGTGAAAGTCAAATGCAACTTTGGGAATTGTTTGGATTTGATTTATTTATATTGGTGCTCCAGATATCTGTCCACGTTATCCTGGTATTATCCTCGATTTTTGGTTTTGTCTACCCCTTTCTTTTGACTTCGCACTGAATCACCATCGCATCATCGGTTAATTCAGTTCTTTGTGGTGTGAATAGGCTTGTGTTTTTGTTCTTTTTCCTTTCCTTAAATTGAACCAGTGAGAATAGCATCGCTCTTCTCTTTTACGATTTAATTCTCAAAGTGTCCTTTCAAAATAAAAGAAGAAAAATTGAATATATTTAAAATGTAATTTCAGTTCATGGCCTTGTTAATGGCAGCCTTGGCTGTGGCGATCCTTTTTTTTGCGTATACATCTTTACAATTTAAAGGATAATAAAAGCATGTGGTATGTATCCATCAAGTAGGTCCCATGGGTTGCATTTGCCACCCCATTTGCAGATAGTAATATACGATGGGATCTACCTTACTTTTTGTATGTGTCGCTTTTTGGGTCTTCTTCTTATTCTTTTTTTTTTTTTGCTTTTGACTAACCACTTGGATTTCCCTCGATGCATGCTGGTCGGTTTTTTTTTTAGAAAACGGTCGGAGAGACAGACCATCACGAATATGGCCTTTACTTGCCAGCTGTACTTGTAACTTTTTGATTGTTTTACTGAAGCAAAGTTAAAACTGTGTCGATGGTTATTGTTTAACTATAGTTTCGGTCTTAATTGAATAATGTTGGTAATTTAAAGGCATATTCCCAAAAAGGTGATTAGTAAAGTTTGACAGGGGTGAAGCATCTGTAGATAAAGTGAGTAGCGTCAGCAAAGCTTAAGTCAAGACTTTACTTAACCCAAATTGATCTTAAAATACATCGTTTTACTCAGTTGCGGTGGGAGAGTGAATATTGTTAATAATTCATTTATAGAAAATAAAGATCACTAATGAGCCTGCCAGGAAACATTTCAGACATTTTTCCCAGGACATAAACCAGCAGTTGGTATCTATGTCTGACTTCTAAGTCGGAGCACTTATCGACTATTGGATCTTAAATGCATTCAGCACGCCTCCATTGGATCGAGACAGATTTAATAAATGCGCCTCAAAGTAAGCAAGAAACCAACCAGATTCTCCCCTTATCAGAAATGACAGTAAAGACTTCCTGTTGTTGTCAAATGAAGCAATTATTTGTCTTCAATTATAACGTGAAAAATAATACAAAGCATGAGGCAGGATTTCTATTGGTCTTCGGCATAAAGTGAATAGCTCCTTCTTTTAAGTTCGATCGTAATGAGTAACGTCACCTCAAAAGGATATTAAGATTTACTCTCTTACTTCTTTTTAAGGGTAAAAGACGATAGTGTAGTTCGTGTTAGTTCGTTTAACACGACCATTTTGCTATATGAGGCAAAGAACACATCGTATTAGGTACTCAGTGATTTCTAATGCAAATTATAATTGGCAAAAAGAATTGGAGCTTAAGATTCCTTCGAATCTGATCAACGCCATAGATATATGGTTTACAACTCAAACGACTGAAATAAGCTTGTTTTGGACCGACCGACAGAAAAAGCATTTATCATTTTAACCAGAAATTACAGAGTGATTTCGTTTTAGCCCTTTCAGGACGCAATCCAGGTGACAATGTTACAGAAGTTTTGCATATTGGAATAAATTAATATAAACCGAAAAAAAAGTTGAAATTATTGATGGACGTGTCAGGTTGGTGAAATATAGGTACCATTTCTGTCGGTTTGTGGTACAGTGGAGTAATATTCGTCATGTAAAAGACAAAACTGTACAACACCACGAACAGATGGGCTGGTAGAGACTATGACAAACATATCAAGTTCTACAAATGTTTGAACTTTTGCTGGTACACATGTGTACCATGCGTCCCGAAAGGGTTAAGCTAAAAACACTCGATCACGTTCGACAAACGCCGCCGCCGCGCCATCTATGCATACAAACACTTTCGTATTTTTTTGCCTTTGTTTTCTTTCAATGTAAGCCTGTGGGTCCTTCGAAAGCCATTTTCACTGAGTTATTTGGATTCCTCGGTTGAACATGACAACGCGAGCTGAGCTAGATTAGCTCAATTCTTTGATGTAGCGGCTTCACGGATCTCGATACTATGAACTTCCACTGTAATTCTAAGCGCTTCCGTATCAGCTGTCCTCAACATGCTCTCATACTTTATATACTCTGTACATTGTCCAACAGCGTTGCCAATTTAGCGACTTTGTCGTTAGAAATGACGACTTTTGCTTGTGTCCTAGCGACTAAAAAAAAGTTCTGACGACAAAAATTGTTTAGCGACTTATCTAGCGACATTAAAATTTTCTTCCGAATCAAATTTCTACATTAATTTATTTGTCCTATGTCAGACTTAAGTTTGTACTATTTAAAGACACTTTGTATGAAAACATTGCTGGCGGCAGTACGTAGAAATATAAAATATGTAGTTTTAAATTCGTTTTTTAAAGAAGTAAAGTCATAGAAAAAGAAAAAAATGTTGTGTTTATCGAAACTGTGAAGTTTATAAAGCAAAATAATATAAAAGTGTAGTGAAAATACTCGTAAACTGCTGTGTAAGACAATGTTCCAACCATACAATGAAGACAAAAATCTGCAGTTTCTATAGTGTTCCTCGAGTATAAAATGGAACTCCTAGACAAAAAATTCTCTCGGAAGAAAGGCGCAGACTATGGTTAGATGCTATCAATAGGAAACATCTAAGTACTAAATTGCTTCGTGTCTGTTCCATACATTTCATTTAAGGTATGTAAATATCTGGTTACAAATTGTGTACAGGTAGGTCATTAATAAGAACTCCAGGCAAGAACGCGAAACTTTTAGGTCATCTAATTCCAGATTGGATACCAAGCTAAACATGGGCTTCAACATGAAAAAAAAAATCAGAAATCGTGATATATAGTACCCAATCTGGATTTAGATTGTTCTTACTTGGAGTTCTTATTATAATCACCTACCTAATATAATTTATAACCATGTTTACATACCAGAAATGAAATGTTTGCAGCAGAAACGAGCCAATTTAGTGTTCAGATGTTTGCTAGCAGTCAACAACGGCCTGCGCCTTTCCTCTGAGAGATTTTCCAATTTGGAGTTCTATTCCATAGTCGTGGAAAACTGTAGAATCTACAGTTTTCTGTGTTCATTTTATGGTTTGAACACCGTTTAACACAACAACTCACGGGCAGTTTCACAACACTCTATATAATTATGTTCTTAAAATTCACTTCTCTAGATAACAATTCCGAAACTAATTTGTTTCTCTGCCTAGCACAGCCAAATATGTTTTCATAATTCATACAAAATGATTCAGCTGTCAACTATTTTTTTCTCTCTCATTTGACAGGTCCATATGTGATTGCCTTATTGAGTAGGCACATCTTCAAAGAAAAGTGTGTTTTAATCAAAACCAACCAGTTTGTATCAAAAAAACAAAATCAAATTGAAAAACAATAAAACTGTGTAGCATGACCAATTCAAAGTCAGCAAATATCGATAAGAAGACTGTAAAGCGATTTTTTCTTCTGTAATTAGAATAAGACTGTATAATTTATGAATGTCAATAAAATACATACATACATACATACATCTCATTTGACAGGGACACTATCGCGAACTGCCATATTTAGTTGAAAGTTTTTTTGTGAGTAAAAATTGTAAATAGCTACCGATATTGTACACAATGTGTATTTTAATGAATTATAATCTAATTACTTATGTACCTAATTTTGATGTTTTTTACTTATAACAACCTTTCAACTTCTGACTCTCCCATACAAAATCTTGAGTCCGTTTTCGGTGAAATAAATTTTAGCGACTTTCTAGCGACTTTTCATGTTGAGTCTAACGACTCGACCTTCTACGAGCTGGCAACACTGTGTCCAACATTGTGAATTGTATTTGAGAACTGAACGCACTACTACTACGTTGAGTCTTCCCTTTAGAAAACGGGAAGCAAAAGTATTCAGTCTTTTTGGACTAACAAGATCTTAACTTCTTTCTAAAACATCAAGAAATGTTCGTTGATTAGGGCTGCATCATCAGCTCACTAACAGTTCACTAATACCTTTTTCCATTTGAAAGTCAACGACTAGAACAAAGAATAGAAGTCTAAAGACGACAATCGTTGAAGCTTAGCAGCGAGGACAAAACGATTCTTCTCTTCGACAAAATTTCTAGTTCGTTTTGATCTTCTTTGTCTTTTGTGTAGGCTATTTCATCTGCCTATCACTCATTAATTAAGCAAAAACTGGGCATGAGATACTCATGTTTTAGATAAGGTTGCTCCAGTTGTGCTCAAAACCCTTTTCTAAAAACAAACCTAAAAGATGTGTAAATGAAAAAAGGTTAGAATTTCTAGTTTTTACCCTCTTTTTGCAGCCATCCGAATGTGAGATGGATTTATTGTAAATGAAGCGGCAAGCCAAACTTAATACCAAACATCTGACGCTTTTGAATCAATTGTTTGCAGTGCTGCCAGCTTAAAAATGTTAACCTCAATTAAAATATCCTTCATACATTATTCTTATCCAGCAAATGCTTTTCAGTCATTTTCCAGGAGGTGAATTACAGCTCACGTTATCAAGTGAGTGAAAGGCTTCAGTGATCGAGTAATCAGCATACGTGATCTCACGTATGGCTATTTAAAATTGTACTAGCTACATCGAAAATTCACTGATATACTTCGGGTTTCTATTAACTCACAGATGTCACTGATGTCTCTTTAGACTAATTTAATTCATTTTGCTGGAGAAATTCATTCATTTATATAAAAAAGAAAAGTTTTAGTGAGATTTTCAGAAAACAAAAACAGTAAATGCACTCGAGTGGTGTTGTTCAAAGAAATCTTGTTAATTGCTACCTATAGACTGTTGTGATTTTCTTTCGATGCATGTGAACGTTGGCAACGAAATTGATAAATTCGAACGGATATGTACTTCTTTTTCGATATGGTTGGCACTTTCTTATTAACAATCTTACTTTGACTGGGATAGAGTAATCGGCCTTCGTAATAAATACAAGAAATATGTTCATAAAGTTTCTTATATTTTCATTCATTTCAAGAATATTCAGTGAGCACTCCACGCGTCGAATGAAATTCCGTTCGACTAGTAAAGTCTCAGTTGTTTTTGTCATGTCCAAAGGAGAGATTCAGAGAACTCCTTCACAAAATCAATAAAATACAATAGACAATACAAAGACACATAATCCCGATGAAAAAAGACCAAAATACGCAGAGAAACTCATCGAAATCTGGGGCTATTGTTTGTTGGTCCTTCAATTTACCCATCTGATTCTATTCGCCTTAAATTGGATAGTTTACTCTCAGTAGGGTTCATTAGGTCTTTCATCAAGTCCATCGATTCGATATTAAAACTGTCACAACGATCGTCCAGAAATATGATATCTTGACTAGCGGGAGTAAGCATAACGACACTCGAAGTCCTTAGGCCTTTCCGATTTTGAATTTTCGGAACTTGGACTTGTGAAATCTAAAAAGAAATATGAAAAATTGATCAAAAAAAAAATTTTACAGGATATCGTTCGATGCCAAATCGCACTAGTTTGAACAGAAAACGGATCGCAAACACATCGCATGATAGGTTCCACTTAACGCAATCGCATCGCACGCACAAATCGCGCTGGTTTGCGCAGGACTTTACAGTTCGCGTTATCGAGTAAGTGAGTAGCATCAGTGATCGATTTGAACGGATAGGTACTTCTTTTGGATATGGTTAGTTACTTATCTATTTTGACTAGGCATTTTTTATTAATAAATCTACGTTGACTAGGATTGAGTAATCTGCCTTCGTAATAAATACAAGAAAAATGTAGGTAGGTACCCAAAGTTTCTTATAGTTTCATTTCATGAATAATCAGTGAACACTTCATAGTGGAATGAAGTTCCATTCGATTACTGATGAGAGAATGCTAAATTGGGACTAAATATGATTGCTCGGTTAAGTGAGCGGTAATACCAAATTCAAGTAATTCCGTCACGAGTTATTCGATAACGTGTGCTGTAGTTCGACCCTTGCATTTGGTTAGTCTCAGGCATGGAACAATACAAAACCGGGCGGATTGCCAACGCATTGTGAGGTCAACGTGGCGAACACAACGAACGGATCACTAGGGTCAAGCAGTTACGTGCGAAAGCTGTGATTTCCTCGAGATGACAGTGTTCCTAATGCCGGGAAAGGAAGAAGAAGAAAAAAGAAGTTGCTTTAAATCAAAGAGGAAAATCCTTCTGATACTCTTTTGTTCGCCGAAACTTTGCTGAGTTTGGTCAATGCATTCTCAAGAATGTTCCGATCTTAAGCTCTTGGTTTTCATAATGTTTACAAGCTTTTTTCAAATAAAACTTTCACGTGAATATCCAGCCTCGCAACAGAATAGCTACCTATTTCAACACAACACAACACAGTAACAGTAAAGCATCAACAACCAACGAAAAATAGAATTCCATAAAAACGGACCCTTCCTCGTCCACTGTCGTAAAATTCAAATAAAGACACAGTCAACTCAGCATTCATGGGGGTATTCGCTATTTGGTCGCCGCCATAGCCATAGCCATATCCTCATCGCCATTGCCCAGTAAAGTTAAAGGTGGTTGGTTGTTAGCATTGACGTTGTTAGATTTCCTCTTTTAGAGTTTCCTGTGGAACATACCTACACATATTAGCAATCTCGTTACATATGCATGTATTTGCCTACATCACAGATAAAAACAGCAACAAAATGAAAAAAAAAAAACATTACTTTACAATACACATTATGGTTGGGTACTACGACGACGACGACGACCCAACATGACAGGGTATTTACATGTCTTTGGATTTTTTCTTCCTTTCTTTTCAAAAATAAAGGACAAAGGACCGTTGGTAGCCCCATGGATACTATGACAGCCTGTGGGGGAATGAATATCGAATGAAGGACCAAACGTTAAAAAGTAGAAGGAGAGCAAAAAAAAAAAATAAATAAACAAGAAAACTTTGAAGAGGGTCAAATGGAGATAAATGCGACTGTTTCACTTCTTCTTCCCGGGGTTTTCCTTTTTAACTGTTACGGGTCACTTCTGGGACATTGCGGGCTCAATTTTTTATTGAACATGTACCGCACACATGGACAGAAAACGTGTATAGATCTGCGTTAGGGTATTTTGCTGAGTAGATACTTCTACCTACTTCTATTCCTATTCTGTGAATGTAAGTTTAAGTAGTTCCAATTAACACTTTGCGAAATTTATGTGAAATTTGATATTTTATTTCAGCCCGCTATGAAAAAAAAAAACAAGTTCTAAGCTTTTTGCAATCACACCAATTCGATAAGTGACCGGAAGGGTGAAGTGTATGTAATTCAATCGCCCTTAAATCAACTGAGCTGTCGGGTGGATAATAAATTTATTGCCAGACCCTTCTGCTTTGGAGACCAGCTCGGCGTCTTAAGGTGAACAAGTTTGTGAATTAATGTGCCAATCACTTTTCTCGAAACACTTACGGTCAAAAACATTTCACCCATGAAAGCAAATGTCATGTCGCACATAAAGAATTGCCTCTTTGGTCAGTTAAGAGCCGTAGATTGAACTGCAAATGTTCTTAAGGAAGTAATTTACCTACGGACTCAATAGATGTTATTCAACCCTTTAAGGAAAAATTGAAATAAAAAAAAAAATTTAAGTGGAAGGAAATTATTCCCAGGAGTTTCTTACAAAAATGTTTCTTTGGAGAACTCAAAGTAATTTGATATGTTAGATTTTGTGAGTTCATGAGTTCATGTTGGTCGGGAGAGTGCAACGCACCGTGCCATGCCGTTACAGTTCAGATGATGATAACTTTGCTGTTTAGAAATTTTGTGGTTGAAATGTCTTACTTGTTCTTTTGTGAGCTGAAAACAGGAAAGGTAAAAAAGACAAGTTGTGAATTTTGATCAAATCCGAAGTCGTGTTCGTCAAACTAGTTTCGATAAGTGTTGTTCAGTTATTTGATTTTGCTGTTGGAAATAAGATACACAAGAAAATTATTCAAAAAATCAGCTCCTTATTGGGTATCATCTCAATAAAAAAAAATTGCGGTTGCAATGTAAGACGGCCAAGAAGCGATATGATGAACTTTAAATAAAAACCAGTGAACCGTTTTTAAAAGCTGTGTATTTCACTGTAATGCAGCATTAATCGTGGGAAGCACTGAAGTAGAAAGCTGAAATGTGTTCAACCGGGCCAGAATTATTTGTAATGCTACAAGATCAAATTCTTACATTTCCAAAGAGTAATGGAAAAAATACTATTGTGTCTAAAGGAAGTAAGCATTTTTTATAATTTGTGAAGAATATAAAGAATTCCACCACGTCATCTGTCCCAACGCTCGTCCTCAATGACTCTTCAGCTATTTAGGTTTATTAAGCTTACTAAAAGCGATTAGAACATAAATTTAAACTTAAAAATATTTAAGCTTAAAAATATAAACAAATAAATATATGTACAAATATACCTACAATGCTTAATTCTAAGTTGAAGTGCAAGGGTTAGAAGTTGAAAGGGGAAAAGGAGTATAGATATTTTCTGAGAGAAGAGCAACATAGGGAAAAGTCAAAGGTATTTCCTGCTGCATTCGCTGAACGTAGCATTCTGCGCATATGGGGTTGAAATAAGCGTAATTTGTGCGGAGAGTAGGGAGGCGGAAGAAGGGGACAGAACGTAGGTTACGTGGATTAGTGTTCATGTAAATCAGCTCAAGTAATTCCGGGGAGTCTATGGTACCGGCCATGATCTGATGGACGAAAATTATGTCGGCGATATGACGACGTTTAGAAAGTGTGACCATGTCAATTAGTCGCAAATGGCTTTCATATGGAGGTAAAATGAACGGATCAGACCAAGGCAATCTATGCAAAGCGAATCTTAGAAATCTTCGTTGCACAGCTTCAATTCTACGAGACTGAGTTATTTGGTAGGGAGACCAAACCTGACTAGGATATATTCAAGGATTGGTCTGCCATAAGTGTTGAATAATGATTTGGTGACGTAGGGGTCGAAAAATTCTCTAAACCAGCGTTTGATAAGCCCAAGAGAGGAGTTTGCTTTCGCAATAATATAGTTAATGTGAGAGTGGAAATTCAGCTCTTTATCAGAAATAACCCCAAGATCACGAATAGACGAAACTCTGGGGATAGGCACGTTACTGAAGTAGTACGTTCGAAGACTAGAAGGTAAGCGTTTACGCGAGAAAGTCATAGATTGACATTTATTAACGTTAAGCCCAAGAAAGATCTTATTACTTCAAGTAAGAAAAGCATTTAGGTCTTTTTGAAGAAGAGAGGAATCATGAGAAGAGGATATGACTTTTATAATTTTAATGTCATCTGCATAAATAGACAGATCAGAGAAAGAAATAATACTAGCGACGTCATTTATTGCAAGCAGAAACAGGAGTGGACCTAGATGGCCACCTTGAGAAACGTCAGAAGAGGCAAATATTGGGTTGGAAACTGCTTTTCTAAAAACTACTCTATACACACGGTTCTCAAGGTATGATTTGACCCATTCGATGATTGAAGGTGGGAAGCCAAAGGCTTTGAGTTTGCGATAGATAATTTGATGGTTAATTTTGTCGAATGCTTTACTAAAGTCAGTAGTAATAACATCGATCTCGTTGCCAAGAGAGTCTTTGATACGAATTGGGTAAGGTTAGTCGTAGTAAACCTTCCTTTTAGGAAACCGTGTTGAAGTGAAGAGATAATTGGTTTAAAAATGAAAATACAGAGAGTCGTACATAATGCTTTCGAAAAGTTTAGGGATGGCGGAATGGTTAGCTATCGGTCGATAGTTCGAGATTTAGTTTTTACAGCCCTTTTTGAAAATTGGGAAGATAAAAAATTCTTTCTAGAGAGAGGGGAAAACTGCCTGGGAAAGAGAAAGTTGAAAAATATTAGCAAGGGCTTGATAGCGCACTGATGCGCACTTCTTAAGGAAAATTGCCGGAACGCCATCTTTATCACAAACAGTCTGGGTTGGTTTGCGGGCTCGTATGTTATACTAACGAAAATGGAACTTTTATGAATTGTTATTTTATTATTTATTAATTTCCTTGCAATTTACTTGAACGCTTTATTACATATTGAAAAAAGTCTATATTTTTACAATCAGTATAAGTGTCTGCGGTAGCATTTACGGTTACAAAATGGGTTCAAGACAAAGTTTAGAAAATCGTTAAAGTGTCTGGACACTAGTGCGTTTGCCCTTTACCTATACGGGTGTTTTGTATACGGTGACTAAAACTCAGGGCGGATAGGTTGGTTCAAGACAAGGAAAAAAATCATGTGAATTCCTGAATTTCAAACTGGGAAAATCTGTACGTTTTTCAATTACTTTCACTACTAACTATGTAGAATCGAAAGGTGAATCACTGTTCCATTTTATGTCTGACACAGATGTAAAATTTTTAAATAAAATTTCTACAAAATTTTCCTTTATTGAGGGTTCTTTCATCTATACGTAATCAATACTCTTATTAGCAGGGTTAGGATTTTGTTGACCTAAAAGACTAAAAAAAGCCAAATAAAACACTTAAAAATGCAAAGAAAAGGCATTTATTAAAAAACACAAGGAACATAAACAAAAATACATTTAACTATAGTAGCATAGAGTTTTTTAAAGTTCTCAGGTAGCAATTTTCTTCGTTTGTCCCTTAGAAGGGCTTTGAAGGAGCTAAATGATTTCTTAACTTCAGCTGAAACTAGAGGAGCCCATCTAAAACTTTCAACGTTATTCACTTCAATGTTTCCTGGAAGTTTGGAGTCCACGTCGCCGTTTATTACAGAATTTATAGACTCAATCGTTTTTAGACCTGTGTTTCCATTGAAAACGGCAGTAGACTTCTTCAAGACTTCCTCTGCAATGGGCCCTTTTGCTTTTTTTTTTTTTTTTTTTATTTTCTCCAATGTCTTTCAAAACAGGCAGCACTTCGCCAATTGATGTTCCTGTTTTTTGTAGGTCTTTGAAAATGTTTTTCGAATCGACTAAAAACCCAAAATTGACTTTAATGTACACCAGCTGCGCTTGCAGTTCTTCATCTTCAATCAATTTTTTCGCAAATGCAACACAGCTTGCGTCATCTTCGAGAGCGCTGACGATTTTTTTGATCCGAGCAAAATAGTCCGCATAATATGCTGCTGCCTCTAACCAAGTACCCCAGCGGGTTAAAACCTAGTTTAAATGTAAATTAAAAAATATGATATAAGTATAATAATATATGCAGTGGCAATCCAGGTTTCATATCCTTAAAAATAGCAATCCGAGATGGACTCTCCAGAAATACTTTTTTCAAGTTTGACACGTAGGCGTCAACTTTTGAGTAGTGACTGCGTATGCTTTCACAGACTCGTATACCGTGAGCGACGCAAGTTACGTGAACCATTTTTGAGTACAGCCCTTGCAGAGTTTTGCCACTCTTCTTCATATACGCATACGGTGCAGCGTCTGTCACGAACAACAAAACCTTTTCTCTCTTAAGTTTATCTGGCCACCCACAAGCCACAACAATCGCATCGAATCGTCAAAAAGCTGGGCAATTGTTGCTGAGTTTACTCTCTCCAGAACCTCGGACGTTAACAGGTACCCTCGTCCATATACGCTCTCAAAGGCCCAACAATTACGTTAGTAACGCAGCGTCCTGCTTTGTCTGTAGTTTCATCGATGGATACATAAATATTGTCCTCACCAACTTCAGCTCGGATCTTTTGTAGGTATAGCACTTCGAGATAACAATCTCCGACTTAATTTTTTCTTAGCGTTGACTCGTCTGGCACTTTTTTTCTGTGTATTTTGCAAAAGATCCATAAAGTATCCACTGAGTGTCATAAAAACTTTTTGAAAGAAAAAGACATCGTAGGTAGAAAAAAAGATACCTGTAACAGAAATTGGACAGTTCAAAACTCAAGACATAGAAGGTTAGCAAACCGACCATATTCTCATAAGTATACCTATTGCTATTGCCCGGGTTAAAGCAATTAATGGGCTTTTTAGGCAGCGTGTGCAAGGAATCACGTCACTAGACTGCGTTTCTCTTTATATTGGACTCTGTTTGTAATTAACCTATTTAAAATAGGGTAACGCACTAGTATCCGGACAGTGTTAGTATCCGGACACATTGACCTTTTTTGCGATTAATAATAATTTTTATTTTTTTTAATTAATAAAAAAAATAATTAATAAATCACACAAAAAAATCCACAAACGTCAACAAACATGGGTCCTTCAATGTATCCTATACACATGCATGCAAAGTTTCAGATACCTACTCGAAATGCGTATTTTAAGAACTACGCGTCATTTTATTGTTTAAGGTTTGAAGGTGCGGTCGCGTTGTCGATTTGTGTAAAAAAAAAAAAAAATAGTGGGAACAGTTTTTTGTAGTAAGCAATTGAACAAGTAATAATTAATTGATTGTAATGGAAAGTCATTGGTTTCGTTGGAAATATGATTAACTAAAACTAGCTGCAAAAAAAAACAAATTTAATAAAATATCTTATTTTCAAATCTGTTTGTAATTTACCTATTTAAAATACAGTTGCCACGATTTTCATGAAACAAAGGAAATACATAAGCACACTTACTGTCCAACGCAACGTAATCAATAAAAAAAAAAATATGCTGCACAAAGTATACTCTGAAATGTTTTGCCAACATTAAGAAAAAAAAATTAAAACAGGACAAAACTGAATGTAGAAGCCTCGCCTGTTTCTAATAAGAATTTTTATTAACCAACCCCAAGTTCTTTCAAAATTCAAACAATCAAGGGATGAAATAATATCATGTAAGAACTCATCCTGTACAACAAGTTATATTTTATATACCTAGGCATCATTAGAATCTCTCAATCAAACAATGGGTTAGGGTAGGACCCAAACAAACACACACACAATCAATTTTTTCATCACTCTTTTCAAGGTGAAGATTTCAATGGAAAAAAATGTTTTTTAAAACTTCATTAGCCGTGTGTTGAGCAAAAGTTTGGTATGAACGCCAGAGATAAAAAAGCAAGTATTTTAAATCCCAATTTTTTGTGAGATACTGAGGTGTTTAAAATTTGCCACCTCTAGGCTATATTTTTTGAGAGTCGCTCAGCTATCAGCATTTTACACTTGAATTTTGGTTGCTTTATAGTAGCTCTGTTGTACAAAATGGTATTTAGAGATTTTCGTTAAAATTCAAAAACTCGGGAACTTTCAAGTTTAGGATAACTCCTTTTAAATGAAACAAGTTACGCGTCATTTTTTGCGTTTTCTTTATAAATTTAAACAACAGTGAATAGCTTACATAGTTTTATTGGCAAATTAGATTATTTAATTCTTAACGTGTATTTTATATTTTATATGGTCGCAACGTTCAGTTCTAAAATCGTCGGTTTCAGGTCTGTAGGTGAGGACCATGATTTCGAGATTTGGTTCACGGTAATCGGTGATACCTATCCCTTACTTGGTTACTTCCAATGACTAAACTCATAGGGAGATAGCACTAGAGACTGAACCCACTTCTTACTTATCTCCTATACTTGACCGATCGTTAGCGATGGTAGGCGGCTATGGCCACAAAAGTGATTGAGTGTTCCATTGGTCGATTGATTTTGTGGATGTGGAATCTCCTTTTGGCGTTGGTTGTTTTTCTCCGACTGTTTCGTCGGAATGCCTATGAATTATGTAAATGTCATCTTATAATCATTGAAATTAGGGCCTTCTAGTAAGACTTTTCAATAGCAACAATATCTACCTTATATTGCGGCTACACCATCTGTCAACTCCAATGAACACTATATTTCGTATTCTTATGGGATTTTAAGACAGTGATAAATATTGTTAGTGATAAATATTGTTTAAAAATTTATGCATTTTTAACTAAATTAGTATTTTACTTGGCGAAACTTTACAGAAAGAAATTACCTTTGGAATTAAGCCAACTCGTGGCTATAAGGTTTGCGGAAATATAAATTAAAAACGGCGGTGACAAATCAAAGATTATAAGAGAATGTAAAAGAAGGGCGATGCTCCCTCTGTCGGTCAGCGAGGGGTGACTCTAAAGGTGAACGCACACATTTCACAACACAAGGAAAATAAGAATAGTAACGAAATTTCTTTTATTCAAAGCTTTCTAAATGAAGAAGGATAATTGTTGAGTTTTTGCCCAAATTTCCAGGGCCACTCTATTGTAACTTTTTACACGATTATCATTTAGTCCATCGTCCACTTTGAGAGAATAGCTGCTTTACTATCGCCTTGTGAACTTTGGTATTTTTTTCCACATTTTTTGTAAGAGGATATCGGACGACAAACAAAAGAAATAAATACAGTGGCGCAACAGAAGGGGGAGCCCGGCCAATCTTCTGCCGATTCGAGAAAGCACTTTTAACGGCAATGAATTTATTATCGAAGGACTTGCCAAATCCTTTCGAAAGACGATACCCGTGAAAAACACTTTTGATTTTTTTCTGTTGGGATTTGAACCACGAACCTCCCGATAAAACACGCTAACCATTACGCCACTAGCACCTATCGGACGATAGTCGTCTTAAAACTTACGAGAATGGGACCTTGAACGTCAGCAAAGCACTCAATAACTATCTATCAGGACATAGTTGCAGTGGCGAAGCGTGGATGGGGTGGAGGGGGCAGCCTGCGCCGGGCGGTAGTTCGGGGCCAACACTGTAGTCGGCGAAATGTCGTCGTCGAAGCGGGTTTCATGACATGAAAGACCGTTTGATAAGTCAACAAACAACAATGACGTAAATTTGAGTTTTGCCACCGTGCCAGTGATTCGTCATTGACGCTCTCGGCTGATTTCCGTGATATCGTAAAGCCAAGAGCGACATTCGTTGCATGCACAAGCCACTCACTCAACTTGACTGGGGTGCACGCTTCTTCTGAATCAGTGAATTCCGGAACGTTTTATGGAACTCTGGAGAAGCTATTTGCATTTTTTATGTATCAACAATGCTCGGTGTCACTTGGTTACCGTAACAAATCAAGCAATGAACGCTTGACTTGAAACGGTCATGTCGCATAAAAATAATTTGGAGGAATTTCCTTCAGCAACGGGGACTGAGTGTGGATAAGTGTGTTTAGAAGCTCTCCTAGTGGAGAGCAAAAACCGTTTTCTGAGACTCTCTGCGAAAAAAACGGAAGCGAACTCGAAACAGGAAGAATTTGCAGGAAAACGCGCTTTCACGGGGATATGAATCCGCAGATGCGGCTTTGTCAAACGATCAGGAACTCCGCCGAAATTTGACAAGGCCATGCAAGAAATGTGGTACCCGTGGTGCGATGGTTAGCATGTTCGCCTGTTAACCCAGAGGTTCGTGGTTCGAATCCCAACAGAGGCAAAAATGTATCGCTTTTCGCGAGGGATTGGCAAGTCCTCCAAAAGCATTGCCATGAAAAGCGCTTTCTCGATTAGCCGTTCCGAACCGGTAGAAAACTGTAGGTCCCCTCCATTCCCTCACAAGGTGTGGTTGTGAGAAATGCGCAAGGCCCTGGGGCTCCTCGCTCTGTTGCGCCACCCTATTTATTTATTTATGCAAGAAATGACGAATCGATTCCAGGAAGCTCTGGAAATATCTAACAAGTTCGGATTTTTGACGCCTGCGAAACTTTTGGACAGCAAATACGAGTGTGATCTTTCCCATGTACTAAAAGATGGAGCGGAAGCGTTTCCAGCAGTTTGTCACCAGACATAAGGGGCAAAGAACCACTGGGGCTTCTCCAGTTGATTCAAAAACTGAATCGGGAACAATTCGGTCATTAGTCATTTCGTTTCGTACACATATGACTTTGGCATAATTAGTGTCGCCAATTACAAGAATGTCGACATAACAAGAATCGGCCGCAAAAATGTTGATTTTGACAAAGTTATTTGTGACTTCGCTGTTTGTAACTCGTAAGTCCTGTAGAACCCATTTGTGAAACCACTGCAATCCTATTTGACCTTCAATAGATACCCCTTTGCCTGTGAAATGATGTCTCGAAATTTAATTTTAATCACGTTAATATGTCTGAGTGAGTGGCGAAACGGGTGTCCCTCCCCGGCGACGAGTTAACTAGCTACGCTACTGCCTAGATTTTAAGGTTTTATTAAGCAGATTATCCATTTAGTGATAAAACTTTGAGAGAAAGTTGTACCCGATAAAAGAAATTGGTTTTGAGCAAAACATCAACTTTTTTTAACGAGGTTTTTCCGGGCTGATTCCTTTGGTTTTCTATAAGTAATGAGAAGTTGTAAATGTTGTACTTCGGTTGCCTGCTGAAGGATAAACTGGCAACATTGGCTTCTCCTGAACAAATGCACATACTTAAAAATACCGCATTTTTTTCAAACTTTTATACCAAAATGGACTTGGTTAAAGTTGTCATTGAATTGATCACCTCATCCTACTTTCAAAAGCTGATGCGAGACTAAATTAAATGTTTAAAAGCGAATTCAGTGATAGCTTATTTATTTCTTTCCACAATGTCATTAATCTCCCCCCTAATACGAATATTTCCAGTCTATTCATAATTCTTCTCTGCATAGGTACCTATACAACAACCGACATATTACTTTGCAAGCAAAAGGACGTTTCTTGCCACATTCAAATTTAAATAAAATGTGTCCTTCAACACAGTACAGATATCCTTCGGGCATATACATTTGTTCTGATTGAATTCTCAAAAGGCATCATCCATGTCCAATAGGAAATAATTGGAAACTAACTTCCTTTCTCTCTACTGCTGCCATACCACCAAAAGCAAAAGGAGCAGGTATACGCCTCGGATGTATGTATCTGTATCGATTTATCTTGAGTGAAGGAACCTATCAGCCTTGCCATAGCCAATGACCAAGATAAAGTATGGTTCTTAGCCCATTTCAGCCCACTATACAACTACTGGAAATGCCCAGATCCTTCGTGCACACAGTCCTCTATCTCGTAATGTATAAGGTCGAAATACTCTGCTTTCGCCAAATACAAATGTGCGGGTGACCGAGAAATTCCATTTGAAACAGAAGCTAAACCGGACGACACAACGATGGGATGGCAAAATTGTTTGCTCCTACCATTGAGAAGAAAACATCAGCACAGGATATGGAAAGACCAAGGACGGGACAGCAGCAGAATGGAAGGCAATAAAATAAGTAGACCGAAAACTAACTAACAAGACAGGAACAAGTGAGCTTTTGTTCGAATCAACATCGTTGGTTAGCAAAATCAATCCTAAAAGTTCATCATCCCAAACCACCTTATTTCGCCCAATCGACCTACCCCCGTTGTTCCCTTCTATCAAGGATATATCTACAACATTGATGTGTTTCTAACCCCACACCATTGGATTTGGCAAAGGTCCTGCATGCGGGGGCGATAGAAGAGGAAGGAGCGAAGGAAGACACATTTACAAACCGACGAATTTTATATTTATGGCTCGGGGTATACCTACACATAAATATACAAGCTCTCCTCTACCTACCTTGGGGGCTAACACAAGGCGAATAAATACGAATGGCTAGAACAAACACTTAAAGAGTGGTTAAGGAAGTACAAGTAGAAGGACACAAATAGAATCGGCTTGCGGTTTATTAGAGCCCAAGTCCTGTGTCTGAGTCCTTTGTGATTTTCCCGCAAAGAAAGTGGCATAAGATGAAAACGAAGACGACAACGACTAGCTATACGTAGTCGAAGACGACAACGGCGACGTCCAACGGCGACGCCAGGCCACGATCACGACCAAGACCACGACCACGACCAAGACCCGGACCAGGATACACTCTTAAAGGACTCGTCCTTATTCGTCCTTAAATAAATATTTGTGAACGCACTACTGAATACATATGGAACACATATCGTTAGAGAGATAATAAGGGATTTCTTCGTTTATTTTTTTTTCTTTCGGTTTTGCTCCTTTTTCTGCTGCCGCGCCAAAGGACTTGGGTTTTGCCAACTTTTTATAGACTCAAAGTAAATATCAACATTCCACCTGCGTCAAGGAGTTATGAGGGGGCGGAATGGTCGGTCGCGAAAGAACACACATCGTGTACCTTCTCATTTATATGTTTTTCGACGATTGTGTGATGGGTCGTGTGTGGGGTGTGTGGCGTGTGTGGGGGGGACGATAGTTGTAGAAACCGTGATGGGCTACATCCTTCAGTGAGTGCTCATTCCATACATACAGCTTCAAAGGATGTATCCATGTTTGTTCAATTTTACGAAATTCCTAAGTCCCACGGAAAAAAAAGGATGAAGAAGAATATGTTGCCATTGCCATCTATTACCAAACATCCGTGGGCCTGGGCAGGGCATGGAGCATCCATATCCTTCTTATTTTTGTATACTCTCTATACCATGGACGCACTTCACCGTGAGTTTTACGCTCACCTGATTTTCGTTTTCCGATTAAAGTTGTCGTAGATACAGATGTTGAGAGATAGAAGAATTGCAAAATGGCACATAATACCATGTGAAGGGAGGCCATTCGAAAATGCTGTTCTTTTGTTTTACTTTAAATAAAAAAATAAAAAAAAACTAGAAATAGGTTCAATAAACTGTTTGAATAATCTCCTTTATACTCGCAACAGCTCGGGATCAATCTGAATTTTGTGATTATTCTCAGAACCGTTCCTGGTGAACGTTGTGCTATAAGTTTGAATGGTGTTCTTTGGTTGTCCGGAGCAAGGCTTGAAAAACATCTATGCTGAATGCCGCATCACTGATTGTAAATGTCCACAATTGTGTAGCAAAAAAGAACGTAATTGTTGTTGTAGAATTATAGAAATTTAAAATTTGTATTTTATGAAAGTTTATTGTTTATAAATTCAAATAATTGTAAATAAATTAATACGCAGATCTAAGGGCACGGCCTTACACTGAGCGACAAAACGACAGAGCGACAAAACTAGAGCCACCGGTGCGGTGCCGCTATATATAACGCTTATCCAAAGTTTGCTGTTCTAACATTAAAAATCCAAAAAAGTTATGAGTAGAGTGGTGAAAAACAGGGCGGGTAGCTCCAAGCCTAGCGCATTTTTCATAACGACAACCTGAGACGAATGGAGGGGACCTCAAATTGTTTGCCGATTATCCGAATGGGTAATCGAGAAAGCGCTTTTCATGGCAATGAAATTATAACGAGGGAATTGGGATTTTTCGAAAAAGGTGATACCCCGGGAAAAACATTTTTTTTTTTGTTTTGGGATTAAAACCTCGAATCTCCTACGTATCAGTCAGACATGGTAACCATTAGGCCACAGGGACCACTCTTCGACTTTGAATCTTAATTTATTAATAATCTATTTGGATGAAAACAATTGAATACGAACCAAAACCCACTTACCTACCATCATTTTTATAATCTATTTTCAACACTCTTTCATCGAAGAGAAACCAAGCAACTCAATGTCATCACATCACTCTGTCAGACATTAAGTCAACATCATACTCGTACTTCAATGTTCAACTTCATTAACATTTCATTCATACGGAATATGAAACGTTTTCCCGATTATTATCGAATGCTATGTGTTCTTATTCTCATGACTATTTGTTGGTTGAAATACCGCGCCGTTTGCATGGCTGTTTGGTTCAACCACCGTTTAGCTGCAGGCTGCAGCAACAGCAACAGCAAGCAGAAAGACATCACACCCGAACCTTGCAACACGCAGTTAAGTTTATTCCAGTGCTGTCGGTGTTAACTATTTAAGTATTTAGTTGAATGTGTCTTATGTTCAAAATGTACAACAGAGGTAGTAGTTTTTCATGAGTTGGAATATCAAGTGCACACCAAGTGGTGGCTTACATTTATTTATTAACATGTATTCTGCCTCTTATTTCCTTTAAATAAAGAAAATTTAAAAAATGAAAATACGCAGCTATAGCTGTATTACCACAAAAGAACAAAAAACTGGTCAAAATCACGGAAAAGATTGTGAAGAATGCAGCAGTATATGAACAGATCCTACAAGTCATCAACACTCCTAGACTGTAGATGGCATTGATTTGAGGCTGTATGGCGGATTCATAGGCAAAAAGACCGTTCTGAAATTGCATAGTTTAGCTAATGAATAATATAAATAAAGTAAATAAATAGAGTATCGCTACCAAATCTATGAAACCCATTATTTTATGTCAATTTCGAACGGCCTACTTGGAAAGCGTTTTTCATGGCAGTGTTTAACTTGCAAGGTGATGAAGGTTGATACCCGTGAAAACATATTTCTTTCATGTTTCTGGGATTCGAATTCAACCCTCCCACGTGACAGGCAGATATGAAAACTATTGCACCACGGACACCGTGTTAAATAAGTGTGATGAATAAAGATTTAAATCAGATAAATCGATTGAAGAAAACCAAAATGTAAAAATGCTTTTGAAAACGTAAGACATTTGCACGATAACCAAGGCAGGTATGGGAGGAGCTGTGAAGACGATTGCTGATACGGCTGCAAATATGGCTACCGATACGACTGTCATAATGGCTGCGGATTCGAATGGTCCTACGGCTTCGGGTACGGCTGCGAATACAGCTACCTAATAGTCTGCCATATCATTGTGGAAACGATTGCCGATACAGCCACGGGTATGGCTACTGGTGCGACTGCGAATATATGGCTACCGCCACTCAGCGGAAACAGCTGCCATATGGCGTATACAATTTTTGATTCGGCTTTGGAAAGAGCTGCTAGTACGGCTGCGGATGTAGCTGTGAATACGGCTACCGATTCGCCCGCCATGGCTGCGAATATGGCTTCTAATCTATCTATTTATCTATACATTTTGTCCAGTACTTAGTGTTACATTATTTTGGGATGAGATTCTTTTTCATATTCTAAGAAAAAAATTGTTCTACAAAAAATTCCGCTTCTTAATTTTGACATCACTTTACGACAATTTAAAGAAAGACTAACTTTGGTGTTCCCTGATCTATGTTAACTTCGATTATTATTCTATCAATACTGATGGTAGAGATCTAATTTTGGACCTAATATTTTAGAGAAGTACCTACTAATATTTAAAACATTATCTAAATTCGGATCATATGGTTTTAGGGTTGCCAGATTTTCAATTTTCATTGGCACATGGGTTTGTCAGTGGGTTTTCAACTACTACCAATCTTACAATTTTTAGTAACTATGTTCTTGGAGCTTGTGACTCTTGACACACTAATTTTCAAAAGCGCTCAATGGAGTCCATCCCTTAGTATTGATTGCCAAGCTTTTAGCATTTGGGTCCCTTTCTTTTTCTCTGTTTTATTCCCTCTTATTTAAAAAAAGTTTATTTTTATTTCTAGGAACTCGAAGGACATCTCTGATCAATATAATCTTATAGCATTATGTTTTACGTACGTTCGTTCAGTATTAAAAAACTTTTCATTCATGTGATGTTCTATATATACAACTATATACAGTATACAACTCATCCAGCGAGAATTGAAAGAATTCAGAAACGAATCACTAGAACTGCGATCCGGACTTTGCATTGGAACATTCATATGCCATCGTACAAAAGTAGCTGTTTACTGTTGGGCATTCATTCCTTGGAAATGCGTCGTATATATTTTGATGTAATTTTTGTTATAGATTTAACAAACTATAAAATCAGTTGTCCTCATCCTCATTTGCTTTCGTTGGTAGGCTTTAATGTTCATAGTCGTAATTTGCATAATAATCGTTTATTTTCTTTGCCCTTTCATAGGGTCAATTATGGAATCAATCAACCTTTAACTCGCTGTTAACGCTGTGTCTCCACTTGCATTAAACTCATAGCAGAAAGCAGAAGTATGACAGACACAAGAAAGCAGAGCAACTTCCAATTTTGGTGCTGTGGGCATTTTGTAGCATATTTTTTTATACCAAACACAACAACGAAGTAACAAAATGGTGGAAAAACATATGCAGATGACAGTTCCTTGTGCTTTAATAGCTGCGATAGATACCCTGCGATAAAAGTATGCTATTTATCGCAGGCTATGAAAATAAAGCTGCTATAAAGGTCTTCACTTGCGATATTCAAATACTACTGTATAATAGCTGCGATAGATTTAAAGCATGTGGAGACACGGGGTAAGGCAAGTTAGTTCTGTATGTAATTTCTTGGATTGTAGTTCGTACCTAAGTAGGGATTGCTTTAAAAAATATTTCTGTTAAATCTTAACTTCGGTGGTTAGTAGGTTTTTACAATATATTTTATATTTGTTGGTGTTTATTATTATTTAACTAAATTTTATGATTGTTATTAGTTCTAAGTAGTCTATAAGAGCTGTGTCTCTGCTTGATGCATAATAAATAATAATTTTAATATAAAGAACTTTTCAAAAATTCTTTTCGTTCCAGTTTACCAGATGCATGTCAATATCGATACAATTTATGCCACACAAAGAAATTATTAAGTTTTATTTCCTATGGTACATGGTAGTTGGTAGGAGTATTTATATTTTATTATTATGTATGTATATTATTGCTACTTTATTTGTCCTGATTTTTTTACTACTTTCCTTTTGTACTTACATTGACATCACTGTTTCGGAGTGATTCCAACATGTTGCCGTTTCTTCTTCTCGTCATCGCCTGCCTGCCATCGCCCATCGTCATATTTTTCTCACCGCACCACAAATAGGGTTGCTTTTGCTTTCGCTTTGTAGAAGAGTTAAGTTAATGTTGGATTCAATCTCAGTTGGTCTTGTTTAGCAAGCAGCTAGCAGCCCAGCCACCAACGACCAACCAACCACCATACCATACCAATATACCATCATACCATGTTTGTTGTACTTCATTGTTAAGAGAGTACGACGTTCTCTTTGAGTTTTGAGTATGAAAATATGACATTTTATAATTTATATTTTTTCAGTTCAATGCTTTGCAGGTAGATGGCTCTTTTCTAATTTATGTTCAGTTGGCTTCACGACAATTAGTTACATTTGAAATAAGTGACTAAGTAACACTTTTTAGTTACTTTATCATTTAGCATGTGTTTGTTATAAACACGAGTGATTAACATGATTTTTTGCTTGCTTTCTTATACAGCTGAATGTTGATGGAAAAAGGGTGTAAAATCTAGCGATAGCAGTATACGAAAGTGTGAGGTCAGTAGGGTTGATTGCAAAGTAACTTATAAGAAAAGTTTTCTTTGCAGAATTTTAAAATTTTTTTCTTAACACAGTGAATGTATAAATGTTTCTAATTTACGATTTAAGGAATTATATTAGCATAAGAAAGGCGATATGCCCGCTTTTGGAATTCGAAGATTAAAATCAACGTATCCGGACAGTTAAACCTCCGGGTTTTTGAAAAAAAATCAAAAAGGAACTATTTTTAAAATAGGGGTAGCACAAAGAAACAGCTAGGAGAGTCCTGGTCCCAGTGAATTTCTCTCATAACCATACTTTGTGAGGAAAAAATGTAAGGGACTTTAAAATATTTGGCCAATTCCGATCGATTAAAAGTGAGAGAGCGCTTTCCTTAGTTATGTTGTAGTTAGTCTTGAAGGACTAAGATTATGTCTATCATTCGATTCTCAGAACTCCCACGTAACAGTGAACAGAGAACAGAGAGACATCACTATTCAGTATCCACAAAAGGAGTTTAAAAGCAAAATTAATAAAAACGCAAAGTCCTTACCTTAGCAAAGTGTGTAAAATCCTTTTTGGTTTATACAAACTAACCTTTCTTCCTTGTATGTCATGTACTCATATTTAAAATAAAACCAATTAGCTAATCATAAATGAAATGACCACGAAGAGTGAGCGAATACTCATCAATCATCGGATGTGTTATTTAACCCTTTGCCCTGTATGCCACTATATGAGAAAGCGTATTTCTCTACCCTACTAAAATATGTCCAAATATTACTCCAAAGTGCAGTTCGCCTTAGAAAAGAGTTCAAGACTTTGACACTGCTGAGCGCAATCGTGTCTTCTTTGAAAAGTATGTAAAATAAAATCTGGTTAAACTTGTATCTTCCCCTTGGAAAAGATCTTACTTTGCATACATGAAGAATAGAAGTAGGTAGATAACAACTTTGCCTTAAAAGAAATTTCATCGAAGGGTTGTTCAACCACTAATTGTTTTCATGTTCAATCAATTTCAGAGAATTCAGGGAACATTGGGCGCTATCGCTATTAAGAGTCCCAAGAACTGCGTTAACATATTTAATTTCTTTTCTGACTAAGCAATAAGTAAGAATTATTGGAACACCGCTTTCCATAATGCTTCTGAGCACTTTTATTTTAGACTATTTGAAAGTAAAGTTAGCTTTTGCTCTTTTGGCTATGCAGAGTTGTTGCGAGAGGACATTGCAAATTCTCAGAGAAATGAGTACAATTCTGTTACTGACCGATAAATTATTTAGAAAGCCAAATTTGGAATGCATCCATCCTAATGACTTACCTTAAAACGGTTGCTTGCAGGTTTTAACGAAAGGTAAGCTAATCGATATTTGACTAGATTTGCCAGCATGAGAGATTATAACTTGGTGTTGTATGGACACAACCACACAACAAAACAGTAAGATTCAACAAAACAGCTTGAATTGTGGGTAATCATCTTCAAAATTGCAACTCAAATGAGGAAAAATGTTCAGGAGACTCGTTCGTCGAAGTTCATATTAACGATGTTAAAGAACAGCTTCTTGTGAATGTGGAAATTCTACACAGGCAGAAACAGTATTGTGCCAAGTTTCCTATAGAAAGCGATTTTCGGAAGCTGAATTTAGCTAAGTGAAAATACCCGATATGACATTCGAAGAAATCAGGCGATGGTTCTGGGATGGTTCTCATATATGTAGGTAATATATGAGTTTAAGGAAGAGATGGAAGACATCGTGTTCATGATTCTCGTCTTCATGCTTATATTGGAGGTGATGGTATGGTGATGCCTTAATAATGAAGGAAATGCTATCTAACTCTATGTACATTGGGCATACAAGATGCAGCGATAGCTACCGTTCGATCAAGCTGCTGCCCCACACTTTGGAAATCGTTGGCCGGGTAATTAGTAGTCGACTATAAAAAATAAAAGGCTCTTTGCGTGGATAACTAAGCTACGGATAAAATCCAAAGTCAAAAGATTTTAATGAGTAGCATTAGGATTTCATAGAGAATTTATGCCTGAGTGCTGAGTGGCCTTTAGACAATGAAGAGTTCCCTATCCCTATATGATGAAAATTAGCAAAAATGAACCCTGCAATTCAGTATGTCTGTCTGCTGTCTGCCTCTCTGTACAGCCTTGGCCCAATGTATTAGGCATTTGAAACTTGTTCCTATTCTCCAAAGATAAGTACAGCAGATTTCAAGAATTGTAAAACAGAACGTCCAAAAGCACTTCGGAACATGCTAAGAGAAAGTCAAATATCTTTTCGAACAGAAAATGAAGAGAAGTTTGTTCAGACTGTAAGATGCAACTGGTAACAATAATCTCCAAAAATGGCAGAAGTTATGAAAATTAAAGATGGCAGCAGCAGTCAAAAATTAATTTTTTTTGCATAAAAATAAGTCTCTTATGTTTCTTTTACCTTGTATTTGATTTTTGATTCTTTTAAGAACTTTGGTCAGTTTTTAGAGGTTTTTTTGGCCATGGCTGTGTATGGATCTACAGCTTCAACCCCTTAACCGATTTTCTTTAACTGATTTTGGAATTTTGTCTCTAGATTTTGAAGGCACGGTATCTGCCATACAACCTTTAAGATAATACTTATTTTTCTCGTAAACGAATCAAACGATTTCAATTAAATTTTGTGTGAAGGATTTATTTTTGGTTAGCTTTCTTATGATGCAAAAAGAAAGAATTATAAAAAAAGATTAACAACGGTACCTAAGTACCATTTTTTTCGTTAACAGCTGCCTCAATTTTGATGAAATTTATTTATTAAGAAGTCTTAAAATATAAAAAGATTGCGTATCAACATTTGAAATGTTTTATCTGTTTAAATTTTTATTAGTTACTTAAAAAGTTTAGATTTTTTGAATATTTTCGAAACGGTATCAAATTTTTTGTCAAAACTCGATTCCCAAAAACTTATTTTTAAAAAGCCGGTATTAAAAGCAGCTATCAATTTGAGTAACGATTACTGTTTAACCTTGTACCAATACAACCTTACGACTGGTGGGGACATAGAAATAGCACAAAATAAAACCAAGAATAAAAGACTAGTATTTACTGTCGTTGTCGAACTCAGAAGAACATTTTTTTATTTGAACTTATATTCAAAATTTTTTGAGGACTCTGCGTCTGGCAATTTGGTCAGATATAGCTATTGTTAGCATCTCTTGTTTCCAACATCGTGGGACTGGGAATAAAGTGAGTTGTATTTTTACAAATTTGCATAAAAGTCGGATGAATAGAGTTGGTTGCAACTATGTGCATAATTGAACAGTTATATGTCTAAGAAACTGCAGCAGGTAGCCTTTTGATATTTTCGCGAAAAACCTTTACATTAATATTCAAAATGTTTTTCGTTTTCTTCCAATGTTTTATATTATTTTATTAAATCTTCAAAATTAATGTGTAGTTGGCAGCCCTAGAAAAATATAATTTTTACATTCAGAATTATTTAGATTTTGATGTTGTATTTAGCACACAGTATGTTCGGCACAGTCGTGGCCATTTTCTTTATTCGACTTTAAAATTTAAAGCTCATATCCTTACATTGCGCAATTTTTTGGCCAATGTTTATTGACTGCATATAACTCAATTCCAAGTTCCTACATCTTCTATTATTCTTTTAATTAGGACTTATTTTTTGATATACATAGTAGTAGACCTAACAAACTTTTTCTAACAGGCTTTCATATCCCTCTCATAGTCCCGCAAGCGGCAGCACCTTACTCGGATCTCAAGGATCCATTGTGCTCCCTTCTTTTTACATTCATATATGTAAGCGTATGAGGATTCATTCCTTTGCTTTCTGTCCGAAAATTGAATGTCTACCTTTTTGTTTTTTCCTATAACATTTTTAAAGTTTTAAGAGATTCCTTCGGTTCCAGCAGAGAAAATCACCAAATACTTTTCTTTATTAACGTCAAAACTTCAAAATGTCACCATAAAAAGAACAGTCAGATATTTCGCTGTACGAAATGGATAAGTCGCGTCGCTGTGCGAAAATGTGTAGGTACGGAATTGTTCATTGCAAAGTGTGTTCATACAGATTAGTTTTTGTTACAATCAGTTTGTTCATTGAACTTTACCCAGGGTAGACCCAGGTTTGCTTGAAAACCCCAAGAGTGGTTAAAAAACAGGGGTTTTCGATTTTCAAAAAACCCTAGACCATTAAATCAACATACATGTCATTTGGCAGCCCTATTCATTACCTAAACTCGCTCCAGCAAAAACCCAGGCTGAGTTTTCCCTATAATCCCATCAGGGAAACAAAAAGCATTCAGTTTGACATTCAGGTCGAATTTAGGTTTTTCAAAAAACCCATTCGTTTCAGGGCAAACCCAGGGCTTCAACGAACAAACTTTATGCTGTGCAAAAATAAAGTCGAGTGGCAAAAAGCCAGAAAAGTATATTTTCTTCTCAAATTCTAACTATGATTGTAAATTGTAGTACCCAGAGCAATTATTTATTAGGCGAGGAATCTTCTAGTCTTCGAAAACAGTTACTAGAATGCTTAAGCATGAGAATTGAAGCTAACCTCAAAATATACTTAACAACCTATTCATTCGAGGAGAAAGAAACAGATATTCTAAATAGAAAATATTTTTGATTTTTCAGTTTGAATAGTTGGTACTCATGTCCAGCCTATGCCATTGGTATCTACCTATATAACAGCAGATCTTGATTTACCACACTAATTGAAATTAGCTACTCTTTCCCAACCTGAACACAAAATAAAAGTAAATCCTTTGAAAAAAACCATCAAAACTGACATACAAAACAATTCAAAATGGCCGAAATCCCATGTATGGAGGTAAGAGAGTTTTTCGCATATGAGCAGACACAGAACACACATTAATAGAACACAGCCCACCATCATCGTCATCATCGCACCATCGAAATAGCAGGACAAAGGAACTTCTTGTGCCATAACTAAAATCTCTTCAGAAAACAAAAGGTCCTATTCAATTATTCGCAAAGAAATTAACGCTTATCCTGCATGCATATATGCATCAGCAGGAGCATAGCTTTCTGCTCCTTTGGTGGATAGTATACGAGTATAGAGCGCAAAGCTGGCAAAAGCAGCAAAACAATAACCCGCCGGAGAAGAGTTCGCAGGACAAAAAACGAACAAGGCGGACTCATACACAATGGCAATGGCTATGGCTATGGCGGGTAAGTCCGCAAGCTGGGCCAATCTCACAATGTGGTAGGTGGTATTTGGCGTTGGCATTAACCCTTTTCATTTTATGTCCTTTCTAGGGCTGTGAGTGTACGGATACGCCATAGCCATCGAAACCCACCCCGTCGATGTCCTTTGACCATTCGAGAGTGAATTTAACCCTTTGTTTTCAATATACGCCTTTGCTTGGCAGCACCATCATCAGACATGTGACACAGGACGCAGTACACTTGTGTGTGATTATTTTCGAGAGCCCAGCAATTGAGATTGGGCGCTCCTGCCGCCTGACGCTCGCTGTCGGTACCAGTAGCAGTAAGGCATATGGTTTCTTTTGTTTTACGCAAGGAGCCACCATTAGCTATTATACTCTATATTGTGCGAGTGGCTTGTCCTGTGGATATGTTGGCATCGAGAAAGGATTGAATCCCATGCAGTGTTCAAAACAACGTACGTGTCACAAAAATAAGCTAAAAGTTATGAAAGGACGAGTAACAAAAAGAAATCAGATATCCCAGTCCCAGTCCCAGTCCTCCTATTATGGTTGTTGTACAAGCGTACAAGGTTGCCACCCAGCTCCGACTGTCACGTCCTTTTTGCAAAACCCTATTAATGAGTGTTTGGGTCGGAGTATGGGAGAATGGAATGTGAAGAGGTTGACTGTAGTGGGTGTACCTGTCACTGACGGAGATGTGTGGACGACTGGTTAATCGCCTATTCCGTATCCAAAAATATATAAATGTACATAGCCGTGGCGCTGGTTCTTTGAAGGAACACGGTGCGGCGCGGCGCAGCGCGGCACGGCGAGAAGAACTCTACTGCTAATTATTAATATCCTTTTGCTTGAAGTCGAGGAACTTCAACTCTTGCGGTTGTGTCTTGCCATTCTGACACATTGATTGATGATTCTCTATGCTTCCGTACCTGTTTTGTGGGTGCTGAACGTATATGTGGTAGCGAAGGATATTATTTTAAATTTGGATGTGCATGCGGAAATTTGGGAAATGCCAAGTTATGGCCTTGGAAATTAAAAACGCCCTCAGAGTAATTGCAAAGTGTTGGTAAAGCCGCGGCCTTGCTTTTGCCTATGGTTGTTTATTTGATTACTTTGATGAAGTAATTTTATTTGATTGAAGCAAAAGGACGGACAAGTAAAATGGGCGTTAAATGATGCGATTTTTTTAGGCAGCTTCCAAGCAGCAAAACGATTTCAATTGAATTAACTTTATGAATTTTGACGGGCGGTTCTGCCTCACGATATTATTATTGCGATTAAGTAAACGCTGCCGCAGATTGAAGCAGGCAAAAAAATTATGATATAATAATTATTATCATTCGCGTAATTGTATTACGTTGAGCAAAAGTTACCATAATCAGCATCATAGGTACATTCATTCATAGGGTGGCGCAAGAGAGCAGGAAGCTACGGTACCTAGCAAACTTCTCACAACAATTCCTTGTGAGGGAATGGAGGGTACCTACTTTTTTCAGCCGATTCCGAACGGCTAATCGAGAAACTACTTTTCTTGAAGACTTGCAGATTTCCCGCGGAAGGCGACACCCGTGGAAAAACATTTCTTGGTTGCTGTTGCGTGATTAGAACCACGAATCTCCCGCGTAACAGGCACATATTTTAACCATTACGCCAAGGGCACCGCATAATCAGCATCAACGCTATGAAAAACGAACAAAAAGCTCGATACGAACTGAGTTCGAATAACAAAGGAGGGCATGAACCAATTTTTTAAGGTTTTGTTTGTATGTTTGTTTGTTGTTTTAAAATTCAAAAAAATAGACCCCACCAGTGGTAGGAATACATTTCTTGGAGCTCAAAGAAACTCTCTGAATTATTTGGTTCATTTTTAGTTCATCACCATCGTTATGCCACTGCGCCGGACAAACAATCTTACTACAAATCTACAATGCATCATAGAGACAAATTTTGTATGATTTTTTGATTCGGCTCTTTAATTGGACTTATATATACATACACATACACATACTGTAACAATGTCTGAAAGGGGAATCAAAAACCGCGGATTTAAATGAATAAATCTAAAGCTTACGCGAAATATTGGCAAAATCTCTCATGAAAAATAACTGAAGTCAAGAACAGGCGTGATTTCTGGAAGTTAGCTAGAACGATAAACAGTAAAGATGTTATAAGACGCTCCCGTATCCAAATAAAAGCAGAAGTCTTAGCGGATTACTTCAAAAATTTGTTGAACCCTATAAGAACCCCAAAATTGCATCTGTTCGCTCTGCCTCATACAGAAAATGAGTACCTACATGATGCGATTACTTTAATGGAGGTAAAAGAAGCTATCAAAGCAGCGAAGCTCAATAAAGCACCTGAAGAAGACCGTATACCTAACGGGTTTTATAAGCACACTCAAAAATTTCAACAAGATCTCACAAAATGTTTCAAACACATTTTCAACGAAGGAGTGGTAAACGAAAACTTCAGAAAAAGTATTATTTCTCCAATATTTAAAAAAGGTAATGCAGAAACCGTTAGCAACTATCGCGGAATTTCGTTCTTGAATTCAGTGATGAAAATCTTCTCAGCAGTACTTCTCAATCGCTTAACGAATTGGGTAACGGAAAACAAGCTCCTCAGTGAGTTCCAAGCAGGCTTTCGAAGAGAGTACTCAACCCTGGATAACATTTTCACTTTCACAAGCATTGCGAAAACTTATCTGGATAAAGGAAAGAAGTTCTACACCTTCTTCGTAGATTTTAAAGCAGCCTTCGATTCAGTAGACAGAAGTGCTCTTTTCCTTAAACTAAGCAATATAGGTGTCTCAACTAAGTACCTAAAAACTATACAAAAATAAATAAATAAATAAATAGGGTGGCGCAACAGAGCGAGGACCCCCTTGGCCTAGCGCATTTCTCACAACCATCCCTTGTGAGGGAATGGAGGGGACCTACAATTTTCTGCCGGTTCCGAACGGCTAATCGAGAAAGCGCTTTTCATGGCAATGAATACTAACGGAGGACCTGCCAATTCCTCGCGAAAGGCGATACCCGTAGAAAAAACATTTTTGCCTCTGGTGGGATTCGAACTCGAACCTCTGGATTAACAGGTGGACATGCTATCCATCACACCACGGGTACCACTAAAAACTATACAAAGCCTGTATGAAAACAACCGAGCGGCAGTGTGGGATGGTAATCAGTTATCTAATTGGATTGATACCAAAAAGGGCGTGAAACAAGGATGCTTACTTAGCCCATTACTCTTCTCATTGTATTTAGATGATATAACCCAGCCGGAATCGTGTTTGAAGGAGTCAACATCAAGTGTTTAATGTATGCTGATGATATTGTGCTGCTAGCAGAAACACCGAATATGTTGCAACTTATGGCCAACAAATTGCAGCAATACTGTTGCCAATGGAACTTAAAGGTTAATACCTCCTAGTCCAAAATTATGATTTTTAGAAACGGTTCAGGGCGATATGCCAGGGAAGAAAAATTTACATGGGAAGGCGAGGTACTTGAAAAGGTAAGAGAGTACAAATATCTAGGAGTTATTTTGACCCCCCAAAATCTCTCTTAAGAAGCACTTCCATTCCAAACTCCAGGAATCTAAAATTGCAATTAACTGCAACTGATGGAAAGAAATTCTGAAAAAAACAACATTCCAGCAAGTGTAGAATACAAATTATTTCAAGCCGTAGTAAAAACTATTATGTGTTTTCCAACGAAAATTTGGGGTATTTTCCAACACGAGGATGTAGAAAAACTACTAAGATACTTCTTAAAGAAAATTTTTCGCTTGCCAGTAAACACACCTACGTACATGCTTCATTTAAACACACTAAACACACACACTAAAACTGCATTTCAAATATATAAGAAAAGTATGTATGACCAACATAGACTACATAAAATTGTGGCTTCGCATATAATGCATCGCAAAACCCAATTCTTTGGAGAATGGTTAAGGTTATGCAAAGAAAACAACGTGGATCAAGTTAGCGACAATCCTGCTACATGGAAAAAATCGTTGGAATTTTTTGGGAACACAATCAAAGAGAGGCGATTTAAAATTTATCACGAAAGCGCAAAGAGGAGTGAATCCAGAATCCTCTACCGAACATTGGAACACAATCTCAAAAATAATTATTTTAACGATAGTAACAGTATTGAGACCATATCAACCATTTTTTAAATCAATAGGAGAGCTTTTGTACCTCAACTATATACCACATCGAAGTGATCGCCTCACTGAATGTACACTGTACATTCTGCATTGTGCAATCTACATGCGACAGAAGATGTGAAGCATTTCTGCCCAATACACAATGGCATCAGACGCTTCCACTTTGGTAAAACAACGCTCACTACCGAGGAATTGTAAAGCACTCTAAATGGTAGCAACTGGTCAACGCTAGTTAGTTTTGTAAAAACCGTATAAGGTATCGTAGACGTATTATAAACGAAAGCTTTTAAGTAAAAAAAAAAAATAATAATAATAATAATAACAATAATATTTTACTGACTTATATTTGTATCTCTACTTATAAAATCATCAGTTATTTGAATATTTTCTTTTTCTTTCGGCTGACGGCAAAAGCCATGCTCTTTTTGTGAATTTTGTAAAACTGTAAAAAACTAACCTTTGTATGGTTTAATAAAATCACACTTTTAGATACTTACTTTACTTACTTACTTAAAAAGGAAAGATTTTTTGTTTTCTTGTTTGTATTGAATAGACTCCATTTTTACTGAGCCAATTTGAATGAAATTTGGAACAGAGATGGTCTCGAGCCTAGGAAGTAACATAGGCTATATGTATTTCATCCCCATATTCCTTCTACGACGCGACGGAAACGGGAACGTAACGAGAACTTAGTGATTGCATTGAATAGGCAACAAAACTACTGACCGATTTGAATGAAATTTGAGACTAAAATGGTCTTGAACCTGAAAAATGACATAGGCTCTATTTGCTCTACACATTCCCTCGGGATCAGGGGAAATGAAAACATACTCGGGGAATGGGAAATAAAAAACTATTGGAATGATTTCAAACTTGCAATGCGATGTTAGCCCCGAGCAACATCTACTTTATTTTATAACCATTTTCCTAAAGGAACGCGAACATAACTGGGAACTTAGAAAATACCTTATCAATGTCAAAAATTCATTCTAAGGTAAATTCATTGTCACTGAGTCATATAGACCATATTTCATCCTCATACTCCCACGGGAACTGAGGAACCCTGTCTTTTCGCCACAGCACAACACGCTAACACAAAGGTTAAACCAGTGGAAACAGAACTGCATTCGCTGACATGCGCCATTGAATATTCCCTACATAAAGAGTACACTCTGGTCGCCTTCATAGACATAGAAGGTGCTTTCAACAATGTCAGAAACTCAGCGATTGTGAGATGCGACTAAAATATCGATCTCTATACTTAACAGCACGCACGTAATTGGGTTCAAGGCAAAACTGATGAGCATTCTTAGCGAGGCGGGTGTTGCGGCTACATTGTTTCAGAGGAGGAATGCAACTAGCTATTTCACTGCAGCACTGTTTGTGGAAAAAGGTGATAAAAGAGAGTGAGAAATATAACGTTTCGACGATGTTCAAAAGAATCATACGATTCTGCAATTGAACTATCGCACCTATCAATCGCAAAGCTCTGTTTTGTACCCTATTAAGTAGGAGCAAAGATTTTTAAGAAGCACCTGACCAGATATGAGAACTATACTCCAGTTTTAAGCTGATGTAGGCTTTATAAATTGCAGCTAGATCAGAAGGGGTGAAGAATTTACTGCATCATCTTAAGAAACCTAAGCACTTAGCAGCACTTTTGTCAAGGTCGGCATTCAATAAGCTAATCATACGCAACCGTTCCACAACCGAAGACGTGAATTTAGAAACAAATATGAGAAGCTGAGTCGTCAGCAAAAAAATTAAGAGGATTAGAAGTTTCAGACAAGAGATCGTTTATGAAAATAAGGAAGAGGGTCGGAGACAAAACGGAGCTCTGGGGAACACCAGCAATTATAAAGTACGTATCACACTTGAAACCATCCGAAATATCTTGTATTGAAAGGTAGAAGAAGAGACTCGTCGATACCAAAAGCACGTATCTTCTATAAGAGAAATATCAAGCGCAATAATCTTACTTTCTTCAAAACTGTATAAAAATTGGTTCCACTTTTTGGTGAGATAAGCCATCAAATCACCAGTGGACCTTTCACTCCGAAACCCGTGCTGTCGGTCATTAAGAAGCTTTCGTTCTTCAAGATATTTCATGAGTTGATAGTTTATCAACGTTTCCATGATCTTGGAAAGAAGGGTCTTCGTGCACTTGAAAGGCATTTTGAAGGGGAGCAAGATTCGCCTTTTTTAAGGACGATATGGACAACGGACGGTATGTTTTCCAACTGCTCGCGAGGAGTCCAGAACAATGGGTTAGATAGAATTGTTAAGTTTGACGTCGAAATCTCAGAAGAGTGCCATATTTTTTTTTCGTGGGTATCGCACTTTGTAATTAAAGTCCTCCGGAAGAAATTACGCTGACATAAAAAAGTATCTATAATCTATATGCACCCAACACGAACTTACATGTGTTATTTGAGGTTTAGAAACGGCAGTTAAGTTCTTATTCATTCGTTTAAAACGACCTTTTTTGAATTATTTGATGAAAAAAACAAGTCGTGTGACTCGTGTTTGTTCGTTTAAAACGAAACCACCCAGTAAATTTTAATAAAAAAAAGCTACCTCTTGGTAAATCTTAATGAGCTTATTGGAGTTATTTGAGTTGAAAATCTCATGGTTTTATCAAAAACAGAACAAAAAAATTGCTTAAAATTCAGAACCATCGATTTTGAGCCATACTGCAAGTTCGCTGATTAAAGTTTTTGGAATTCGCATTTCAATGACAAAACAAATGACAGCTGAAGACGATTTAAATGAACTCATTTTAGATTGAGCAACAGCAAACCTTATTCATCAGGAGTGACTGAATGATTTCATTTAACAGCAACCAGTCATACGACGGAAGGCCTTAAATTAAAGACGAAAAGTACTTGCAATATAAGCAAATGTCATTTCAGAAAGCGATCTTTCAAGCAAGTACAATCGGTTTGCATGTTACACTAAGAAACCGAATGGACTTAGTTGTAAGAGCTTTTCTATCACAGTTCTGCAACAGGTTTCTTGATTTCCTTCCTTAAAACTGTGTCCACAATTCGAGGGAAAATCTAATATCTGCATAGCTTTCCTTTTAGCTACAGAAATTATTATTATTTTTGAAACCAGCATAGTCTCGCAGCATTGCAGTTTTGTGATATGGGAACCAAAACGGTTCAGTTGCTTTCTGAATTAGAAATAATACCACTGGTATAAATTGAAAATCAGTAGAGTCAATTCAAAGACCTTTTTCGGTAATTTTAGATTGAAAAGCTGGACAATCTACAAAGCATGCGAGAATTAAACTGACAGATAAAATCATTTAACAGGCAGTATTACCATACCACGTATCATCCACGCACTGTTTTGTATTTTGTATTTTTTTGAAATTTGTTTTTCAAATGCACAAGACACAACCCGAAGGTATTTCTGCATATGTATGAAAAAATGAAAAAACGAATTAAATTGGATTGCTTTTCGTTTTACATACACAGAGATAGGTACAAATAGGTACATTTTGTGTCCTTGTATTATGCAATTTTCTTCCACCCGCCTCACTGACTGAGACTTCTCTCTTTTACCCATCCTCACACTAAGTTTTGTACACTCGAATCCTTATTTTTCGCATACACTCGCTCAAAGGAAACGGAAATACATTGCAAATGAAAGCAGTGCACAAGGATACTCTTGGGGTCTGCCTGCAGCGCTGCACAAAAGCCCATCTTCTACCGTTACGGTGCATTGGTCTAACAACTCTTAAACTGTACACAGATCCAGATTCAACTAACCACTTTATGTGACCAAATATGAATATGCAATGCTCATGGGCGGTTATGCTCAGGACCGCATTTGAAAACTCGAAGGCCTTTGATGGTTCTGTTAAAATGTTTGGGTTTACTACGAATTAAGTCATAAAGAGCTATCCAAAACAAGCATATCATAGATATTTTCAATACAATTTGACAAACAACCTTCCATCGCACACGCAAAATAATATTTTTCTCGTATTTATCTTTAAGGAACTACTCCATCAAGTTATTTGCAAATCAGCTGTAGTCTCAGCTCACTCTGTCATGAAAAGCACTTTCTCACTTAGCCATTTGAAATCTGGAAAAATGTATTGGTCCCCTCACTCGGTATGATTGAGAGAAATGAGCCAGGACCAAGGAAAGCCTTGTTGTGCCACTTTATTTATTTGCTTTTGTAGTCTCGATTATTATATGAACTGACATAAACGATGATAAATGAAAATTCCATTTTGATCAAAGTCCCTATCGTTTGCTACGAAGTACGGTACAAGAAAGTCCACTTTGCGGCTTCTATGAGCCCCTAATTTGACTTTCAGTCCACACCTGAATTTGGACGGGGTTTTCAACATTCATGCATGTGTGCATGCAGAAAATGCAGAAAAGAGGTTTTAGGTTGCACAGGCACAGAACAGCTTGGGCGGCAAGGCAAGGACCCACTAGACAAGCCACTAGAAAGTACAACGTCGTCGTTGTCGGCCGACTCAGGCTGAGAGACGACACTGAGAGAACAGGGCGAATATATATAAATACGATTTTTGATGATATGGGACATCAAGAACGACGCAAGGGATAATGACGGTGAGCCAGTGCAGGACGGCATAGCATAATATTCTCCAATGGGTTGATGTCCTGCCCAGGCGATTCCGCAACTTGTTAGGGAAGTAACCGAAGATTTTTAACATTTCATTTTATTTTTTACGTTTTTTTTTTTCTCATTTTCGTTTCCAACATCATAATGACACAAAGAAAATGCAGGCAGGTAGGTATGCGAAACGTTTTTCAGAGGACTCATCTGAGAGGACACCATAAGGACATTTGTCTGGAATGGCTTGTGCATATGGGACCGTGTCGTCGTCATCGTCGTCCTCTTCGTCATCACAAAGTCATGTGCACACGATTAATGAATACATTTTCAGGGGGACTTCGTGTGCAAATTGCATTTGCATGGACACACGATATGTTTTATGTTTTGATGTGGGCGGAGAGTAGTGAGTGCGGGTGGCGCATGGGGCAAAATTACTGGGCTTTGTGTTGATGTTGGGTCGGTGTGACTTGAGGTATAAAAATCAGATGAAGGACTGTATGCTCTTTGAAGAAGCAAAGCAAAGCTTAAAAAAAAAAATGAAAAAAATAAACGTAAACGAGCTCCTCTGCAATTCCCATTTGTAGATTCCTTTTGAGAAATAACTTTTTTTTAAATCTACGAACTCTTGTGTATCCTCACCCTCTCACATCCCGTTGCACCATCAAATGCAGCTTTTTAGTTCTTTGTTTTGAAGTTTATAATTCGGTGAAGACTGGACTTAGTTGCTTTGGGCGATTGCAGATTTAGATGCACGTGGAGGTGAGTTTTTTTTCTATACACATTCACATGCATGTGATTGTTTGCACACAGCTATGCTTATGGACCATGAGTCATGGTGGAATTCATAACAAAAAATCTGCAAAGAGCATGAGGATGCGGCTCGAATTCGTCTGAGAAATTAAAGCTCACTCACCTTTTTCGGTAGAAATAGAAAGAAGGAAAGTGAATAGAAGAAGTAATCAAATGTTTCTGCTCTTCATGCAGTTGCACGAATTCGTTTATGCCCATCATATTAGGTTCAAGGCTTCAGAAATCAGAGAAACAGCTCTGCCAGCAGATTTATTAACGGCCCCTTGGTGGCACAGAGAAACAGAAGGCTATAGGTCTGGTTGATCAGCTGGTTTGTTAACAGTACCTGGTGGCACGAAGGGCATAAGAAAGCTGCCAACTAAGGCTTTGGCGTTCATTACGGAAGTCTATCATAGGCAACACCCGGACGTTTAAGCCGGGAAATGATACTTTAATGATCAAAAAATAATCTATTATCGATCTTTATCTAAGCCTTGTGCTGATGACTGTTAATTTGGAAGAGCTCTATTACGTATTACACCCTTGAAATTTACGGTACGTATATAACTATTGAGGAAGGAACCGCATGTGAGCTATACTCGGTGAGTAAACGATCTACTCCTCACTATTTATTCTTACTGTCGAGTAGGCGGTATGAGAGTGAAGTATTGTACATTCATATTCCAGTAAACTGTCGACTCTAGATGTCTGGCTCTTCTTCAAGGCGAGCCCTTTATTTACATTCAAAGGTGACTTTGAGCTTTCTCTTTATTTATCACTGCTCTAACTAGGACCAGTATTTTCTTTGTCGTTTAATGTCCCTTTGAAACCCCTGGCAACAAGTTGGCTCTGTCTAAGAAGGTTTGTAGTAGGCAATCCCATATACTCTGTGATGTGCTCCCGAACCACTTCATTCTCGATTCCCTTTACTACTTCCGTTAAACAGTTTGGCAGCAAAAGACGGCAGTCCTTACAATATCAACTTCAGAGGCATTTAGAACGGTTTCTCCCTTTCATGTATTTCGGCTTTTCGTTGAAGAGATAAACAAGGCCTCCTCAACACCTCCTCACCATCACTTCCACTTCAAACCGTACCCGTCGACTGGCCAAAAATCCAACGTCCCAGCTTGCTACTCTGTATTTTTATCAAATCTGTCGGACTACTTTGCTAGGGAAGTATCAGAAAAGGAAGACCTCACCTCAGGTCTTAGGTGGCGCAATCAAATGGAAGAGAACCTGAACCAACTAAGAGTGGAAAACTGGAGAGAGCTCGCCCAAAATCAAATTTGTTTGCGTTTGATGTTGGTTTGAGCTCAGGCTCTAGCACTGTAAACACTAAAGATTAAAGTGTTAACATAAACACTAAGACTAAACACTGTAAATACCACCTACATAAGTAACATGTAAGCACCTTAGTGTCAGAGAATTTATTTTTCCTTCGATCAAAGCCCTTACTTCATCAGGCAACTAGTTACTTTTAGCCGTCCAATAACCACTCTGGTTACTTCAAAGCATTAAGCACTGAGTTGGTTGAACGCTAATTGTCACAAGTTCGTGTATCTGCCTTAAGGTGATATCCTCTTTCCTCCAATATAACTTTGTAAATTATTAGAAAGCTGTTATCACCTTCTGTTTATATGCTTGGAGAATCTGTCAGCCATCTAAACTCGATATCCCGTCAGGCTGCCATTTTTGGAGTTCTTAACTGTTACACTTATTTCTTCGACTGTGTTGACATTTGTCAAGTATTTCCGTTATGTTGTTTTGAAGATAATTGCTCCTTTTTTTAAGGTTACTTCGTCGTATCTTTCGAACAGCTTGGGTCGCGACAGCAACTGAGGCAGATTCTTCCAATTTCTTCCATCTCTTGATAGAAGCTTTGCGAGCTCATTTCTTCTTCGCTTGTTTCGTGGAGCTTCTTACACTTTGAGTCAATTTTGCCTTGGGATGTCTATTTTTTTAAAGCCACTTTGACTACCAAGCTTTGAATATGGGGCTTTTACTACAGCCTCGTTAACTTATGGGACATCAAACAGGCGCTAGATTTTGAAGTGATCAACATGCTGTTAAGTAGCTTTTCCGCAAGGATGACACCAACTCCATTTAGCCGTAATCCTTGGTAGAACGTCTTGTAAGCTTTTGTCCCTACTTCCGAAAAACGGGACCGGTTGCATCTTTTTTGCCATTTTGCTTGATGACATGACTACACGCTTCCTTCTCATCATCTCTGACAATTCAATCGTAGAATCAATTGATCCTTTTGAGCATCGTCGAAACGTTACCTGCCTCACTCTCTTTTATCACTTTTTTCACAAACAGTGCTCTAGTAAACTAGCCAGCTGCATTCCTCCCCTGAAACAATTTAGCCGCAACACCCGCCTCACTAGGAATGCTCATCAGTTTTACCTTGTGCCCAACTTCAGGCACAAGTATAGAGATTCATATTTTAGTCACACCACCCGAATGTGGAATGCTCTACCTGGCCCTGTTTTTCCCACACATTACGAAACACAAAATTTCAAAAGCAACGTTCATCAGTGTCTCCTTTCAAATCCTCTCCTATTTTCCTAAATGCTCGCACTGTGTTCTAAAACATTATACTTAAGGGTAGTCATAACCCCTTGATGTGCGCGTTAATTTAAAAAAAATTTATCAAAATGGCCATAATTCCAACTGCCCAAATAGCTACTCTCAAAAGCAGTCCAATCCATAGAACACTCGGAACCCGTGTATTATCTCTGTTGAGGTAAGGAGCAGTAACACATTGCTTGGAATTCTACGGAACTCCACGAAACGATTTCGCTTTGTATATTTGATTGACACGTACACTGTTCATTGCCAGCTTTAGAGATCGACCTCTCTTCTTCAGCCAGCCAGTGATCTTCAGTCGTGTAAGCTGTGATACTAGCATAGACATTTTTGGGAGAGTTTTTAGGTGTTTCGGGACCCACTGGTCAAGTGCGTTGACGCTGCAGTCATATTCTAAACCTTCATTGTATAGCAGAATCAAATACTTCTTGTGGTGGCCTTTTACAATGCAGTTCTGTGAGGCCCTCCTTAATTAATTAATTTAAATAAATTTTTGGAAAAATGTTCGTTGAAGCCACTTCATTTATAGCAATTTTGAAACAGACATTCTGAAATTTTGAAGTACTTTTTCATCGCGACGGAAGAATAGATTTATCTAAGTAAAGATGGCGGACGGGGGACGGCTTTTCTATAGCGAAGTTCTGAGCACTAGTTGACGATTTAGTTAGGAAAATGGCCATGAAATGCTCTCACTTGGCCGCTTGAAATCAGCAAAAATTTATGGGTCCTGTCCTACAAATTCCTCAAGAAGGTTTGCTGAAGAAAAATCCAATAGGCCCGGGGATCTGAGCTCTGTTGTTTTCTAAATTCATTTATGAATCAGTGAATTCGATGATGTTAACAAAGCGTACCTTTTCTATTGAAATTTGGAGGCAACCTTAGCAATCGCGAGGAATTGGCAAGTTCTTCGATAGTAAATTCATTGTCATGGAAAGCGATTGCTCCATTAGCTGAATGGCAGAAAATTATAGGAAATGCGTTAGGCCCCGGGGCTCTTTGGTCTGTTGCGCCACCCAAGGGAGGTACCTATGTGTGTTAGCATTTTACAAAATGCTGCTTTGATTTGCTTAGGGATTTAAGTTCTGTGATTGACAAGCGCATAGACAAAAGAAAAAGCAGAAAGGAAGTTCTTCCGTCAAAAAAGAGAAACCTGGGTCGCTTTTAATAAGGAAATCATCCAGCCATAAAATTCTGTTCGAATTGTTTGGACTTAAGCTGCAGGCAAGATCATCTCCCCAATTCACAAAATGTCAAAGATGGACATTTCTCGAAGAAGGTCAAATACAAAACCACTCACACTTCTTCATGATGCGATGGTTATTTTCTCTAAAGGGCTCTAAATCAACAACACTTTCCTTAATTATTTCTACTCTCCTCTCACTTTTTAGTAAACACTTCCAAAGAAATAGAAACACTCCACCCTTCCTAATTGCTTCGTCCTTTATTAACCCGTACACCAACAACAAACATACGTACCTCTACTAAATATATAAAATCTTTTGAAAAAAAAAAAAAAAAATAAATTCACCATTTGCTCATAGGAAACCTTTCCTCTGCTTCGCTCGGCTCGCTCATACATATTTAAAGTTTACAACGTCCTTATCCTTATCCACATCTGCACATTCGTCCGACCGAGACTGGCTTTTGCAAAAAGCAACTTATAACTGTATACGATGGACATGGGTCGGGGTCAAATAACACACGACCATCATTTCCCTTAATAATACATGAGAGTTAGAGGACGTCTCTATGTACACGTCCTGTCGTCGTCGTCATCGTCCTGCTGCCCTAGCCATGAGCAGTAAGCACAGTACCTATACCGGGATTCGGCTCAAGTTCAACCCTTTTGCGTTAGTGCTGCTTACATATCTAATACAACCCTTAATTTATATCTACCCACGTTCGGTGTGCGGTAGCAAAAGAGCTCTCCATCCATAAGGGATGCCCATGCCCAAACCCAAGCCCGAGCCCTCCTTATACGTTCCTGCGTATATGTAAGTATGTAAGCATATCTCTATGTGTGCTCGAATGCTTGTGATCTCACTTCCCAAAATTTGAATTCTGGTTGCCATTGGTTTAAAAGGGTCTGCACAGCATTGAAAAATTAAACATTAGGATAGGAATATTCCGGGGTGACCATGATTAACGACATAGGAAAAATTTAAATCCAAAAGTTTTTGGGCCACCAGCCACCAGCCACCAGCCACAGCAACCAGCCCAAAACCGAAAGCCCAAAGCCCACCCAATAAACCAGCGACCCTTACCCACTATCGTCCTTCAACAGAACGTCTTTTTCAATCTCCAACAGCTTACCACAACGATATTTATCCAATTTGGGGATAGTTGATGTATGTATGTGATGTACCTATTTCCTATATTAGAAAAGAGATACAACCACACAAGCTTAGCAATTTATAAAGGTTCGTTTCGAGAAGAGGTCTTAACATTAATTATATCGTGGCAGTGTTTATTGAAGTTACACAAAGTGGAGGATGTTCAGACTTTAAATCATAATTTCATTTATTTCGAATATTTTTCTGTTGGCAGGACTCATCCCCGCCATATGGACATGATATGATTTGAAAGCCATTCTGACTTTACCCATAAAATGATTTGGAATCCAAAACACCAAGCAACATACGATTTTTTGTATCCGAGAATTGAACAGTCTCAACTACGGCTATCAATTCCTTAAAAGGATCGTGTATCAACGTATCGTGGCATTATTGAAATGAATACAAAAAATCTAAAAAGGAGAAAATCTAGTGACGTCTCAAGTTTAAATCTGCGTTTCGCCCAGGTACGACAACGGGCTCATCGCAGTTAGATGTTGTCGTACCCTTCTCTTCTTTGTTATTGCTCTATTAGTAATTTATTTAAATGGCAACTTCACATAAATCCAGAGGGCCAGCAATTGAATTTGAATAAGAAAATGAGCGTGAATGAACGGCCACTGAAATTTTTTACGAAATATTATGTAGTGTCATCGAGTGTAAATTTTTAATGAGCGCTAGAAGGTTCTTGGGCGCCCTTTGGTAGATTTTAAATCTAATTTTTTGGAAAAAGAGTGCACACTCCGTAAGTTAACACGATGCAATATACGAGCTGCTATAGATGACCACGACTCATCGTAGGGTCATCACACCTGAAGTGCTTGGGAAGGTGCAAAGGTTAGCGACATGAGTATTATAGAGGATCAATTGGTAGTATGCACCGACATGAATTGATGACCAGGCAGATCAATAAAAAGCAGCGTGGACCTCATATGCATTAGGAAAGGCAATCTCGGGTTAGATAGGAGAGAGTTTAATTAAAGTTCAGTACTTACTTTTTTAAAAAATACTCCTAATATTTCAATACTTTCGGAAATCATTTTTGTGGCTCTTTTTGTAGAACAAATTTCGAAATTGATGAAAATTAATTTGAGTGCTTAGCTCACGGCTTTAAAGGTTGGATTTACACTAGGTGCTCTCGGTGCTTAGGTACAGGGCGGCAAATTCTGGGGGCGGCAAAGTAAAAGATTCCTTCAGTCATAAAAAAATTTTTCGGGGCAAAGGTATTACATACGCCAGAATCACACCACATTATCACTATAAATTTCCGAAATTCCGATTGTCTTAGCATTATTCATATGCCGTTATTTATCTACATCTTTTTCATGCTATCAGCCGAAGATTGCAAAAGGTTGATATCAGCATAGCTGATGTAATTGATGACTATCGCGGACTGATCAAAGTAGTAGCTGATGCACGAATGAAATTTGAAGTTTATGAAAAGAAATCGTTAGAAATCTCAGAGAGTCAAGAGTACGAAACAAGTGTTTCTAGAAGAAGAAGAAGGAGAAAGTGCAGGCTGATGAATCACGAGATGGAGATGTTCAATTGTCAGAAAGGGATAATTTTCGAGTCAACACATTCAACGTCATTTTTGACAGTCTTGATTCTGAATTGCGAGAATTTGCCAAGAATATGAAGAAATTCAAGGAAAGTTTTCAGTTATCACTGAATTTGGCGATTTGAATTCCTGCGAAATTCGTAAGAAGTAAGATCATCTAAGGACAATTTATACCTCGGACCTCGAACCTTCATTGGATGACGAATTGGTGCACTTCCACGCGTATGCTCCGAGAAAAAATTAGAACGTGATTCACCATCCAAGCTATTAAAAAATAAAACTTGAAAACGAAAGACTTATATACTGAGTTCCCAAACGTAGAAATTGCATATCGAATATTTATGACATTAGTGGTGACGAATTGCAGTCAATTGTTTGAAAAGAGTCAAAAACTATTTTCGTTCAACTATGACGGCCATTCGGCTAAATAGTCTAGCGATTTTGTGCATCGAGTTGGATTTGCTTGAACGCTTGAATTGTGAAGGATTAATAGATCAGTTCGCGGTAAAGAAAGTAAGGCGTGTTTGCATTTGAAAAATGTATCAGAAATCCATCAAATCCATTGTAATTTTTCATACAATTTAAAATTTTGGTTGTCAGATAATTTTATTTCTTCTTTGGATAGCGAATTTTGTCGAAGATTAGAATTACCACACTTCGCCATACTCAAACCGTTCAATTAACAATTTAAGCTTATTATGTAAAACAAGGAATTGCAATTATACGTACTTCTGTAACAATAAAAAAATTAGGTGCTCTCCAGTGAATTCAACGAAAACAATTATGAACATCCGTAATTATCTTGTATGTCAACTTTGAGTTTTATTTCCTTATAAAAAAGCTTTATGTGATTATTCTTTCACCATGAAACAATAAATGAATCCAAGTCTTACGTTTTTGATTCATTTCATTCGTTAATTATATAGTTAACTATCTCACTAACATTTCATATAATTATAGATCAATAATAAAGGCGGCAATTTTTACAGTGCCCTGAGCGGCATTTTAAAGAAATGCGGCCCTAACTGCTTGCAAGTGAATTTTAAAAGTATGTCTATTCAGAGACATAATTGCTCACTGCATTTCTTCTCTTAAAGATGACGTTTCCTCTGGTCCTCACACGATTCCTTCAATTCATGTTTATCGTTTCAACTTGAATACCTTTTCAAGCAATTTTTTTAAATCTATAACATTCACTACTCTTTGGGAAAAAAATATTTATTACACCTGCTATCACGAAGGGCGAAAAATCAATATTAAAAATACAGACTAACTTCAAAACTCTCAAATAAACATACCTAAGTTTTAATCAAATAATCTGCGAAAGTTTATAATTCTTTGCTTTGTCTGACGAGCCACAAGGAAGTCATCTTGGTCCCTTGCTTTTCATTGTTACAATAAAGGATATAATTTCTTGCGATATTTTAATCTTTTCTGATGATCGCTACACGGTTAAAAATTTTGGTGTTGATTTTAATATTTTTTGGGTTGCATATATGACAACACCAAAAATTTATTAGAATCTAATAAACTGCAAATATTAAAAGAGAGCAGTTAATAAAACAAATATTAAAATGTAATAATAAAGATATTCAAAAGTAAGGGTGCATGGCAATGAAAAAGTACGCGTTACTTTTTAATATCTAACATTATTACATTTTAATATTTGTTATACTAACTGCTCTCTTTTAATATTTGCTCTCTCTTTGAATATTACGCTTTATCTTTTAATAACTGCACTCTCCAATTGCCATGGCAATGAATCTACTAAACCAACTGCCTATTGCGCACCGAAGGCGATACTCGTTGAAAAACATTTTTGCCTCTGCTGGGATTCGAACCGTGAACCTCTGGATTGACAAGCGGACATGCTAACCATCACACCACGCGGGTACCACCAAACTTTTGAATCCAATGTAATACTGGATATCACTACATTGAGATAGCAAATGAAAAAAAAAACCTCTGATTATTGAATTGTAATAAAGAAGAAGTTGAAAGCGAAGAATTATGGTATTAAATTTGAATTGCAAATTGGCCTACAATCTTAAAAAAGGTCTGAATAATTAGATTTGAATACTAAAATATTGTTTTTTAATCCTGTTGATTACATTTTAATCGGTTTTGTATTACAAATTGTAAGCCTAATATAGAAATATTAAAATGTAATTCTAATTAATTAAAAAATAAAGTTAATATTTGGGAAATATTAAAAACTAATTTTGACTGTATTGCATACAGCTGTAATACAAGGGCTGTATTAAAAAGTATATCAAAATTTTTAACCGTGTACCTCTCACAAAAAGATATCGACAGTTTTGTTGATTGGTGTTCCAAAAGCGGGAATGGTTTGAACTCTTCTAAATGCCAAAGTATAACCATCTCCGGCAAAGGATCGTCTAGTATTGGAAAAGTATTCAAAATCGCAACAATCCTTGAGTCAAATTACCGCACACGTGATCGAGTAATACGTGACTGAATTATGTGTTTTTGGCATTTCTTCTCAAGTTATCGAGCAATTATGTATACAACAATTCGATATTCTGTCATCAGTGTTTGAACTAGTTAACGTGGATAAATGAACAGCACACTGATGTTGTGTAATATAGAACGAGTTAAAAAAAAAAAAAAAATAGTTACTCACTCGATCACTGTTGCGGTTATTCGACCCTTATCTCAAGTTTGTAGATTCCGTGATCTCGGTGCTTTTTAAGTATTAACCCCGAATTTAATAAACACATCAACTTCATTATTAGCAATAAAAATATAACAAAAACAATATATAACAATTCAATGCTCGGCTTTATTGAGCGATGGCCGATGGGCAAAAGAATCACCCCTAAGCTACCCTATCTTTATACAACTCTTATATAATATATCCTCATCAAGAGTGTGCTTCTCAGGTGTGGTCACCATTTTATATTATTCATAAATCTCGAATCGAAGCAATACAACAGAAGAACACAGATTCATATGTTTCGGTATGAAAGGTCTTCCTTTCATTCTCTCTCTTATAAAAATCGCCTATTAAATCCTCAAACACTCTCATAGAAACAAATCTGCAATGATTTAGTCATTTTTCATCAATTAGCAGGGTGAAGCAGATAAGTGGGAGAGCCATCTGATTTGTTTCAAAATTTTTCTATTAAAAAATTCAGTAATTAAAAAAAATGCATTTAAAAATAAAAATGGTGTGACACCTAAAAGACATTCCAATAAATAGAAAAATGTTTTACGCAACAAGCTCATAACGGCCAATATCATAGAAAGCTTATCCTGGGAGTGTAACTAATACCTACTTTACGTCTTTACGAGGTTTTCTGTTCCTCGCGAGAGAATTTTCCAGGGAAAGTGTATTTTGAGATCCTGAAATTTGAACTTCCAATCTTTATTTATTTTATTTATTTATATTTATCAAAATAAAATTTCGGAGGGGTTTTCAAAATGTCTATAATCTTCAGAGACTAGTGTGCATGGGCATCTCCCTTTAAAACTCTCTAAACGCTCGTACTGTCCATCCATAACCCTCTGAGTTAGCGTAAAATAAAGGGTTCAGCATCTAAGGTTTTTTTTTCAACTGGTGCTTATTTCGTTAACGGTAACTCTAAGCTCATGTCTGATTTGACAGATAATTAGTTTTATCCTTCCGCTGAACGAATATGGTTATGTATACGCTTGAACAACGCGGGAAAATATTGCGACATTGCTTTGAAAATTCGATACCGATTTTGCCAAAAAAATCATCTTTTCAGATGAAACTCATTTTGATCTTAGCGGTATGTAAACAAGCACAATTGTCGCATTTGGGGCACAAAGAACCCGCACGCATACATTGAATAGCCGATACACCCAAAACGAGTCACTTTTAATGCGGATTTTGGTCCAGAGGTATTCTTCGAAAATGAGCAAGGAGTGGCCGTTGCAGTCAATGGCGATCGTTATCGGGCCATGTTGAACGAATTTTTGTTCACAAAAATTGAAGAGGAGGATATTGGCAACATTTGGTTTCAACAGGACGGCCGCGGCCGGCGCGGCGCTACGTGCCACACAGCCGTAGCTACACTCGATGTTTTGCGCCCTGTTTTTGAAAAAAAATTTTGTTTGGTGGACCCTTTATAAAAATAACCTCTAAATATTATCCCGGATGTTTGTATGTCTATGGTGCTCAGGAATAATGTAGCATTTTTAACGTTGAAAGAATTTTTGATGTCTGTCCAATAGTTTTTAAGTTACCGTTTCCGTTCCAGCATCCATTAACGGTGGCGTTGCGTTTCTGTTCCTCGGGAGAATGGAAATCAACTATGTACTAATGCTACTACTGAGAAAGTTTCATTAAAATCCATTCAGTACTTCTTGTATTAAGAACACCAAACATCCTCACAAGCTTTCGCATTAATATTTGTAAAATTAGTAATGTTGTGGTGCCCATGGCGTTATGGTTAGCATGTCTGTTATTTGTGACGCGAGAGGTTTGTGGTTCGAAAATGAAAAGCGCTTTCTCGTTCGGAATCGGCAGGAAATAGAAGGTCCCCTCCTCACTACTCTGTTGCCCCACCCTATGTATATGTGAGAAACTAGTAAGGATTAATAAGAACTAAAAAGGATGAGACAATTCTTAAAAGAGCAAATATACACATTTTTTCGTAATCTTAAAACATAAATTTTCTCGTGTCAATAGTGTCTAAGAATATTTAAAAGTCTCTTCAACCACAGCAATCAAGGTTTAGATTCCCATCTGGAAAATGATCCTTAGACTCGAACAAAAATCGAAAGTTGATACAAAGGCAGCCACATGTTTAGGAATAAAGTTCGTTCAATTACAATTGTATTTGTTTTGATAATTATTTGAAGCGAACAACAAAGGTATTTTTTTTTTTACTTCAACCACGGTATACTTGATTTCCCGCAGCAACATCCTTTTTCATCTCATTTATTGCAACTAAGTATACTCATCATTACGAGTTTATCTCCCTGATTCAACGATTAATCGGGGCTAAAGGCGAAAAGATCATATGTCAAGACCTCTTCATTGGTCAATAAGTTAAGTTATCCCCTCAGGTTTTATCAAAATACACCACTTTTTCAGCATCAAAATATCAGAATGAAAATCTCAAAACAGGATTCTGCGGTCCAAGAGACAACTTAATTCCATTATCCACGTAGTCAAAATTGGATGTAGCATTGTAGCATACCCTTTACAGTGCGGCGAATGTAGAAGAACTTGTTTTTAGCTGCCACTCCTTTCAGCTATATAAATATGTAATAATCCTTTTACCGAAATGAATAAATCGCTGGGATGCTCCGGCATCAGAAACACCATACCCAAATGATGCTGTGTCCTGTGAGAGTTGTTTGTATGACACTTGACACTCAATTACATGGAAATTAACTTTTGTTCGCTTTTATTATTTTTTCTTATAGTTTCACCCTTTTTTTTGTGGGATTTGTTCAAATCATTTGAATCATCTGATTTTGAAATGTGGACCTGGATTGCAGTTGACGTATTCTTTACAGGCAACTTATGTACGATTGGATTGTTGCATTATGCAGGATGCATTTTTCAGTTTCTCGAAGACGACAGTTTTGTCAGTAACTCGATGTACATATGCCTTCAAGTTAAGTGACTCTTTCTCTTGTATCACCCGAAAAATCCTAAGTTAAGCTATAGAACTTGAATAATCTGATTAATCGCTACTCTTTTTAGACTCAAAAGTCCAAAGTAGGTTCCCATCTCTTAGCGGGATATCGAATTAGAAGTACATTTATACATTCCCAGCACAAGACGTAAAAAAAATCTTGTAAATAAAATTAACGAAATGCAAATAAAAAGAAAGTACTTCGTCCACCCAACTTATATCACAGTAAATGCTGCAGAAGTGGACGGAGACGGAACGACTTTGGTAGGTACTTGTTATGGTTGCTTTATTCTTAAAAATACACTCGCTATACGTGGGTCATTGCAAGTGATGGTAGCAACAAAGTATGTGAAGCAATTCAAGTTGAAGCAACAGGAATGTTTAATAATAAAAAAGCGAAGAATGTTATTTTAATTTCTATGATAATACTGCAGACAAGAAACTCAATGGAATGAACTTAATGATGGGCCACGCGAACTTCTTTTTTAATGAAATAGTAACCCTTTTCCTTAATGCAAGCGAAAGGGTATTTTTTTATATCATTCATTTTGAACGTGTAAATGACCAGGCAAATATTCTGTAAGACTCACTCATAAAACTCACTTGTATTGTATGTGTTGGATTGTAAAATTGTACAGCAATTGTCTTTTGAACGAGACAATAATTAGCTCCAGCTGCCCCTAGTAAAAAGTAAGAAAAATTGGTTAACTCAATGGTTTTTCTTGAGAATCTCTTGAAAGGGTACAAACACTTAGATTTTCATAAATTGAACACCATCAATTAAAACGGGAAATCTTACCCAATAAGGTAAGAATTTGAAAGAAGAAGATAAATGAACATATCGAATTTGTTTTCCTTATTTATTTAAAAAAAAAAACGACTTGTGTTTGGCCCATACATGTTCTACTTTACATAAATACATATGTACTTATAACTGAAGGATAAGGCCTCACCACAAAAGTCATAATATGACTCGGACCGGAAATAAACGCTCAGAAATAAAAAGTTTAAAAAATTGCAGTAAAAAGTTTTATTTTAATGATTCACATTCAGGAGGGACGATCATAAAACTTTATGCTACTGAACAACAACGAACAATAGAAAATATCTACACCAAATGATAGTTCTTTAAGGGCACTGTCGCACCTAGAGGGTTGAAAAAAATCGATTTTTTGAAAAAGTATATGTTACAGTAAAACATTTGGAGAATATCTCCTGAAATTTTCGAGTCGATCTGACGAATAGTTTCCAATTTACGGCCGTTTAAATTTGGCGCCTATCGTTCGAGTCAGTGCCACTTGGCGAGGGAACACGGTACTACAATGCTTACCTATACGATCTTACTGACAACTTTTAGCAAGCCGATGTCATGTAAGCAGCATATTGTATATTGTGGCGACGGTTAACGGTAGTACATTTACGTAGCCGTGTAGTAGTGAAAAAAGTCGGTCGTTACGAAAAAACTTTTAATGCGACTATCTCAAAACCACTTTTTTGAAGTCGGTGACCGCGATAACTCAAAAACGGTTTAACCGATCATACTCAAATTTTACACACTTGTTAATACAAAAACAAAGTAAGTAATCGCGAAATTTTAATTTTTTCTGAATAGAACTGATGTTATAGCCGATTTAAAGTCAAATTTTTTGGGTGAAAATCAAACATTTTTTTTAAACGGCCACCTAAAATTCAAAAATAGAAATTTTTGAAAACCCAGCGATTAATCGATATCTTTTCAATTTTTTTGTTTCAGATAATTTTTGAAAGCGAAACCGCCGGGCGCCGCGACAGCAAAATAAAAATTTTTTACATGCCCTTACTTATTTTCATGTTAGTCCAGTTGGGCAGTTGTAATGAATATTTTGATGTGGGGAAAATTACAAAATATGGTTTAAGCCTGTGTTAATATGTGTGCAAAATTCGTTTAAATTCATTTGATGCTTTTCCTACAAAAAAATCACGAAAAAATTTTTTCGACGTTCCAGGTGCTACAGTGCCCTTAAGGTAGAAATGAAATACATTGTGGTGTTAACACAAAAACAAAATGCAAAATGGCTAGATGAAAATAATAAAACATTTTACATACAACAGATGACAGATTCCTAATGTCGTCGATTGATGAACAGATTGAACACTTTACCCAAAATATCAATTACTTCTTTGAACAATGTTTTCCATTAAAATCTTTTACCCTTCCCAATCAAAGTTGTGAATGAATGACTTCTATTCTAGGACCCAAAATCATCTTAAACAAAAGGACAGCGTGTATAAGAGATGGAAAAGATTTAGAATTCCAGAGTATTTTGATGCTTACAAGTCTAAACGGGAAATTAGAAATTTAAAGATCCAGCCCAAGCACAAAAATTTCAAAAACTTGGAAACACATTAAAACATTAGGGACTTCCAATAGAAAGACTGTTAATGAATGAACGTCTGCGAAACATTTCATGCATTATTTTCTCAATGAGTTTAACCTTTTATCACCTAAACAATTCGTTTTTAGACCAAACCACAGTTGTACATGGCACTCTTGAATTTGGTAGATAACATTCGAATGGAACTGACTGAAGATCATGTAACCTCTCTTGTATTTCTCCATTTACATTTACATTTACATGAAACCTACTCCACACATAAATCTGCGGAGTAGGGGGGTTGCAGCCGGGCGACAAAGACCATTTGGCTGATACACCACAAGACTAACTACACAAATACTACATAGAAAAAATCACACATGACAACAGCACGCAGTAGTTACGGACGGTCCCCCATCTTGTAACTAACAGCGCTCATTCCGATTTAATTACGGTGTTCTAATGGGAACCGACTCTTTTCGGTTGACAAGGCCGTTGTCTGTATTTCTTCATTTCTCACAACATTCCCATTCTCACATTGAAAAACTACTTCGCTTTCGAGTCCACAGCATCAAAACTTATGGATAGTTACTTGGCAGGTCACTCACAAGCTGTCTATTATTATTTATTATTATTATAAATTCTTTATTATGTTTCTCGATAAATTTACAATTTTTAATTAAATGTTACTTAAGAATAATAGCATGGCAAAAATTTTGCCGTCTGCCTCAATTGACATGTTTCGGATTTTACATTAAAAATTAGAAGGTTGAAATTTGAGTTTAACTAATAACAAAAAAAAAAAAAAAAAAATTAAAAACATACATATATTTAAATAGTTGATCACAATATTTGAATTACGTTATTGTAAAGCTGTTCCGGTAATATAAGGCGTGATTAATGAAGAGACAAAGGGTTTTCCAACATAAATAACCATTTAAAATCTGCTTTGTATCTTCGCGTGTAAGAATGCTCTTTTGAAAATAAAGACTGCGGATTTCTTTTAAAATAGGACATACAGCTAAAAAGTGGAACACATCTTCAATTTCATTCTGGTTACACAAACTACATATCGGGTTAAGATCAGTTCTATGTGGCTTATAATTTAAATTGAGCATTTCCGTCCTCGCTTTAAATATAAGACTCATCTGATTGAGAGAAAGCTTTCCACTAAAATAATTTCTACTATGCAGCACATGATTTAATTCCCTGTAAATAAGCCTGGTCGAGGATGTCTGAGCTCTGTTTAAATTTTGCAGATATAAAGAGTCGTCTATTTTTGCTATACATCGATAGAAAACATCTCGCAAATTAACTAAATTCAGGTTACTAATATTGAAGTACATACTGTGACTATTTGCCAGCTCAAACCATTCCTTAAACGGAGATAAACGCTGATGGAACGCATAGTTCATGACTTGTTTTTGAAGATTTGAATCCGATCTGTTCATGACTCTAATTATGTAATCTGCATTTGCCTTCAGATTTTTAAGATATATTTGTGAGATACCAGATTCAACGTGAATAGCATACGTAGGAGTTGATTCAGCTAGTTTAAAGATACGTTTAAAAAAGAATCTTTGGATTGCTTCAAAATCGTCAATATTTTGGTATCCAAACACTTGATTTGCATAACACAGACATGTTCTAATGGTTGCATCAAAAACCCTAAACTTGGCAGAAGCATTAACATCTTTGTTTGAAAAAAATTTGCTCCACATAAGATTAATTGCAGTTTTGGCTGTAGCACACTTTTCTTTTATATGGGGACGAAGGTCAAGATTGTATGTTATTAAAAGCCCTAGATATTTGTATTGGCTAACAATTTCCAAGGCTTCTCGCTCCAAAAACCATTTTTCTTGTGCAGTTCTACGGCGTTGAGAATTTTGAAATATCATTATTTTAGATTTAGCGGTATTAATACTTAAATCCCATAAATCGCAAAATCTTTTTAATTTGTTTATCTGTAACTGCAAAGCATTAGGGGTTTCAGCTAGAATTACAACATCATCCGCATATAAAAGCATTTTTATTGGCGTCTCACCAAACATTATGCCTCCAGGGAAATCTTTAGATATGTCATCAATAAATAAAGCAAATATGATAGGACTCAAACTACACCCTTGAGGGACACCAGAGCTTGTACCAAAAAAATCGGACATTTTGCTACCATTCCACACTGCGGCAGAGGTTTCTGTAATAAGGAGTTTGTATAGGTTAAGGAATTTAGTCGATATGCCCAAGGTTGAAAGCTTATATATTAATGATTTTCTGTTAACCGTATCAAATGCTGCTTTGAAATCCACAAATAACGCATACAATTTCTTTTTCTTATCCAAAAATCTTTTGACAATACTTGTAAGAACAAATAAATGATCCACTGTAGACAGCCCTGTACGAAAACCAGCTTGGTAAATACTAAGGAGATTATTCTCTTCAACCCATTTTGTCAACCTTTGGTATAGAATATGGATGAATATTTTCCTAAGACATGGTAAAATAGAAATACCTCTGTAATTTTCGGCTAACTGCAAATCCCCTTTTTTAAAAATTGCACAGATCCAAGCTTTTAAAAACGAATTTGGAATCAATTCTTCTTCAAGAAGCTTATTAAAATATTTACAGATATGATGCAAAAAGAGTGCATTTAAATATTTATAAAATTCAACAGGAATACCGTCGATCCCCGCAGATTTATCATTTTTCATGCGCTCCAAGGTATTTTTCAACTCAAGAAATGTAATATGCCCATCCAATTCAGGAGTAAAGACTAGAGGCATTGCATAATGGAACAAATGGCAGTCAGTTAGCGGATTCAGTAGTATTTTGAAGTGATCGGCCAGTTTTTCAACCTCTATACTTGCGGCAGATACAATTTTACACCCTCCAAGTATACGCACCTTTCTCCAAAATGTTTTTGAATCTCTGCAAACTGAAATGCCATTAGCAACACAAGCTGTCTACTGCAATCAAAAAACGTCAAGTTTTCTTAAAACGAAAGCTAGTGTCCTACAAGGATCAACCTTAGTTCCACTATTGTTTACCTTTAATAATGACATTCCCTCAACTTTTTTTTTGTAAGGTCTAAATGCACGCCGATTATGTACAGATGCATTTTAGCTATCCGATAAGTCAAGTTGAAGATGCCACTCTTCTATTCAGAAAGTAAAGTACCCGAATATCTTTTCCAAATAATTCAATTTGCATCTTCTTCCGGAAGAAGTAAAAGTTTTATATATCCGGCTGCATTGAGTTAATAACAAAAATGTCTGAATATTGTTTTATCTGTGGTAAACTATTTGGTAAAAATGACGTTACTTCTGTTGAACGGGGGTATGAAAGCATTAATTAATGCAAGTATTGAAAGAGCCGATGAATTTTCGGAACATTTTAAAAATCAGAAATCTGTGACAGTACATGAAAGTTGCCGTTAAAAATTATACAAGGAAGTCTTCTATTGCTGCTGCGAATAAAAGACAACGTGAAGAACAAGAAGCCAGTACAGCCACAGTAAGTCCACCTCGTACTAGATCACATGTCAGTAAGCCAGGGTTTTGTTTTAAGAAACTGTGCTTATTTTGTGGCCAGGAATTGAATGAAGAATATGACAAAAGAAAGTCCTTAGGTTCTCGTCAATTTAACTTGTAACTCCAAAAAGGAATGCAGTGCTAATTGTGGTTGCAAAAATGTTAGACTGTTTTGTTCTATAGTATATGTACCAATTGCCAAGGCCGGCCTTGCTCTAATGTTTAATCACCAACAGTGGATGATTCGTTTGATTCCAATGAGGTGACATCCGATACATCGCTATTGACGCAATTCACTTCCATCCTGCATGAAGGTGAAGAAAAAGAACAAGAAAAAGATTTTAATGGCAATGAATTAGAAGAATAAATATCACTACTTTGTTTTAATTTACATCACTTTTATCATTTGCAGTCTTTGCCAATTTTTGATATTTTGCAATAGTTTCAAATTAAATAGGATCATAACGGACAGATAGAATAGAATACTTGGGAAACCAAGTTAAAAAAGCGCTCTAAGTACTTTACCTCATAGGTGGCGTGAAAACGTGAGCTAATTATAACGATTACAAATTTTCTAAATTCTTGAATCGTTATATCTCCGAAACAGTGGCGCGTAAGAAAAAAAATACTGTAACATTTCTTTTAGATAAATTTATAATATACAATTGCGTCTGATATATTTTTATGATAAAACTTACCGTTTTGCTGAAAACTGAAAAATGGGAAAAAATCATATGATCTGAGGGTATGTTTCAAGTCGATAATGTTTACACTGTTTTTGGTAAGGTTTTGACTCAGTTAATTGAGAAAGTTTACTCATTAGCTCATAGCTCATAGCTCATTTGGTTATCAATATCGTCTTATTCAGTTGGAAATTCATAACTGTTCCAGAATCCAGGCCATCAATAATACTATTTCGAAAGGTTGTACGTACTCACTGTGACTTCTTCAAGACAGCCACTCTGGCCCCCTTTTTTTAATATTGTCAAACATTTTTTGGTATCGAAATATGTCATAATATGTCGATTTCCATTAGGTAACACTTACCATCCCGGTGCGTCCGGGAACGTTCTCAAACCGTTCAATTAGTGCCGTTAAATACCTCTTCTCATGATTCTGAGAAGTTACAGCCATGGCTAGAAGTAGAGGAGTCCACTCAAGAAGTTATTTCATTTTGGAGTGAAATACGACAGTGGCTTAAAGAAAAGCGGCTATTTTAAAAACTACACGTTTGTCAGACTTATGCTTCCTATACTATTTATGATAGCCGTCTCAATTACTTCAAATAGAAAAACTCTTTCTCAGTTGAAAATGTCTGGCCTGCATTTATAAAATAAAATACAGAATTACGAACGATGTGTTTAAGAGTTTGATATCAAAAGACGCGTCACTAATAAAAGAAGATACATATATGTAAATCTATCAGTTTAAGCTCAAAGGAACATAAAATGAATTTTTGTTTATATTTGTTTTAAAGTTCCCAAACTTTTGTAATATGCGTTTTAAGAGGTTTATACCAAACGAGCCTCAGTGTGTACCTACTCCTCTTATCACTTGAATCAAATTTACAATGTTCCTATCAATTATATAATGCACAACATCTGCAAACAACTTTAATCATTATTAAAGAGCGAAAAAGGACTATACTTCAAAGTTTAAAATTGACCCGAACAAATTCAACGAAATGCTTCTTGTTCAATACAAAACTTAGTTTCTATAGTTGCTTTTGTTTGAAAGGAAACTTTATAAGACTTCGCAGTGCTCGTCCTTTAGATGATGAATAGAAGGGACTGTTTGTCCATTTAACTTTTTTGGGAAAAGGCCAAACGTGACGTTACAAAATTGGAATGCGTCTGCAAGACCGCCTCTGGGTAAAACCACATTTATAACTCCTAAACCGGCAAAATTATGTGCTTACTCGCCCCAGGGTGCCTTGGGTAAAACGCCCGAAAATCTGTTCTCGACCTCTCTTCAGCATCATATATATAACAGCCTCAGTCTGGCAACCATTTGTGCTGTTGGAGTTATAAATATGAGTCCCCCTTGTCTATGGGCTTCACACTGTTTCAAAAAGGTTACTCCTTTCTCGCATACACGATGGTGCGGCGGCACAGCCACTGCCACTTCCATTACCACTCTCGTCTTTGGAAGGGACTAAACTTCAGCTGGTTAAATATTTGTGGTCTATACCGGAATATATCTTCTGGACGTAGTAATACACAAAATCAAGGATTTTCGCAATGTGTGCTGCCTGATGCCAATGTCTGTGCACACAGAAGCGCCTGGTTTCTATACTCATACCTATTCCACACAGTTTTAGTTGGTCCTCTCTGTTGTGATGTGACATAACTTATTGAATGTTCGGGTGGATGGTGATCAAATAAATTAATTAATCCTTCGCTAATAAATGGGGTGTTGATTAAATACTTGTGTCCTTTCCCATTTGCGTAAATATGAATAGTTTCTGGGGCTAATGTCGACGTATACAAGAGTGTTTGGATGTTGATATTTTTTCTTCTTTTTTCGTATGCAAGGGGAATGTTTTCGTGCGTGTTGTCAACGTACTTTGTAAAGTTTTTGTCACAACAAGACAACATCGAAGAAAAGAATGAAAAAATAAATCATTCAGTATCTTTTGGCCGATTAAACATTGAATTTTTGAAATAGGTACATTTATTTGTGAAAAACGTTGACCTTACTGCATACGTGTTATATTGTCCACAGGCACTTGAAGATTTTGTTCCTATTCTCTGAAGTTAAGTACAACAGCTTTTGAGAATTTGAATACGTAAGGCCCAAAAGCACTCAACATCCAAAGAGATGATCAGGTATCTTTTCAAAAACAAAATGGAGAGAAGTTTGTTTTGAACTGTAAGATGCAACTGTTTAGACCAGTCTAAGGTCAAGTCAAGTAAGTCAATTTCTTATTTTTCTGCACACTTCGTCTCTCTTTATATTACCTTCTTTTTGAACTTGGCCACGGCTGTATTTTGAGTCACGTTCACATTTTTTTGAATAAATACGTGCGAGTGTGTCAGAAAATTCATAAAATGAAACAGACATTTTCTTCTGGAGGATATTGAACACGGTTAAAAATCCTGGCGTTAAATTTAATATTTTTGAGGTTGCATATATGACCAGTCCAAAATCGTATTTAAATGTAATACTTTGAATATATTTAATTTTCAAATTCAATAGAAGACATATTGGAATGCAATACTGTTTTGTATTAAAAAACAAGTTCGTATTATTAAATAGTAACACAGATAAGTATTAGTATTTGAAACAAAATATTAAAATTCATCACTTCTTGTATTGATTTTAAGGTAATTTATATTAGAACTAATTACGCTGGGTATTGAAAACGTGTATTTTTTTTTATTCAAATTCAATATTTGTTTACTTGTTTTAAACACAAAGCGGGTTTAAATGTAATACAAGTTTATTAAATCTTAATACAACTTAAGGTTTGATTGGATTACTTTTTAAGCCACTTAGTATTGAAAACTAATACTTATTTATTAAATTTCAATACTATTAAAGATTTGATTGGATTACTTTTGTATCCACATAGTATTAAAAAATAATACTAATTTATTAGATTTCAAAACAAAACCATAGATCCTGTGAATATCAAACTGTTAATCTTGAACTTTCAAAGTAAACAAAGAAACATTTTTTTTATCAAAAGGTTATTTTATTGAAAAGAAGAAATCTTATATAACTATGTAACGACTTAAGCTTTTGAACACAATTATTATTCACAAAAAAAGGCTTCAATATGAAAACTTTGTTTCTTAAAACATAGTGCTCGAATGGCTTTTTAAGCATAATACTATTGAACTATAAGAAAACTGTTTGGTTCCCACTTACTGACCGTAGGTACTCAGCTCCCGCCGCCGCCGTCAGTAACGCCTTTTGAAAAGAGTCCTTGAACGTATTTGTTCGGCTGTACTCATCCAAAATGTACGCTGCTGAGCTTGTTTTTATAAATGCTTTTAATCCCTGTAACATTAGGAAAATTTTATTTATATAATTACAGTAAATTTAATATTGAAAAAGCTACTTACTTCCTTGTATAAAAAAAGACTGCTTCCAATTGCTGCTCCTTGTTTTTTCAAGTTTTCAGATAGTTGATTAGGAGACTCTTCATCAACAGCGTCAAGAACCACAAGGAAACAGGCACAGCCTGAATACTACCGCATTATATCGAATCCGTGAATCCGTTCACCAGTTCTTCGTTTTCTAAGACAAAAATAAAAGCAAATTTTAAACTAGCACGGTTTGCACTCACCAGGAAATAAATAGTAGTAGTAGTAGTAGTATTGTGATTTTTATTTAATCAAAAAAAATAAATATATATTACACTTAAACTTGCTGTTTATTACTTACTTGTAAGAAGGATATCTTCATTCGAAACGCCAAAAGATTTTGATGATTTATTCGTCTGATTTTTACTTTTTTTAAAAGTGATAGTATTTTTTCCACGTTTTTCACTTTAATGTAATTAAATTGTCCATTTGGAACTCCATGTTGAACGACCGACGCGACGTGTTGAAACAAACTAAAGGAGTTTTTCTTTCGACAAAACAAAAATAATCTAATGAATAGTGATGATGGACCAATCAAAGATTCAATATTCAAAAAATTTTTTAATAGATTCAACTCAACTCAACTGTAATTTTGTTTAGAAACATTTTTGTTTATTATTAGTTTTCTGACAAATAATTTAATTTAATTTAATTTTATAAATCTCACTGACGATGGAAGCATTGCTTCTGAAATGTACATCTGAGGAAATAAAATAAGTGTTTTAACTGTTAAAAACTTTACTAATCTTTTCATTTATATTCGATATTAAAATGTAATACTGAAGGGCTAAAAGCTACTACCAAGATACTAAAATCTAATATTGGAGAATTAAAAATTAATACCAAGATATTAAAATCTAATCTAAAAAGTTAAAAATATCTGGGTCTTAAAGTTCAATACTGGAGGGTTAAAAATTAATACCTGGTGGGTATTAAAATCTAATATTAATGTGTTCAAAATAAATACCTCGAGAGCTTCGCACTTAATAAATTTATGGAATTTTATTACAATCAAATATTAAATTCCAATTCTTTATTTTACTATGCAGTTTCTACTTGAATGTAATACAGAAATATTAAAAATAAGTATTGTTGTGTATTAGAATATACTGTTCCATAAGTGGAATACAGTACAGTTTCGCGTTAAATACAATATTTAATGAATTTTAATATATCATCAAGTATAAAATTTCAATACATTATTTTTGAACATTATATTATGGTCACTTTTATCCAAATCTTCTACTAAAATCAAATAACAAATTATTGGATTTTAATATTTGAAGGTTGAATTTCAGTGGAAAAGTATTAAAGAGGGCATTTTAGTGGAAGATATATTGAATTTTATTACCAAATTATTAAAAAAAATGTTTAATAAAGTTGGAATATTAAAAACAAATTATTCCTGTATTGCATACGGCTGTATTACGAAGGCCGTATTAAAAAACACCCCAGGATTTTTAACCGTGAAGGAAAAAAGGTAATTTGGTGTCTGATGAGGAGAATATTGCAGATGAACTCAAATATGTTACCAGAAAGGTGAATAAAAAAAACACGAATCCGAGCATGTTTCGAATATCAAGCAAATCAGATACGGAGTCCCCTACAAACAAAGCATTTAAAACCAATCCTTTTCTGTCATCTGTTATATGTTATCTCTCATCTGTCATCTGCCATGTGCCATTTATCATCTTTCATCTGCAATTTGTTATCTTTCTTTTAGCAATTTTTTTACTGTGGAAGCATCAGAATGTGTTTCAATTCTACCTTCAACAAGAAAGTCATCTGATCGACTCTCTATTGGCAGCTTTTCCGCTTCCTTTTTCAGTCAATCTTCTTTTCTCAAGTATGGAAAACCTCTTTTATATCACATATTCACAAAAAAGGAAAAAAATGCGATGTTGACAATTACCGCCCGATAGCAAAACCCAAAGTCTTCGCAAGTATATTGTATGAAATTTTGAGTTCTCATTGCAAAGTTCTCATTTCCACTCGACAACATGGTTTTTTCTTAATCTTGTTGAATTCGTCTCATTCACCCTTTCTGCCCTGGAAGAGGAAACGAAATCGATGTTTATTTCAACAGATTTTAGTAAAGCCTTTGATAAAATTTCCCATAGGCTAATTCATTCCACCCTCGACTTCGAACCCATTTTATTGAAACGGATTTCTTCTTATTTGGAAAACCGTTTTTATAGTGTTCTTATCTTACCTATCAAGTCTTTTTTTAGCTACCTCCGGCGTCCCTCAGGGCAGTCAATAAGGTCCTCTTCCTCTCATTACTACTATTAATGATCTCGAGTTCATCCCCTTA